>OZ057398.1:44967589-45471027 GCA_964056695.1 Melieria picta
CATTGATATCCGCTGTGCGTTGTTGTTGCAATATTTGCATGCGGCCGCCTCTGTTGTTGTTGTCGACGACGGCCGCTAACTACGCCCTGTCAAGTGGGATTTGTGTCGATTTTTCTTGTTACGAGAAAAAAGGAAAATTACACATAACAACAACAACAATAACTGCACAGTACAACAATGTTGAAAAGTGTAAGGCGAAATTGCGTTGTTTTGCGTGCAACCGCGCGTGGTAATCAACCACCCCGCCCCCGCCACTCTCCCACACCACCCACACGATTCCCTCACTCCTCGAAAGTCCTCCATCGTGCCATCCACCCACCCCGCGAACGCATCCATTCATGTAGCATCGCCTCGCCTCCTTTCGCTTTTGATTTTGCCGCCAGCACTTTGAGCTGTCGTTCTTGTTGCTATTGTTGTTGTTTGTTTGCTCTCCTTGTTGTTGTCGAACATGTTGCCAATTCTTTGCACATTTCAGTTGGCGTTTTTGTTGTTCGCAGTGTTGTTGCTAACGAGCCTTTGCTCGCGATTTCACATACACCCCCAGCGAGTGGCAGCGCCTCAACACATCCGGCGGCCATTCCTCCTCTCCCCAACACACTTGCAGCGGCACACGCGTCACTTTGACAGCGATCCAGCCAGCAAAGAGCAGCGTGCAAAGCTCGCGAAGTGAGCTGAAAAAATATTCAATTCAATATTTCCGCGTAATTTTTCAAATATTTGTTCAATTTGCGAATTTCCTTCAACGTTGCGCCCTCTGCCCGCCGCTCGGCTTGCCTTTTCGTGTTTCCCTCGCCAAATTTCTTTCTCGCCATGACGTGGTTTCGCTTTTTGGCCCACGGCTGGATTTAACGACGTGTGCGTAATTTAAGTGCCTCCTTCCTGACGCCGAAACGCCGTATGACGGAACATCGCAAGACACATTTTAGACAGGACTTGAAAATTTGTGGTAATGTTGTAATGTTGAAGTTTATTTAAAAACTATAAAACTGTTTTGAATTTGTGCAACTAAACTTTTTTAAGATGATTAATTTTTGTGGTAAAACAACAAACACAACGCGTTCAAAACGTTCCTAATCGGAATGAGAACGAGTTTAGGTTTTAGAGTTGCTCGACAGCAAAAGAGATGCACTGTCTGAAAATGTGGAAAGTCCGTGCTGTGTAGTTTCTGTCTGGCAGTGCGTCCAACCAAACGTTCTATTCAATTTCTCAATGCGTCTTAAATTTTCTTCTATGAATTATTCTTTGTTTATAGTCTCTGCTCTCAGACCTAAATAATACCCAGAGCACTTCATATTTGGTTTTAAGGACATGTTGAGAGACCCGGACCCAGTAGCTGACTCACGTTCAAGTTCGTCCTGTCTTCTGATAATGAGGACCGTTGCATTTGTATTAACATCCTATCGTCTATTGATCCAAATATCTTGCAAATATGTACACATCCAATACATGTAAGCAGACAGGATACAGTCACATAGCCGACCAAGCTCTGTCATTGTATTTGCTGCTGCAAGAATGTTTGCATTGCAAGTAGCTCCAACTTTTGGGCCCGAAGCTTCGGTTCGGGTTGAGATCAGCGATAGTACAGTTTTAATTGAATTTAAGATCAACTGCAGAAAGAATGTAAAACTTAAAATGGCGCCGAATTAATTTCGTGCTATGTGCTTATGACAGTGTCGGACCGAATTTCAACTGTCATGTCCGGCGCCACTAAATCAAAATCAGCTGGCGGCCTGCGCGACACGCTCGGAAACGCGGCGACATATATGTGGGTGGCGTGTGCGCTGAACTGAAATGCGTGCAGCCTGCCGTTGCTGTTCTTCTTGGTTGTTGTTGTTGTTGGCTTTTTCGTGACAGCAGCCATGAGACGCAGAAATGCATTGAAAGACCTAAAGCGAGCGAAAAAGCACGAAAATCAAGAACTCATTAAGGCGCCGGATGCAAATCGCACTTTACGCTATTCACACGCACACATACACACCCACTCACACGCCACCCATACGCACATAGTGTATGTGTTTGTGGGCGATGCAGTGGCGAATGGGTTAAGCGGTCGACAGAGTCGACAAAGTGCACACAATTATTCATTAACTTTAACACCGGAAAAGCGAAGAAATTATAAAACTGCCAGCGCCAGGATAAATAGGGGACAAAAGTGCTAAAATTGCAAAAAACAACAGCGCGAAAGAGTGAATGAAAAAAATAGCACAACAACAAGAACAGCTCAGCACAAAGAAGTGTTGGCGGCTGAAATGCCGCAACGGAAGCCTGAGTCGGAGGCGAATTTGTGCGGCAAGCGGCGCTCGCAGTCGGCACAGGAAATGTGGAAGGGCGGGGGGCGTGAAGACATTTCGTTGGGGAGGAGCGGTCTGCTGCAAGCACTACAAAAACAAAGCGAAAAAATACTTGAACGCAAATGAAGAATGCAGGCGCCAAACAAAACTCGCCCCCAAGCCGCTGCGCTCTGCGCCCGGTTCGGGGGAATGTAGGGGGATGAATGCTGCAGTCAACTATGCCGCTTCGTGAATTGCTGCGCGCTAAGCGGTAAAAGTGTGGAGCGTTAAAATCATGGACAATTGCAGGGAAGTGGGCCAAAGGGGTCATGACTGGCTTGGCTATGAATTCGATCTGTTTTGAAAAAGGATATATTTGGAAAAAATAAAAAATGAAAAATTTATATTGTAAAAACCTCTCTAAGATATACATAGAGATTTGTCAATGACGCTTGAGTCAATTTAAATCGTGTATAAGTTTGGCGAATCCACCTCGAGGAAAATTGAGGCGGAGTTGGAACCGAGTGACTTCGCTATGTGGTCCGTGCAATGAAACTGCTACGTTTCCGCCGCTGGCGGGTCAGCAGCGTGCCAAACTGTAAGGGGGCCTAAATCTGTGTTGGACGCGCGGGCGACACATCCGTTAGACGCCACCCGCCATAATTGCGAAGCAAAACAGAACAACAAAAACTGCAGGCGCGCAATTTTTCGAAGAATGCGCAGCGCGTTAAAACAAAAGTCAAATTCCTCCCCCTCCGCCAATTCAACACATACATAATGACTCGTTTAACTCGCACACACACACACACACACACACAAACATTGAAACACTTGAAAGGCAAAGCGTAGCAGCAGCAGAAAAAGTCGACAGAAAAAAATTCAGCAAATCTGGCAATGCTGGCAGTTGTCATGTGGTCGCAGCTAGGATGGAGGCAAAGAGGAGCGAAATTATCCTTTTTGTGTATATCACCCACACGAACACAGCCACAAGGCGGATCAGCGCCCACATTCGCCATAGAAACCGAAAAAAGCAGAGCGTAATAGAAATGGCAAGCAACAAAAACAAGAAACTAAAAAAAAGATGGTGAAATAAAAATTCATAATTACATTTACGCCGGTAATTAAAAATTATTGTAATGTGTGCACGCAACGGCCGCGACAGCCGAGAGCCGAGAACAGAAGAGGGCAAAAACGAAAGAAACAATCAGAAAGTGCATGCGAATATTGTATAGTAATTAAATAAATATGTTGAAATGGCAAAAAGATGAGAACTACTGTTGTTTGTTACACAACACTGTGCAACAGCAATTTTCGCTATGAATGAGAAAGACATATCGCCGTGCTGGACTGGACCTAAGTTTGTGAGAACTGAGGTTTGAGAATATTATTTCAATATAGTTTATCCATTTTAGAAAAACTTTTGGTAATTTACGGGCGGGTTGGGCTCTGACAGAGAAGACAAAGAAATCTGGTATAGAAATACCGATTGTGTTCGACTTGTAGCCCCAAAAACATTTCTTGTCGCTTGCTTTATTCAAGAAGGCACAGAGCCAGACTTTAATGATCTCGGGGGGATAGGACCAGCCCGTTTGTGATCCGATGTGTGCTGTGAAATATCTACCCTCGACTCTAACTTTGCATTTGGTGCTTTGCTTATCACCAGCCTTGTAAGTTATGTCTAGAAGTGTGTGCCTAATGCTTGTTGTACTTTCGCTCGTAGGTCTATTTACTGGGTCCCAGGGGCGTAGCCAAGGGAGGGGTTTAGGGTGTCAGAACCCCCCCCATAGCCTATAATTTGTCAACATTTTCAATCACTATGCATCGTATGTACGTTCCCACATTAGCAAAAAGGTCTTTTCATCTTTAAATATTTAAAAGAATATTAACAAAAGCCTTTTTTACCGAAACTAATTTGTTTTTTCAATAGTCACGTTTAGGCTTAATACAGCGATTTGCATGTTCTAAAAACATGTCTAAAGAGTAGTTTAGTTCGTCGACCGGAATGTCCTTCAGGATGTCGGTACAAGCCTTTTGGATGGTTTCTACGTTCTCAAAACGCTTTTTTCATCGGCAAATGCATTCTTTGAAAAGGTGAAATTCGCACGGTGCCACATCAGGTGAAAACGAGGAGTGGTTGATTGTTAAAATTCGACTTTTAGTAAACAAAAAAACAGTCAAAACAAGTGTCAATAGATGGAATGGCATCCTTCGATAGTTAAATGTTCAGTTAAAATGCGATAAATTTATTCTATGCTTAACCTTCGCCTTACTAAAGATGATCCCAGGCACTTCCGCCGCTATTTTGAGTAAAACTCACAATAAATATATAAATATTTATTAATTTATAAATTTTTTCATACTTCAGTATTTAGTATCTTCCTCTGGCGATAGTTCGTATTTCGAAAAAAGGCCTAACTTTAATGATTTATTTTGAGACTATGGAAAATATTAGAAGATTTCTTTCCAGAGGGTTTATTGAACACATAATGAGGTACGCAAACAAAAATTTATCGTGAGTTTTAATCAAAATGGTAGCGAAAGCGCCTGGGATCACCCAGATACATTTGTATAAAAAATGACAAAATTCAAGTTTAAACATGATCAAAATTTCAAAAAAAATATTTTTTCATGTTATTGAAAATTACCTTAAAATTTGTGCAGATATTAAACATGAATATTAAAAAGATCACCCGGGTGGGTATAAGCAAAGCGAAGATTAAATCCAATTTCAAAAATTTCAATGAAGATTTTGGCTTATCTTTTATGAATTACCGCCCAGTTTTGATGGAATCTACGGTGATCGCGGATTCAGTTGGCTAACACGTTGGTCATCATTTATGTTCTGACAATCGTTTTTAAATCGCTTTTACCACTTATGAACTCCACCACGGTATAAACAAAAATCACCATAAACTTGGATCATCAATTTAAACGCTTCGGTTAAAGTTTAAACATTTTTAAAACAATAGTTAATATTGGATCTTTGTTCGATGCACATTTTTGTACGATGACACAAACATACTTCCACTTCAGATGCAATAACTTCGCTTTCAGTCCACCAAATTTCATGAAATTTTTACTAAAAATCAGGGAAAAAATTTAATTTTTAATGCATTAAGTCACATAAGCCACAACAAAATGCCCTATTTGAAAAGTGCACTTTACTTTAAAAAACATGTAATACTAAACTGGCAAAAAAAAATTTGTAAAACCCCCCCCATGACCAAGTTCTGGCTACGCCCCTGCTGGGTCCTATATGAGTATCTACATATATGTACTTAGTAGGGACATAAATATTGTTACAACATTGAACACACCCATTGTAATAGTTGAATTCAACATACCCCGTTATTTCCGCATGGTTTATGAAACATAACCTGTAAAGCGTTAGTCTGCACCGGGAATTCTAAATTGTTCTAGCTTTCACCATGGAGTGGTCAGATAACGAGAACCGTATCGCTGTTATAGCGCTATTTAAGTGTGAAATGAAAAAAGGTGATATTTTCAAAACGCTCCGCCCGATCGGGATTAGTCGCATGTTCATCTACCGGTGCATAAAACTGTTTGAGGAGACTGGAGATGTTAAAAACCGCCACCGGTCGGGCCGTCCGCGCACAGTTCGAACACCACAAGTCGTTAAAGCTGTCAAATCAAGAATTCAGCGAAATCCGCTCCGAAAACAGAAAATCATGGCCCGGGAGATGAATATCTCGCAAAAGTCCATGAGTCGAATTATTAAAAAAAGACTTGGGACTTGGGGCTTTCAAACGCTGTACCGGACATTTGTTGACTGCAGCTTTGAAAAAAAAAGAATGGAAAAATGCAAACGTCTTTTGGTGAAGCACGCTGAGAACTTGCACAGAAAAATCTTGTTTACCGATGAAACAATTTTTACCGTGCAGGAAAAATTTAACAAGCAAAATGATATGGTGTATGCACGGTCATCTAAGGAAGCATCTGAACTGATTCCACGGGTCGAAAAGGGTCATCACCCAGCTTCAGTCATGGTTTGGTGGGGTGCCTCTTACGATGGGGTCACTGACTTGCATTTCTGCGAACAAGGGCTCAAAACATCGGCCACAGTTTACCAAGAAACCGTTTTGAAAGCTGTTGTAAAACCACTTAACCATTTTTTGTTCCAAAACCAGCCGCGGACTTTCCAGCAAGATTCTGCGTCGGCCCATAAAGCTAAAACGACTCAAACCTGGCTCCAAAACAATTTACCAGCGTTTATTTCCTCTGAAGAATGGCCCTCTGGCAGTCCTGATTTAAACCCGCTCGATTACAAATTGTGGACAGTTTTAGAGGACATGGTTTGCCACAAAAGATACCCAACATTGATTCTCTTAAGGCAGCTTTGATTCGTGCTGTGGCCAATTTTCCGATGGACGAGGTGCGTGCGGCTATTGATGATTGGCCAGTCCGACTTAAGTCGTGCGTGAAGGCCAAAGGCGGACATTTCGAATGAATGTTTACTTTTTGTATACAATATATATCAATAAATTTGTAAACAAAAATTAGCCCAAAAACATTCACTACTTTTAATTTTATAGCATAAAACTAGTGTAACAGTATTTATGTCCCTACTAAGTATGTGTGTGTGTGAGGAGAAGTATTCAATAGCACTTTTGATGATTCGGGTATGAAAGGCTCTGCTTCACTGGAGAATATCAACAGATTCATCCTAAGCCCAGGTTGGTTTCGACCACAAATGTATATCATTGCGCTCACTTTTCTTGGAAATAACAATAGGTCTTTGACAGATGGGAATAACTGCCATCAAGGTTACGCATTTCGGATGTCGAGTCAAAACCGTTTCTGATAAAGCTGACAATAT
Source organism: Melieria picta (assembly GCA_964056695.1). NCBI lineage: Eukaryota > Metazoa > Arthropoda > Insecta > Diptera > Ulidiidae > Melieria > Melieria picta. Next base: position 44,974,697 of record OZ057398.1, read on the forward strand.
CGCCGAATTCTGTAGGTTTCATGTCTGATAACGACTTAAGATTTGTAAAATTTAAAGTTCTCTTGGTATTAGGAGGCTTTGGTAACTTCCAAGGCCCAGTTCTGATTGTAAAACCTCTGCTTTCCCATGTTTTCTTGTTTCTTATATTAACCCTTTCAGTCACAATGTCCAATATATTGGACTTCAGCCCATACAATTCATACAGAACGGGCTTATTTTCATGTCGGAAAGGGTTAATATTTGAACGCATAAACCTCTGACTACGAAATCTAATGTATTAACCATTAACCCTTGTCGAGAGCCTAATTTTCGTCCAACACTAAATTCTTGAATTTAAACCTCATACCCAGTGCCTGCTATTGCCAAGTAAGGTTGTAGACCCATATTCAGAATCTTAATTCGAGTGTGCCACATGTTTCCAAGTTTCCTACAGTATTTAAATTTGTATATAATATGTAAAGTGAGCAATGCTTGCATTTGCACAAAACGTCACTTGTCCTTTTCTGCATACAACATTGCAACATTGCTAATTGGCCAACGTATTTTTACCTCGTCGCCGCTTCAGCGCCTCTAAGTGCTCACCACAGACAAGTCCAACAAACGGATTTTCCCCCCCTTTTATTTACCTTCTCTGTGGAGCTTATACGGCGGCGAAGCGTTGAAACCGCGAAAAAACGACGCGGATTTCTTTGTCACGAAGCATTTCGGGTAAGATTTTCGAAATGCTGCCAACGACATGCAGCAGAACGTCGTCTTAAATAATGCCAGCCACTCCTTGGCGTCGGCTCGCTGCCGCTTAAGTCAGCGGACGGCCGACCACACATGTGACGCGCTCTTTTTATTTTAGCCGCTCAAGCGGCTTGTTTTTGCCCACCGAAGCTTAGCATAATTTTAGGCGTTGTGCATGTGGTTGCTGCGGCTGTAGCGTAGCTTCCTGCACAGTGATTCAAACAAAAAAAAATTAAATAAAAATTTGCTCAAAAGTTATTTTTTCCAAGCAGAAGTAATCCTTTTTGCTGAATTTATGTTGGCGCACAAGCCAAACGTTTTTCCTTGCCTTCCTTCTTTTGCCACAAAAGACAATGTCGCTGCAAAATATGCTTTGTAGCATTTTTAAGTGTTGCTAAATGTTGCTGTTGCTTTATTTTGCATATCTTCTGCAGATTTTTGTAAAATAAAAACGTGTTGTACACATTCCTTTCCTTATTTTTGCGATGGCTGTAATGCTTTTGGTGCAAGAAAAGCCATCATTTGAAAGAAAAATATTTGTAAACGTAAGTATTCGCGTTTGAATGTCGGAGAAAAACGGCTGCATACTTTTCGGCAACGGTTGCGTACTTACGGGCTTTCTTTCAGCGCAAATAACCGCTGACAGTAAGCGCGGCTTGGCAAGCAGCGCCATAGGGTATGCAAATTTTCAGTCACACATCCCTAGAAGTGCAGTCTTGAAGGAACGGAAACAATCTTGGCTGCAGTGCGGTACGATTAATACCTATGAGGAAAAATAAGCAACCTTGCGTAAATCCTTTGTTTCAGCATTCATGATTTTTATGTTACGCACACTTCATATCCTATGACAGGATATAAAAGTACCTTCGTGAGATTTGTACATCTTAACATAAAATAAATGCTTGGGGGAAGGACCAAACCAACCAGCGTTGATCTCCTTTTAAGTCAATTGAAACTGGATCTGCAAATCGTTGTGGTTGATCTTTAAACAAAAAAAATGAGGCTTCTGAAGTTTAATCAAATAACGACCAACCAACTTGAAAGCGACTTTGGACTGAGTTCAGAATCTTATATGTGTTCTCAAGCAATGTTAGCTTTTCTTTTGGTGATTGAACGACGATCGAAGCTAGTAATAAAATACAAAGTTCGACAGAGTCGTCTAAAATCTGAAGATAGTTTAAATTATTCTGAGAACAGTATTGTCAAACACGAGACATAATTTCCGCTACACCTACTAATAAGCAACCTGGACCCAGATTTTCCTTATTGAGTCATTAGACAATTTGCATTTTTGTTTCAATTGTCAGAAAAGTTTTGTAAAATTAATTTGATAATGTCGCAAAAACATTTCTGAGGTTAAGTCCTAACTCTAGTACTGAACTGTCACATAACGATTAGGTCTATGAGTCCTATTCGAAATTTCAATTTGTAGCTAATCTGTGTCTGTAATTTTTATATTTCCATGTTGTATGATAAGAGTGTTTCGGTGACTTCGTAGGGTATGGAACGCGTTTTTCAAGTAGAGAGTCAATCAGAATTATGGTTATAGATTTCACGTGAAGTGGGTTTGCGACAAAAATTAAAAGGGACTTATATACTATGGGTTCTGTGTTTGAACACTCAACATATCGAAACATATATCAAAACAATACCGGGCATGCCAACATATCCGGTAAACTTATTTCCATAGTACTTAACTGACTTGAGCGAAATATTTCGAAAATTGTAAAAGCCCCCAATGTGGCAATTCGATGGATTCGATTTAGGAGGCTGACCTCTTTTATGTTTTTTATTAGCTATTAAATACTTAAAGTGATTGCTGGGTTATTTAGACGCAGCTCTTCTCGATTTATTATTGCTCTGTATTTTCATTCGGTGTGTCCAATGCAAATTCCCGAACCTGGGTACGAATTATATTACACATTGGTGGCCTATAGGCAGTTGTCCATGGCTATCAGAAAGACAACAATTGAAGGCTGATTGTCGACTTGGAGTTGAAAATTGCAACCCTGTACAATCAATTACGCCAAGTAGTAAACATGTAGTGGAACTTGCAAGTGAATCATTTTGATAAGGTCCTCTTTTATTCGCATTATTACAAATATTAATTTAAAAGTATCTAATTCCTTAAGTAATGCAAAATTTCGGCGCCGAAATCGACTTCCTTGGAATATTTCACAAACCGACTTCTCTGGCGGCCTTCCATGTGATCACTCCACAGCCATTTCCTCGCGCGCTCATTACCTGCAACAACATTAGGCAAACAAAAACACAAAAAATTAATTTCTTTGCCCGTAATTGTCAACAGCATCGCATCATGCTCCGCCTGCCGTCTGCTGTCTGCTGCGGCCAATAAGCCACAGAAGCCACTGAATGCCACTTCGCCCCCAGCACGACTCAAACAAGAAAAAATGCTCCCCATTAATCGTGTTGGTGTTTATTTAGCTTGTAATTACATTCATTTATTTACTTATTGACTGCCACCGACCCCGCCACCACAGCCTGCACTGGCCGAGCCACAGGACCAGCACGCACACGCCGGCGAGGAGCGCGCGTATTGACCTTCTTTAGGCTACTCTAGCGCCAAAGTCCCCGGCAACTCATACCACGGCAACTGCCGGAAAAAATTTACCACAAGAATGCGCCCACACCACCGCGCCACAGCCGCCCTGCGCAGAAATAGCAAAGCCCGAGTGCTTAGGCCAAAGCGCGCCCAGGCAGAGGATGGGAAAAAATGTCTTTGAATGACTGACAATCAATTTCGTTTGTCTTCGAGCCGTGGCGCGTAGCAACGTCGGCGGCTGCCTCTTCTTATACTGGCGATTTGTCCTTCGACTGCTGCGGTGCCCCGCCCGCCGCCGCAGCATTGACACTCGCCAGCCAGCTAACGAACGCTGGAAATTACTTTGACATAAGTTAATTAATCTTTGGCGCGCACCGAAGTTCGTGTCTGAAATATCGGAATGAATGTTCGAGGATTTTCGCAGGGCGCAGTATTTGGCCAGCTCCCGCGGCCGTTTGTTGACGTTGTGTCTTGGCATGCGAACGTTCTGTGAAATATTGGCTAATAAGAGCAGGTAATTTGCAAGTTTGATTTTGGCATAAGGAGAGCGACAATCCGCAGGCGGGGGTGGTGGACGAATCACAATTTCAGATTAAATCTGAAAGATAGACAACACAACTTTGGCACTGCCACGCTTTGATCTTTCCACTCCACGAGATATTTTATGTCGGCTGATCACTTTAATTTGAAGCAAGGTTCAAATAATTTTTTTAAATCAATACATTCTCACCTTTAGTTGCCTTCATTTGTACTGAAAGCCTCATTAAACTTGTCGCATTACACCGTGAAATCCGCTAAAAATGGTGAGAGACCGACACAACTGTTGAGAGGCATCGACGCTTTTCGATAAAATGAAAAAGGAATAGAAAAGGACATAAATTGCTGGGAACATTTGGATGCAGCTCGCAGAATACATACGAAGTCGACATTGTGAAATGGTGTTGCCAAATGTCAGGAATATACCAGGACGATCTAATCACCATTTAAAATGTCTCAGCGAAAAAATATAGCTCTTTCTCAGGGTCCTTCAATGATACCTTAAAGTGCGGGAAGCTTCATTAAGAGTGTTCACGGTGGGGATCTAAACTAGGCAAAGTACACTTAGGTTTTTATAAAATTGCATAAAATCTTATAAAATAAAAATATAAATAATAATAATGAAAAAAAGGCAAAAGCATTTCCATTTTTTATTTACCCTAAAATGTTGTTTAATCCTCTCTTTCGTGCACATTTCACATTCTACTTGCACGGCTGCCACTCAACTAAAATTTTGTGTACTAAAATTTTCTCAAAGAAGGCCCAGAGTGGAAACGAAAGGACCATTTTATGTTTTCGGCAAATTGTTTTTTAACACCAAAGCAAAACATAACTTTTACAAGTATATCGACATTTTTACCGATGGTCCTCAGAACGTCAGTCTTTTTTATTGTTGCTTGCACATTTTTGTGTAAAAAAGTCCCAAATTACACAGAAGCGGCCTAAAGGCCCAAGTGAAATAAAAAGGCCCATTTGTGGTCCAAATGGACCAAAAGTGGCAACCGTGTCGACTTGCAAATGAAAAACAAATCTGGCAACTCTAGTTAAATCACACGTACGAGTGTTTCACTTGACGGTTTGTTTTTCCAGGATTTTCAACCACAATTTCTTGTTTTTTTCTTTCTTGTTTTTCAGTTTGACGTACGTATGTTTTTTTTTCGTGGCCGGCACACGAGGCACATATGTTGTCGTTTCAAATGGGGTGTGGCGCGTACATGTCATGTAACGAGATATGCTCGATATTGAGTGTTGTTTTGATTGCCAATGGCGCGTTGCGGAAGCGCAAATGCCACCAGTGAAAAGTCAGCGAGGCAATAGTGCGGAAGTGTAAGGTTCGACGCTTCGATGAAGAAGAGGAAGGGCATGCACGCAGAAAAAGGGACTGTTTGGAGTATGTGACGCCACAACATGGGTTATGGGTTGTTAAATAGGCCAGAAAGGGCATAACATGGATGTTTATATTTAAACGGTGAGTAACGATTTTTGAGCTGGATTATCTTAATTTGATGATAAGTGATTTTATAATAGTTTGGTTGGGTTTTTGGGTTGACTTTTCTATAGAAGCAATAAGCAATAACGTTCAGGCAGGCAGATGCTTTTAACTCAATTTAAATTTAAGTATAAAAGGGAAATCACAGAAATATCACATGTTTTATATTTCATTGTAAAGCGAATTCCACAGGGTACAATATGGTAATAAACTTTTTGTACCTTAGTAATGGATTTTTCGAGAAAAAAATCCGTAAAAAAAAATTTATAAAAAAATGTTTTTTCGCTTAAAACTTTTTATTAGTACATCTTTTGTGTCTAATGTTGCACATCAAAAGAAAGGTATGAAAAATACCTTTCGTTTGATACCCATACTGTGTAAATCAGTTGGAGATTAATTGAGTTTTTTTGATAAAAACTTTGACCCCGAGCCACGCCTTTTATGGGCGTTTCCCAGGCAAAATGTTTAGTTTGATAGATGCAGGAGCTAACCCTCTATATAAAGCATACTCATTTATTTTTTCACGAAAAAAATTTCGTGAAAAATTTCACTGAATTTATGCCTCGACGAAAAAGTAGCGTTTTTGGGACATTTTTGTCGAAAACACAGTTTGAATGTATTTTTTTTTATTGTTGTCTTAAGAAAATTTGTTGGCCGTTAAAATATCTACAAACTTGCCGAAGACAGTAAAGCGATATTCAGAACGATTTAGGACCAATTAGCATTTAAACGTTCGAAGACTTAAGCGACGAACTCGACTGAAATGAGCAAAATTCAAAGTCGGATTTCTCATAAACTAGAGCCAATCCAGCCAAACGCCTGGTGGATCTCAACTCAGTATACCTATAGAAAAGTCGCTCAGTAGGTCCCCCGCTTGTTACAATTTTCGACTTGCACAGTGTAATTAGCAGAACTGATAATTCTCTCTTATTTTGTTCTTGAATAGACGCTGGTTGGAGGGAGTACTTCATCTTCAGTCTCACAGTTAACGAGCAGTCAAGTTGTTCTTAAATAAAGACAATCCGTTCCATACTCGTTTGGTTGACAAGTTATGTATTGGTGTGAAGCACTTTGTCAGAGCAGTCTTAATGAGGAGAGCAACCAACCAGTTTAAGACTTTCCCTCTCCCTACAATTTTTAAATAACCCTACTATGACATCTTCCCCAAGACCTTTGAAGTTGATCGTTTCAAATGTTCGATTCTTCTTTCAAAACCAAGTCTTCTAACCTTTTCATACTTCCAAAACTACAAGCAGTGAAAATTAAAATTCAATTTAACTTCGTCTTAAGGCTTGATTACACGTAACGAGTAGAGTGGCGAGACAGCAACTCGAACGAGTACTCGTTTCGTCTAAACAGTAAGGCGAGTTGTTGATTGAGTCAGTGACCGAGTAGAGTGGCGAGAGAGTCACTAGAATAACATTTTGTTTACTAGGCCGAGTACAACTTTACCGTTATATGTTTCTTCTTTTCGCAGCGATTCGTTGAATCGCTCGTCACATGCGGAATGCGTCACACACCACTTTTCGCTCGGTTGAGTTTAATTGCGCGAGTTGCTTAGTTCATTTTGTGCATTGTAAAACCGAACAGACTCGCCACTTGTCAAAATACGTTTGAACAACTCGTCGCTTTTGCTCGCCATGCCAATTCTCTCGGCCTAGTACCATTTTGATGTCTCGCCACTCTACTCGTTACGTGTAATCAAGCCTTTAGTATTTAACCCTGAGACACTTTTATTATTCGGTTCGATTAATATTGCTAACGTTATTGCAGTTACCATGAATGAATATTATCATGAAAACTCTAGGCATAGGATCCACCTATTTAGTACTTACAAATATAATAAATATTAAACATGCAAGAGGCTAAGCATTCCGAAAGCGTATTGGAAGCGTTGTTTTCTCAACATCTCAAGCAGAGCTAGCAATTATTTTTTTGGGGGAGATTTTGAGAAAGTTTCGTTATTCGAAAACCCCCCTTAATTTTTAATGAGGAATATTTTCCAAACATACAATATAGTATTTTTTTGCAATATTTTACTCAAAACAAGCTTTTTATGAAACAATTTTCCGAAAAACATAAAAAAGGGGGTATGGACAGGGGGAGGTGGGTTCATGTGCCTACAAAAAATATTCACATTCTTAATGCAAACAACTTTGTCCTAGACATCGAAGCTCTAGCTCTTCAAGTTTTCATACCTTCCGTCTAAAGGTCTATAGAAACTTTTATGTGCAAATTACAAAAAACTCAGACGTGCTGGACTATTACTTTGTTCGGAAAAAATTATCTGTACAACGTCCTATTTCAGAAATATACGATCGTTACTCTGTAGCACAGAAAAAGTTCGATATTGTTGTACTGTGTAATTATTGGATTTTTATAGGTTTGGCTATTTCTGTTATTTTCAAGCTCAGATCTCTTCTGATCGACGTCAGGTAAGCGGATACACCAATGCATAGATAGATCAATGGATGGATGATGGATGCAACCAGACTTGGCCAAATCGACTAAGAACCTGATGTTGTTATTGTTTGTGATATCAATCGTTTTTATAACTGATTTTATTTCATTATTTTCAACATCAGCCTTGAGATGTTTTTAGCTAAAACTTCATAAATACTTTCCAACGAACTCTAAATGATTTTTGCGTTTCCTTAGCACTCAATCGTCCATTAAAAGTAAGAAAATAAATGAATAAATAGTAAGCAGAGTAATTTCTTATGCAATTGCCGCACTCATTTAGTTTTATCCGTGTTTGGTCGAGCAGCTTGTTATGTCCTTTAATCAATTAATTTGTTTTTGTACAACTTCAAGGACTGCGTCTTCAGCTTTGTCTTCCACTTTCCGGTTCACACTTCAATGTACTCCAATGATTCCGACTACAAATCCAAACACAACAACACTAACACTAACTGCCGAGCGACAACGAAAGGAACAACAAGGAAGCAGACGCGTAAGGACATTAACTGCTGGTAAGAAAAAAGGCCAACAATAACAACAATAGCCAACAAGGGCAGGAGATTGGACAACAACAATGTAAGTGAAGCGCAATGAAGCTTATTGTGCCGGACAGGAAGCAGCAGCGAAGGGGGGGCGGGGGGGCGGCGAAGGGGCGGCAGGTATCAGCGCCCAAGTCAACGGGCTCAGCAACCAATCGACTGGACGACAGCGGAACAGTGCAAGCAGACGGGCGGTGGGAGGAGGGCGAGTGACGCGTGCAATCCCACAACAGCCAAAAGCGAAAAGGACACTGCAGAATTCGAAAGACAGCAAGAAGGCTGTTGCTGCAAGACAGCAGTGGATGCGACACTTGGCTGCTGTGCACCGGTCAGGCGGTGCTCGAGCGCTCGTTGAGCAGTCTGCGGTGTGCGGGGCGGCATCAATTGTCGATTGAAATTAAGGAATGCCGAAAAAGCGCAGCCGGAATGAAGCGGGCGCCGGCGAGTGTCGACTGTTTGCCCGATAGAAATCGGATACAGGAGCTGTTGGTGCGTTTTTGCTTGTTTGGCGTAATGTGACGCACCGGAAGGGCGGCAGCAGACAATTACGTGCTGCTGGGTGTTGTTGTCATTGTCAAGTGTTGCCGTTGACTTGTGTTCATTTGACAGTTCGTTATTCGTTATTTTTGTTCTTGTTGTTTGAGCTTTCAGCGTTGTTGGAACTATGATGAAGTGGTTGTTGTTGTTGTTTGAGTTGTTCAAATTTAAGTGCAGGCAAGTTGGCACATGTAGCGGCATTTGAAAGTTTTTAATTTTGGATTTATATTGGAAAATATCGATGTTGCGAAAACTCAAGATGCTCGGTAACTTAGGCGAAGCAGTGAAACCAGTGGCTATGGAGAGAAAATTTGAGTTGCAGGAGGAGCACAGACGCCGGCCCTTAAAACAATTTACACACAACGATCAAAATCGAGCTCTCGAGGGCTCACTAGGAAGGGAGTTTTCAAAATTCAGCTCAATTCAGGCAAAATATGGATTAGTGTATTACGTAGTGAAACATGAATGAAACAGTCCTAATAGTTTTGAACATAGTGACAGCACTTCAATTCAAAAAATTCTATTAGTATTATTCACTTTTATAAACATCAAAATCAGACGGAGTCAACAATGGGTTAAGAGTTTGCATGGAGAAACACGATTTATTGGGTTGATTGCTTGTAAAATTTGTGAAAATACTTTAAAACAGAGAAAAGCTAAATAAATAATTGAAATTTTGCGGGGTCAACAGTGGATTAAGAGTTGCATTAAAAAACATGATTTAATGGGTTGATTGCTTTCAAACTAGATGAAAGTTCTTCATATAAGAAAAAAATCGATATCTTTGTATGTACTTCTATGGAAAAATAAAAAAATTAAATTAAAAAAAATAAAATAAAATTGTGATGTGTATGCAGTGATGTGTAATAGTACACACAGTGACGTACACAGGATTTTATTCTAGGGGGCTACACAACTTTTGAGCTCAGTACCGGTTGAAACCATATTCGCTTCCAAAACTCAGCAAAATTCTGATATTGGGGAGGGGTTTGAACCCCCAAACCCACCTTGCGTGCGCCACTGAGTACACATATATATCGAAATATTATCCTTTGTGCATTTTTCATTTCAAGAGTTAAGCATAATGTTTGATCACGCAGCTTCGACCGGAACTTAATTAAACCACTTTTGATGTGACAGCCTGACAGACCGAAATATTCGTTTATGTTTTGTTACCTAAGCCAGGGTTCGAACTATCGAATCTCTGACTTGTGCTAAAAGGCACTAAATATTATGCTGAAGCCTCAGATTTTCTATTATTAGTAGATGTACGACTCGTTTGTTTATAGTTGGACGACATATGGCCGCATCGTACACGTTTTCGTCACCCACCCAGCTCTCAGTCTGCTTGCAATTGTGTACATCAAAAGGATTCCATCGTGTCTTCAAAAACATTTCGCCAACAGATTAGCATAATAACAAAACCACACATATCCCACGCTTCAGACGAAATTAGGGTTCATGACAGGGTAAAAAAATGTGAGGACATTTTCCCATACAACCGCAGAGGCTTTGCTCGCAGCCTCACTGATTTGTCCATTGTTTGGCCCGCTCAATGCGCCGACAATGCGCCGGTGTTGATTTCATTAAAATTAAACACATGCACTGTCAAAAACAATTGCAAATTCAGCGTGTTAGGAGAAGATAAACAAATAGACGCATAGAGACACGGCAGACAGGCAGACGGACAGACGGAGAGGCGGGAAAGTAGGCGCTCTTAAGTGGCTGCTAACATAAAAATAACAGCGGGCGCGGCAAAGAGCAGCGAGCACAAACAAAAAGGACACACATCACCTTCCGCACAAAGGGCTACTTTGCGCTGTGTGCGTGTTGCAGCCGCAGCGACGAGCTGCCGAGCGAGCAGGTGCGCATCCGGCGCGCACTTCAAACAGCCACTGACGCGCAGCCGGCAGGCGGGCTGACGGCAGCAGCCTGTTTGCACATTAAATTAAAATGTACAAATCTCAGCGTGTCCCGTCGCTCGTATTTTTTCGGGCCAGTTTAGCCTTTTCCGGCGCATTGTGCCGGCATTAGGAGAAATGCAGAGTGCATTTTACGTGTGCATCCTTGCGGTTTTCGCAACTTTTTTGCGTTGTTCTTTTTCCAAATCGTGTAGTGAATTGCACATTTGGCTGTAACAAACATTCCGCCACCCAAGTGACGGGATAAGGCAGGGTACAGGCCGCCTATGGCCGGGCGAATTATTTTTTCAACACTGCCAAGTAAAATGCCAAATTAAAATTTCCAACTAAAATTACACATTTAGTTATACCTACAGATGTGTATAAATGTATGTGCGTGTTACTAGATATGTGTTCTTAGGTGAGATGTGCAGTGCTTTTTGGACCGCGCAGGATATGCGTTAATTAAATTGTGCACTCTGCGGCCAGCACACACACTCGGCTTTGTCGAAAAAAAATTATTTTCTTATGCCAGAAAATAAAACAATGTAATGACACGTGTACGACAAGAATATTTTATTTTGAAGGTTGTTTACATGGCCAAAGTGAACTTGGAACGGGCTATGTCCACTCGAAACGTGACTGTTGTAACTTTTTTTACCCATAATTTTAATTTTTTTGGGTTCTTACTTTCTTAGTTATATTGTCATATGAAACCATTTTCCGATTTAGGCCTGTTTCAACACATCTTTTAAGGAGCCTGTAGTTTGTGTTAGCGGTTTCCATTTGCTTACATTAAGCAAAGACATGGATTTTTCTATTTGGTTCGTCCAACGGTGCGGAAACGGGGACCTCTTTTCAAGAGCCTTTTGAATCGCAAAAATAAGTAATACGAGTAATTAGCATAAGCTACTATTTTTTATAAGACTAGAAGCATTCAATTCACTCGCTCAAGTCAGCTCAACGAGCCGCTCCACAGTGATTCAACTCCATACAACCACGGGGCAAAATTAGAAGGAATGGTCTGTTCTTAATAAAATTGTCTGTTGAATTGAAATTTCCATTTTGTTTTTCTTAAACTTTTGTAGTTTGGCAATGCCTTGACTTAAATTTTCAAATTTTCGTCATATTTGGTAAGCTACAGCAACAAGTGTGTAGGCTAGATTTTTCAGATTTTACATTTAGTCGGTAACGTCAACATTGATAATTGCAAAGAGTAACAGAAATTGTATGATGAACCTTTAGTTTTGCAATAAAAACGATAATAATAGACGTATGTTTTGCTTTTTTGCAATTGTCAATTTTTCATGCTGATTGCATACTTTCAGCGATGAATAAAATACGTTTTGTCGAAAAATAGGTGTTTAAACCACTTTTCAAATGAAATTATTTTCTGAGATCGGAAGATATCGGAGGATGTGTTTACATTATTCGACAAAGAAAGAATGCTTTTTCAAATATAAAAAAATATCGAGGAACATACTTTTACATACTTTTAGGGTATTTTTTTAAGTAATGTCAGTGGAGTAGAAGCCTCAACTTTTCAAATTTTGAGCAAACATTAAAAGCGAAAATGCCCACACCAATTCTTAATCTTTATTGGAAGTTTTAAAACGTTCTTGGTAACCATGTAATTTTACGGGGTTTTTTACTCAATAGACTAAGAAATAGAAAGCATGTGTTTACATACATTTTTTTTTTTAAAAAGTTTCGATTTTGGGAAGCTCTGGGAAGATTTTTTGGGGTTTTCTTAGTTGGAGTTTTATCTTTCAAATGACATTAAGCCGTTAAATTCACAGACTATAAATTTTTGGAGTTTTCTCTATGGAGCGAATCACTGTGCGCTCCCATAATTGTTTCACAAATAAATGAAATAAAAACTTGTTAATAAATGTTCAAATCATTGAACGTCTCAAGGTCTCTCTTGACGGAGTTTCTGAATGAAACGATGAGATGGCCAGAAGGAGCGACCGATACACTTCGGAGACAACAAATCACTAACGGACTAACCGGGACGACTGTGAGGTTTCGCGAGCTCAATGCTTAGTTAACCCTTTCGCTATTTTGTTGCCATATGGCAACATGCTACTATGTGGATGTCTGCATCCTCTATGGTTGCAAGAATACATTTTTTTGTTGGTCCTTAGAATAGTTTGAAGTTTTAGGAAAAATACGAAATTTAAAAACTGAACTGAACTGAAAGTTAAAGGAAGAGAAGTATACACGTTTTTTTAATGGTATATCTTGACATAGTAAAGGAAGAAGAAGCATACAACTTTAGATAACTTTTTAATTTGACGTTTTCTTTCAATGTAGATACTTTTTTTTTTAATTTTGGCTTGAAGTAAATGAAGAAATATTCAAATTTTCGTTATGCGTAAAAAGTTGTATGTTTAAGTAATTATTACAGCCACAACGATGTGGTTGCTCTCATAGAAAAACACTCTTAAATACAGGGTCCGAGTATAAAAATTAAAAAATTTCTTATGGAATGTTGCTAATATAACCACATAGAAGCCTAAAACGTAAAATTTAAAATTTTAACTTTCCCCAGTAAAAACCTGTAGCGAAAGGGTTAAGTGAAAAGGAATTTAGGAATTCATCTTCTGTAGTGTTTATCTTATCGCAGCACTTGTCCTTGCTTGACAGAGCACTGGCTGCTCTCTTACACATGTTTAGGGGCTTCGCTCTTACAATAGCCCGAATAGCTGGTTTTCTGTCTAGAACAATTTGACTTATAGTCCAGCTTGTAGTGCGCTGTCTTGTCATAGCGAAGGCTATAGGGTCGATTTCTTGATTGGGTTAAACACTCATCCACTTCTATCGTTATCCACAGCGCAGTGTAATTCTTGAGCTAATGTTTAAAGCGATTATAAGTTATTCATCACGTGGCATAATCTTTGAGTCCTAATATTGAGCTGTATTGATGGCGTTTGCCGTCACGCTCAGTTTAGTCAGTATGTACTTCGAGCTTCCCGATTTTTAATTTAAATCTTAATCGAAAATTCAAAGCATTCAGGTAAACCCATTTAGAGAAAATATCCTCCAACAATCCACGTTCACCTACGCACACACATACACCACCTATTTTTATGTGACGACCACCAAAATCGCATCAGCGATAACTGGGCATGAAAATCGCTCGTTGTGTTCACAATACGCGTGCGCACAACAAGTGCCGTTCCCCTTCCGAGTCGAGTTCATTATGCCAGCCAGATGCGGCAATTCGCCGATTGTATGCAAATGCCGCATGTCCGCTGCCATCGAACACTCTTCGCTTAGGCTTTGGCGCGCTGCGGTTGAACGCAAAGAAGCGCAACAATATCATCGATCTTGCAAACAGTTGCAACTTGCAAGCGACAACATGCGTACGGCGCACGCCGCACAGCGGACAGAGCGATTTGTCATAAATGGCCAGAAAGCCGCAAATAATATTAAAGGCGATGCAGCGATACACCCAATAAACAAGTAGACCGCCAAATTGGGCAGCGCCTAAAACGGGAAATCTGCCGCAGCTGATAAGCGGCCGTTTAGGCCTTTCGGATGCAAATTTGTTTTGAGCCAAAAATGGGTCAAGTCATACTTGAAATGCGTCCCGCGTACAAGATGCAACAGGCAGCACGGGTTCAAGAGCCAAGTGACTGAACAAGTTGTCTACGATGTGGCTGTAATTGTTGTTCACTACTTGTTGCCTTTGTTGTGTAAGCATTCTTAAAGCAGAGATTGCAATCAAGGTGATTCAAATAAGGTTGTGGGGAAATTGTCAATACAAAGTGGAAATTAGATATGGCTGGAGAGCTAATAGTGACCATGGCAGGTTGGTAGGTAGGCAAGAAGGAGTGACTGGCCCAAGGCGGACTCCACTTAGGCCATGAAGGTCCATTGTGATACCACAAACAATCGACAATCACACGAATCGTAGTACACTGTGAATAGTTCCATCGGCCAGATTCTCTAGATTGTTCAAGAAGAAGTTGCCCGGGTCAGTCTTCCCTTTTATAGATAACACGGGACAAGTACATAGAGGGTGGAGTGCATTTTCTTCCTCTTCCTCGTGCATACAGCTTCGACGGAAGTAATGCGAAAACAAAATTCAAATCTGAAATTTAAAATTATATGTTTAAAATTTAAATATCTAAGTTCTAAAATAAAAAAATAAAAACTAAATCATTAAATAATTAAAAAAATACAAATTCAAAATCGAAATTTAATATTGAATATTCAGAAATCAAAATTGAAAATTTAAAATTCACAACTTAAATTCCAAATTCGAAAACCCAAATGCAACTTTCAAAAACCCTCTCCATCAAAGACTAGCAAACCCTACAAACAATTTCTCGATATACATTCTTAGCGACAAATTCTCGAAATAATCTCGATAAGCTAGCATTTTTTTGCCTTGAAGATTTTGAATATTTTCAAGTCAAATGAAATAAGGGGTACCGGTTAATTCGTGCGGTTTTTTTTGGGAAAATTTAAGCTTTATTGTGAAAAAATGGTTACAAATTTAATATTCAAAGTATTGTCCATCACTAGCTATAACTGTTTCCCATTTTTCTGGCAATTCACGAATACCCTTTCTGAAAAATTCGGCCGGCTTTTCCGCTATCCACGAATCGATCCAATTTTTGACTTCTTCATAATTGGAGAAGTGCTGGTCAGCCAGGCCATGTTGCATTGATCAGAAGAGATAGTAATCGGATGGCGCAAGGTCTGGACTATACAGCGGGTGGGGTAGGACATCCCATTTGAGCGTTTCAAGGTAGGTTTTGACGACCTGTGCAACATGTGGCCGAGTATTGTCATGTTGCAAAATTACCTTGCCGTGCCTTTGTTCATATTCCGGCCGGTTTTCGCGCAGTGCTCGGCTCAAACGCATCAATTGTCGTTGGTAGACTTCCCCTGTGATCGTTTCATTCGGTTGCAACAGCTCGTAATAGATCACACCCAGCTGGTCAAACTTTTTTTTTATTATTTTTTGTCAAACGAAAAATTTTCATTACGTGAACGTGCGCGCATTTAAAACCGAGTTTACGTGTACTTATAATCGTTATTTGATTTGAATAATGGACTGGCCGTGCGACAGTACTGCAAAATATGCGTTTTATTTCAATTTTCAGAAAGAAAATAAGTTTTCATAATAGTATCCAAAATGCTATTGAGAACAAGAAAAATGACGCTGTCGAAATGATATCGAAATTTTCAAAATTTTCGACATCGTTATGATATCTCGGATAAGACAATTTCAATATCGCAACGATATCGAGATTTTCGAAATTCTCGATATCGTTACGATAGTGTTATTTTTCTCGTTCTCGATATCATTTTAGACACTTTAGCAATACTCGAAAACGAGAAAAATTCTCGCTTTAACGATATCGTTTCTATATCGTTTCGATATCGTTTGGTTTGCTGGGAAGCCACATTCAAACATGTGTATTGTGTTAGTATTTTTATGTATGTGTGTGTACACCTGCATCACAGCGTTTGTCCCAAGCAACGGAAAATGGCAAACAAAGAAACTGGTGATAGAGGCTAAAATTAATAAATTGCAAAAGGATTGCACAAGGATTTCCGTTGCGCAAAATCTTCAAATATTTCACATTTGATGCGCACTAAAATAACAACAACCACTCCAATAACAACAACAAGAACTACGACAATAGCAGTTACAATCAAAACAATAATAATAAGAACGAACTGGAAGGATAACTACGACGACGACCGAAACAACAACAACAAAAACAATATCGACTGCGCACATCTTCAACGTCAAGTGCAGCGTAAATCAACTCCAGCTGCTGCTCAACCAGGAATATACGTAGTCACACACACACACTCACACACATGCAGACGCGGTCCATACAAACCCATTCAAATTCGCCGGTTCAGCGAACGCTGCCAGCCAACAGTTGAAGCATATTTTTTGGCGTCTTTTGCACGCCACTCTGCTCATGCGAAATTTGGCCAAATAAATGATTGTTGCTGTTGTTGTTGTGGTTGTAGTTGTTGTAATAAACCACATTCGGCAGTCGTCAAGTGTAGGAGCGCTGAAGTGGAGCGCCGCTGGCTGGCGCGCCGGTTGGTGGTTCGGATTGAAATAACAAGTGCGCTTCAATTAATCGCACCTTTTGCATATTCGCAAGCACACACACACATATCCGTCCGACGCAAACAAAAGCGAAAATATTCGAAATTTGCCAAAGGATGTTTTTGATGCGGCTGGCGCAAGGATGTGGCTTTTGTTTTGGTAGCGGTCGCTTCTGCTGTCGCTTACGTCAAGTGCGCCGAAACTATCAAATACAGCTAAACATTTACGAGTATGTGTGTGTGTGTGTGTGAGGATTTCTGATTTCACCGTTTTTGCAAGCCTTTTGAATGGCTGGCGAGTATCCTTGCCCTTAATTAAAATGACAAACAAAGGCGCAATTTGAAGGATTTGATTTTCTAAGCAGAAATCAAAAATCGCCATAAGTATTTTCACGAGTATGTGTGAGTATGTATGGATAGATAAATAAATAAATAAATAGATATATGGCCCGTTGTGATGTCACATTGGGATGGCGTGATGGCAATCACGAGGATTCTAATGTAAACCTTGCTTCCTCCCTGATGATTAAAGTTTAAGGCTCAGTTAGGTTGGAGCAGAACGGGTGGCCTTTGATTTTTCTGGCCAGGGGCGCACATTGGCACATAAAGTACACGACTGTTGTTTAATTTCCAGGGATCGTAACAGTTGTAAGTTTTATTATAAAAATCAATGTTTAAGAGTTATTTTTTGACTTTTATTTAATGGCTCAACAAATAAAAGTTTTTTTATTTATCATATATTTTAAAAATCCTATAATAACAATTATTTTTGATTTTTTTCTTATTAGTCCACAAATAATAGTTTTTTCGATTTTTATTTTAGTTGTCCTATGATAACAATTATTCGTGACTTCTATTTAAAAAAATCATCAATAAAAATCATTCAGTGACTTTTATTTATAAAAGTCATCAATAAAAATCATTCAATGACTTTTATTTATAAAAGTCATCAATAACAATTATTCAATGACTTTTATTTTTTAAGTCATCAATAAAAATCAGCCAGTGACTTTTATTTTTTGAGTCATCAATAAAAATCAGTCAGTGACTTATATTTTACGATTTCAATACAAAATTCTTGAATGAAAAATTGTTGTAATGATAAAATCATGTTTTTTTGTCATGTAAGTTAATATAACCATTTCAATTTGCATTTTTGTGAAATATTGATAGCTGACTTCTAAAGTTCAGAAAATTTTACCAAAAAGGATCGCTGGAAAAAGCCTTTAAAAAACTTGTTCAGCCGGTAATGAATCAAAGCGCTAAACTTATCTGCTGTGCACTGGGCATGGATCTTTATTTATTTGTTTATTTATTTATTTATTTTTATGTTTTTACTTTATTTATTTATATATTTATGTGTTTATTTATTTATTTTTATATTAAGAGCGCAGAGTGCAGCGAAAAGCGCCTCTGTTGCTGTAAGGCAGAGGGCCCCTTATTACCAAATTGGCTACTTGTTGTAAAAGCTACAATTTAAATACATTTTGCAATCGCAAAATTCTACAAAACCACATTATAAAACCATGAACACATTTCCCTTACAGTAACGAAGAATTTTTACTTTGCCAAACAGTTCATAGCGACGTTCTGCTTCCATTTCGTTTGGCTGCCGGCATGCGATTCGTTTTGCGTTCACCGCAGCTCGTTCGTCGCTCAGTGCTCCTTTCGAACGCAGTTCGTACGCCTTCTCGCGCTCATCTCATTTGGTCCCCATTCGTGCGCACTCAAAGCAAAATATTCCATTTCTCACTTGAACGAGCATTCCTTGAGCGTTTTCTGAGCATTTCCCCTCAGCGCTGCAGCACTGGAAATGCGAAAATTTTCGAAGTGTCTGCCCCTTTCGCAGTCTGTGGTGAAAATTTGTTGGGTGGTGGCTTTCACATGCAACATTCTGCTCTAACGTTGGTTGTGCTGAGAAGTTGACGCTTTGAGTAGTTGACATTTGAAGCAAAAGGCGCTTTGCATGCAAAAGTTTTTTAATTCTATTATGCAATTTCTTATTTTTAAATAATATTTTATTTTTAAATAATATTTTAAGAAAATAGTCGTTTATGGATCATTATTGGAAATAAAATTCATAAATATAGTTAACGAATTATGTTGGCGAACCTGAATTAGTCTTCATTAACCGAACTGCATAATGACCAATCAGACTGTGTCTTCGTTGCCTGATCCAATTACATCAAATCAGGGACCGTAACAGTTATAAGTTTTATTATAAAAATCAATGTTGAAGAGCTATTTTTTTACTTTTATTTAATGACTGAACAAATAACAGTTATTTTTTTATTTATATTTTAAAGATCCTATAATATAAATTATTTCTGATTTTTCTCTTATTGAGCCACAAATAACAGTTTTTTGATATTTATTTTAGTTGTCCTATGATAACAATTATTGGTGACTTTTTTTTTTTAAGTCATAAAAAGTTATAAAAGTCATCAATAAAAATCATTCAATGACTTTTATTTATAAAAGTCATCAATAAAAATCATTCAATGCCTTTTATTTTTTAAGTCATCAATAAAAATCAGTAAGTGACTTTTATTTATAAAAGTCATCTATAAAAATTATACAATGACTTTATTTTTAAGTCATCAATAAAAATCAGTCAGTGACTTTTATTTTTTAAGTCGCAATATAAGTAATTTCATGAATCGCAGTACTGGATTCATTAAATATAGAAATGCATATATATTCTTGATCGACTCAACAAGATCTGACTTGACAATTCTGTTTTCTGGGAGAATCATAACTTTTGCACGCATTAATGCAAATTACTTTTATAATTTGACTTAAAAAATAAAAGTCACTGAATGATTTTTTTTTATGACTTAAGAAATAAAAGTCACCAATAATTGTTTTCATAGGACAACGACAACAACAAATGAAAAATAAAAAAACCCGTTATTTGTGGACAAATATCAAAAAATCAAAAATAATTGTTACTAAAGGAATTTTAAAATATAAAAAAAAATAATTCTTATTTTTTAATTTTTCCATTAAAATTAAAAAAAAAGGTTTTTTGCCCAGTTTGATTCTCGGTGCGAAAGGAAATGTTCCTTCATAGTCATTTTTTCAAACATAGTTTTCATAAATAACTGTTATTTTCGGTCATTGCATAAAACCTATCATGTTACAGAGCTATTTTGCAATTAACTGTGATAGAAGTCAGAACTATAAAATAACGAAAAGCTTCCCGCGTCTTAGCCGATGTTCAAAGTAGCCTGATGCCTCATGCATACTGGTTATTCAGGTTTAAAATAAAAAAAATAAATTTTGTCTTAATCAGAATAATTTAATAATAATTTAAAATTATAAAGATATCGCCTCATTGGTATGCAAAACTTCAAAAATTTTTTTGTTTTGAAACTGTATTTGTGAAAACGACCGCAAGCTCTAATCTACCAACTTTTTTTCCTTGAGGGTGGGCAGGAAGGCTAAAAGCCTTCCATAGCACTCAGTCTATCTTGGACCATTGTACTATACCCTTGGGGGATAGGGAAGGAGAGGAGAGTGATATCTCATATTTCACCCGTTTTGAAATGTGTATGCAACACTGTTTTTTCCAACATATGTTACAGCACACATTTCAAGTGGATTGGGAAAAGTCGGCCGACTTACTTGAAATTTGGTATGACTATATTTCCAGAGCATAGCCTTTATAGACTCTAACAGGATTAGGTACTTCAGGAGAGTTTTTGTTTTTGTCCTAAGTTTTTTATATTTAACAAGGAAGACGCATCGAAAACTTAGCCCCGTTAGTGTGAAATCAAAGAATATGAAGTACTTCATGTTCGTTGGTGAAACTTTAACACACTAAACCACCTCACGCCCTGTACCGTTTTCCCCTCCAGACACTACCGTCAAGTTTTTCGTCGGAGGACGGATTTGAGCGCTAGGCTCGTTGTTCGTCTCTGTTCCAGTACGGTTAGTCACAAGTTGCACTCACTTGGCCCTCCTTGCAGTATTTAAAGGTTTATTTGTTGATTTTTCAAGCTTAAAGCGTGCATACTATAAAAATAGAGTAGAAAAAAACTTCTAGTTTTCTTATAAAAATTCATAAAATTATAAATATTGCCAAAATATCCTTAACTAGACTAAAATATTCCTTCTTTCGTACAATTTTTTGCATTGACTGTCCATTTAATATTATTAAATTCTCTTCTTACAGTTGTACTGACAGTGCTACAAATTTGATTTATAAATACGCTGTTCTAGATCTAGACACCGATTTAGACAGTGCCACTAAAAAATCAAAGCCTGTAGGAAGTGCTACAACAGGGTCCATCAGCTCAGTGCCTCAAGCGCTAATATGCTCGACGATGCGGCACTCGTGATAGCCGAAAGACCGCCAATTGACATCTCCACCGAGAAAGCGAGAATGTCGATGTGTTGTGTACACCTGTATATAAAAAAAGGATGTAACCAGTCGTCGACAAAATGAAAAAGCAGTATTTGAGAGTGGAAAGCCCTATTACGAACTCAAGAAAATGAGTGGAAAGAATCGGCGGTGGATAAGATTGAAATGAATGAGATGACGCAGAAGAAGCGTTGCAGCCTTCCAAAGAGGAAAATTGTCTCCTTTTTACTAAATTTTCTATTTGGAACTTTCAGAACTTTGAAAAAGAATAAAATTTAGATGTATGAAGATGTATCATTCATTTGATACCCATATCTTTATCATTGCACTACCGCAAATATTTAAAAAAATATTTGAAATGTGTATGTCCTTAAAATTTTTAAGTCCTTTAAAAAGGACTTGGGTCAGAAAATGAAAAACTGACTATGCTAGGATACTATAAATGACCTCTAGTTTCACGTCTATATCAACATTTGGATGGGTCTCGGCAAAAAAAAAATTGTTTCGCACGGTGTAATAGTTAAATGTAAAGTTGGTGTTTTCACTCAGTGCATCATAACTTTATCATTTTTCTTTCAATTCTATTGATGTTAGGCTTAATATTTGCTCAAATAATATATCTTTCGTCTTAGTTTTAAGACCAGAGGAGAAAATTTATTTTATCTATAAAAAAAACGTTCGAAAATTTATGATTTTTTAAATTGGTCGAAAAAGTCACTTTTTTACAACTTTCACCGTCAGTAACTTCCCCAAATTTAATTTGGACAATCTGTATATCGCTGGAAAGGCTAAGGTATTATCATCTGAACGACGTACCGCTTGTGTTAGCCGGATGATTCGTTTACGAGATATGTGCTCATAACTGAAACAACAGGGAAAAAACTGTTTTTTCGAAGATTTTTCGAAAACGCTTAAAAAAATGTTTTGATTTTCAGTTTCGTTTTCAGCGGCCAAAAATTAGTCTAGAAAATACTTTTGTTTTTAATTGCACGCGATTGACCCACTTTTTGTCGAGTAGTGTAATTAACCCTTTCGCTACAGGTTTTTACTGGGGAAAGTTAAAATTTTAAATTTTACGTCTTAGGCTTCTATGTGGTTATATTAGCAACATTCCATAAGAAATTTTTTAATTTTTATACTCGGACCCTGTATTTTAGAGTGTTTTTCTATTAGAGCAACCACATCGTTGTGGCTGTAATAATTACTTAAACATAAAACTTTTTACGCATAACGAAAATTTGAATATTTCTTCATTTACTTCAGCCAAAATTAAAAAAAAAGTATCTAAATTGAAAGAAAACGTCAAATTTAAAAGTTCTCTAATTTTTTCTGCTTCTTCTTCCTTTACTATGTCAAGATATACCATTAAAAAAGTGTATACTTCTCTTCTTTAAACTTAAATATTCAGTTTATTAATTTCGTATTTTTCCTAAAACTTCAAACTATTCTAAAGACCAACAAAAAATGTATTCTTGCAACCATAGAGGATGCAGACGTCCACCAAGTAGCATGTTGCCATATGGCAACAAAATAGCGAAAGGGTTAATAAGAATTAAATGTGTTTGAAGGTTATAAATTATTTTTCTGAATTTTTAAGTAAATAATAAGAAAATAGATAAATAATAAAAATTAAATGTATTTGAAGGTTAGGAATTATTTTGCTGAATTTTTAAGTAATTAATTAAAATGTTTTAAAAAATCTATGTCATTATTTTCCATCACTTTTTTTTACGTAAAATTAATAGCAGTTGTATTAGTTGTATTAGTTTTTAATCAAGTTAATTGATGATTAGTGATTAATGATTAACGCCAATAGTCAGGATTATTTTAATCATTATTAATTTAATCTGATTAAAATTAACCAAATTAATTAATTGATTAAAAAAACTAATTGATTAATACCAACACTGGAACCATCTGACTGATAGACTTATATGTATGTAGGAATCGACCAAACTCACGCTTAAGCTTAATGCTTCGACTGCCTTCCAACGACATGCCTTATGGCAGTTGGGAGGCGGAGTACTTAATTGTAAGGTGATGGTTTAAATGGGTTAAAGTGTCACAATTCGACGTTCGATGCCGTCTTCACATTCATTCATTAAAATAAAAACATATCACATGTGGTGAATTGCGTGGAGAACGCAACAATATTCCTGATCCTTTTCGCAAATATTGTACATATCTTTGTATGTGTTTGCGTAAAGCGGGTTGTTTGCAAATATGACCTTGAACGCGAATTGTTTTTTTGGTGGACGACTGCGCCGCGGTTTACACAAAACAAGCTTCAGCTTAATTCCTACGTTTAAACAGGCGCGGAATAAACACACCCACACATACACACGCACACGCACAGACACCGTTATATATGTCAGTACAGAGGGAAATCCGCTATAATCGGCGAAGGATATACACACAAAAATACATACGTCGCGACGTTGGGTTGCCACTGTGCCACTGGCACATAAAAATTGCGCCGCACTCAGTCTTCCCCGCGTCAGTTTGTTCGGCACACACTATGAACAAATATGTTATGGACGTAAGAATATGAAGTGAACGCGGGGTGGCTGGAGTCAGCAGGAGCGCGAGTTGTTGGTGTTGATAGCCGCGCAGCTGTTCGTCTGTGTGTGTGTGTGTGCATTATGCTGCGCGTCAACATTAGCCAACGCAATTAGGCTGCGCACTCTTGACGCCCGAGCTGGAGTTGGGCAAGCAAGAGGACGCACTGCAGCAAAAAGGGGGAAGGACGACGATTGCGAAAATGCGCAAAGTCTGTGAAGGCGAAAATTCAGGCAACAGCAAAGTAAAAGCGACAACAACAATCATTTGTCATTCATGTGGTGGCGGCGACTCGGTGGGCAGGGGGTCAATAGCAGCGACAACAACCACAACAATGGTTACTCCAGCAAATACAAACAAACACAACGACTGCAGTGCGTCCAGTTGGTGTTTCGTGCGGCTGCCAGGTTGCGTAATGCGCGAAAAAGCCGACTGCGGCCGAGCGGACACACACACACGCCCACAAATATTCACAAACAGCCCAACACAGCAAAAAGGACGCCAAGCAAACAAACAACAAGACAGGCGTCATGCGTTTAACTTCAGATTTGCGTCAACAGTCCGGCGACTACAACAAAGCGGCGACAGCTAAGCTGCGAACTCGCGAAATTTATGTACGCGCTTTCGACGACCTTTCACCCGGGCCGCCGTTTCGGCGTCCACGCGTCCGTTCCGTTTGCAGTGTGCCTTCGCCTTTGTTTGTGGGCGATGTGTGTGCCCGCGTGAATTCGTGCAATGCGGCTGCACGGCGAGCACGAGGAACAGCCGACAAAGGGGCGGAACGCAGTGAAGCGGCAACGCGACCGCGTGCGGCCACCTGTCTGTCTGTCAGCGCCAGTGCCCACAAAGCGGCAGCAAGCATTTCGCGAGTACAGAGATCAGCTTTCGCGAAGAACTGTGTGGGTGGGTGGGGGGGGGGGAGACAGCGAAAGGAGAGGCGGGCAAATAATAATTGCGTTGGTCCGATGCCTGCACGCCCGCCACTTTATCGCTGCGTCCTTGGTGACCTCCGCCATAAGCGCGACGCTGTGCGGAGCAGAGCGCTAAGTTTGCATTGCGGACAAGGACTGTGAGCTAATGTGGGGAATTTGTTGTTGTTCAGCAGCACGCATAAAGGATATCAATTGCCGCGCATTAGCGGCCAAATCTGGTGGTCGGTTATTGCAATGTCCTTCTGGAGATGGGTGAGTGCGTTGGTTGTTGGGCAGCGAACGAAAATCTGCTAATAAAATCGACTAAATCGTTTTTCGGAATATTTAAACTCTGATTATAGTTGCATTCTTCAATATTTTGTTGTAAAAATGGTTTTGAGTTAATGAAATTGTCTCAATTTTCAATAATTTATTATTTTTGCATATATTCACTTTGTTGTATATATACCTTGTAAAGTACTTCATAACATGTAAATTATTTCATAGCTTATTGTTCCGACATATTTTTCCACTATACCTGCTTAATAGTTCTTTAAGTGAAACTCCTGCTACAAACGATACGTTTAAAGCAGTAAATGAAATAAATAAATAAATATTCTTGAAAATTTATATTTTGCCAAAGCCACCATTTTACCATGGAGCTACACCATTCAACAATGTCACGAAATTTGTCAAGTTTTCTATAAAAAGCTTACTTGCTACAAAATATTTACAGCCAAATTGAGTCAATCGAGCTATGAAATTAACGGATTATTGCGAAATTCGAGCAAAGCGGTTCGGTTGCTGACCAAGCCGTCCCTGTATGATGCCGAAACTTGCGGTTAACCCTTTCCGGTCAATTTCCGCATTTCTTCAGATAAAAATTATTTCTTCAAAATATTGAAAATTGATTGATTACACAGTGCAACACTAAAAAAAGGGACAAGGTCAAAGGTATTGCCATGCCTGCCAAGAGCGCACTTGTGCGATTCTTGTAATTCTCATCTGCTTCATGTGGATAGCGATAGAAGTTGACGAGCGTTTCATCAGCCCAGGCTAGGAATCGAACCTATTGCCTTCGTATGAGAAGCCAGCACGCTACCCGCGAGGCGTCGTTGGGCCAAACCTCTTCCAAGACAAGAATGCTCACGCAGTGACTATTAATGGCGGACGGTATTGGGCCATCAACACTGTTATTTATATATAGACGAGACGGTATGAAATGGCCACCAAGATCCTAAGGATCTTTTCTCTGGGGTTACGTTAAGTTGCAGGTTTATGGTAATAAACCAACAACAATTGGCCGCCTGGAGAACATCATTCAAAGGATTGTAGTCTTATTTAATTTAGGAAATCTTTATTTTATCAAACATTTTCCAATTTCTATTTCATAATGAATTCTCCCAAAGAGTGAACTTTGATCCAGGTTTCTATACTAATACTTTGGTGACGCGAAAAGACACGATATCAAAGATAAAAGTGGAACAGGTTTTCCTGCCCCTCTCGTCCATTTGCACCATTGTCATCGTGGTGCCACAAGATATCTAAATGTTTCGACCAAAGAGCAGCTTCGCAAAGTGGCATTAAGCGAGCGGCGCAGGTCATTAAAATTTCTGTTCAATTCCGCATTCGTAACGCTGCTGAATTTTTAATCAATTCCAGTTGGACCCGCTGCGCCAGTGCCAAGGCGAGCGCCCGCATGCAGCAAAGCATAAAACGCGCACACACAAACACACACACACAGCCTCGCAAAGGGCGTACAAAGCGGCCAGGTCAAGTCAATTTGACCGCATTGCGAGCGTGTCTGCCTGCTTAGCCAACGACTGGCGGACGCAGCAACGGCGATTTTTGGCGCTACCCCACACAGCCAGCAGCAGCGTTGAAGTGTACCTCATTAAATAATATCCTTTTCTGGCACACTATTTGTGCAGTTGGCATCACTCCTCCCCGCCATTGACCGGCCCCAATGCCCCCCGTCCTACACACACACTCGCACACGTACGAGTCCAGTTATGGCGAGCGCTTATCAAAATGTCGATGCTGGCCACGCTCGCACACACACACATCCACACACAACTACATCTCGTAAGTGTCCAGCCAGCGGACAGTGTCCTGCCGCTGCCCCATTCCTTGCAGTCCTGGTCGGTCGGTCGGTCGGTTGGCGAGACAGCTTGGGCGAACGCTTTTAAATATTAAATGCCATGACGATTTCATTTTGTGTCCACCAGCGCGCCGCAGGCCGTCGCACGTTCTCGGTCACATTCCCGTTTCGGTTTGTACTCTCCAGTGTGCATATTGAATTTATTTAATTAAGGGTTCCATGCGCAACGCGGCAGACGCGTCCTCTCTGTCACCCGCACGCCCCTGCCGCCCCCTCCCTCCCACAGATGGCGACGCCTGCCTCGATGACTTCATTTTCAAAAATTTCACCCCTTTTAATATTTTCCAGATTTTTTCTTTACCTCCTTCTGGCGCATCGTCTTGCTGCGCATCGCTCGCCATCGCCTGTCGACTGTTGGCGATTTCATGGCAGAAATAATAATCACTCCTGCGACCCGGTACGTGTGCATAACGGAACACTTTCGAATAGTTTCAAGTGGCTTCGCTGGACGCGCGGAGCCCCATTTGGGCACCAACCGCACTGTTATGTGCTGCACTCGCCGACGGAGTTGGGGGCAGTTATTGGGCCGGTGTCCGGTCGTGCTCGAAGTGAATTGAGGCTTGGCAGCGAGCCGAGCGGAGCGGGGCGGGGCGAGTCGGTGCAGGATTGGGAGCGCCAGCTTCCGCTTGTTGCGGTTCAATGCGGAAGTGTGCTGCTGGGACCACGGCACTCATACTTTTGGCGCTCTCTTGAGAGCTTTTGCCAATTCCATTTGAACTCGTCAGAGGGAGAAAAGGTACAATTGCCGAAACGAATTGAAGCATTTCAAATAAACACTCACGCTCGTAGTTACAGTGCTGCTCCGAAAACTCTGCAAAATTCAGACTAATATGACACATTTGTGTTGGCCGCTTGCCGGTCCTGTCATAATTTCACAGTTTCTGCGGTTGTGGTATTGGGTGTGGCTAACGTAGTGGACAGAGCCAAACTTTTTTTAAAATGGGAATCGACATAGTTGTAGTTACATATTCAGTCCATATGTAAAGATGTAAAGAGGCAATGTTTCGAAAAATTTTCAACATTCAATAGCGATAATAGAGAAGCAAAGTAACCGTCTTTGAAAAAGCTTTTTGAAATTGGCACCAACAGTTCTAGTTCCATTGAGGTATTAGACCTCATATGGCCAAAAAATATCAAAGAGTGAACATTGACGTTGACTACATAGTCTCAATAGATGGAGACAATCAGAGGCAGTACGATTCCATTGATTTCGAATGATTCAAAGTGCACGAAGGTATGGAGAAAAATGTAGAAAACGAAGTGAGGATCCAAAAAATATTTATTTATTATTTTTATAACATTCTATACTTACATATTTATACATGTGGTACAAGTTTCTTCCTTCACACCTCATGAAAAACGAATATAAAAGCTTTAGAATTAAAAAATGAGACTGAAGACATCGAAACTATTACGTCAGACAAAGGTTATCATTGACTATTATAAGTTTTGAAATTTGTGGATTTAGGTAATAAGGTCTGGAATCATAGGTTCGAACTTATGAAATGTTGGAGCTCTATCACTAATTAGCTCATCACTAATTGTTCGAGTCAATATTTTTCAATTGACTTTTTTACCCTTTGACCCTTTTACAATTTTTTTTTTTAATTTTTGTCTTTTATAATCATTTGCTGTGGTAAAAATTATTTCGGAAATTTGTGTCTCTTTTCTCGTCTTCCAACTCGATTTTAAATCAAGATTGCTTTCAAATAAGTCAGCAGATCAACTGCAAGCCATAACCCGGAATGATGGACTAAATGGAGTAAATGTCCAAATATTTAGTTTCGAGTATGTTTCGCTACAGGGCCCACTGTCATCTTTGGTACAGTCCGGTGCCGGGCTATGAATAATTAATAACCGAAGCAATAAAGTTGAATTCTCAACTGGTCAGTGGACACAAAATAAAAGGCACTGTGCGGATAGGTGGGGGAAGTAGCAACAGGCACAACAATTACAAAAGCCAACTACTGAAGAAAAAGTGAGCAAAAGAGTGGAGACATTGAATAAACTGCAGACATTGGTCAGACCAGACCCGAAGCGGAAAATGGCGAGACGAAAAGTGAGCGTAAAAAAGTGCAAATATGAATACAAGTAAAAGCAACAACAACAACAATATAAATAGAAACAATAACAACAATGTAAATGTAGATAGAAAAAGCCACAATGAAATGTTGGCTGCGGTCACGAAAATACATTCAGCCGACAATGTGCGGCTCAGTGCCAAAATGCAGCCGGAACAACAAAAAAGGAAAAACTAAAAAAATATGCAAAACGACTTAATGTGCAGGGAGAATGTAGAATGTGAATTATTTGCTTGGAATTTATTGAAAATTATAACGGCGACCATTAATTAGGCGTCTTATCAAACTTCTCCTTCGACGCCAATGCAGATTTTTCTGACAATTCGAAATCGAAAAACATAGTGCAAAATGCTGAGTGGTCGGTGGAGGAGAGGCGACAAAACGTTGGCGTTGGCAGTGCGAAAATCTTGCACCTAAAAGTATACTTTTAATTTGCATAAAACGCCTGATCTATGAAATTTATTGCACTTACGGGAATCTTTCGCGTCCGTTTGGCTTTGCATAGCATATAGTTAGGCGCTTAGGCGCAAGCAGCGAAAAAATGACAAGGCTGTGTGCTCGTGTGGCGGCGAGAGCAGCGGCAAGCGACATTAAAAGGATATGTTGTGATTTAAGCCAACACACACACACACACTCACGCTCGCACTTGCGAGAACGTGTGTGTCTGTTCGCGCACAATGCACGCAAGCATTTATGTATATTCATATGTGTAAATTCATAGGCAGCGACTTAGCCCGCTTATCATAATGCACACCTTGCTGTGCGCCATCATAAACAGTGGCGTCGGGTAGGGCTGGGGGTGGTGCGCCGCTGCCACACATAAATTCATAAAATTATTATTGTAATCAGCATTATGCATTTGTAAAAACCTCAGAGATACACAGAGCGTGCGTGTGTTCGTGTATTGGTGTGTCGGTGTGTTGGTGTGTCGGTGCGGCCGGGCCGTGTATCTCCGTGTCTGCGTAATGAGCTGCGTATCGCTCGCTTCGGTGTGCGCTCATTTTTTTGGTACTTTGTATTTTAAACATTTTCTTTTTAATTATTTATATTTGGGGAATATGTACCGTAGGCAGATATGCGCCTGAATATCATTCCTTTCACACACACACACACACACACACATACACGGGCACGTATGTACAGATGGCTGACTGGGTATGTGCGAAGGGGTTGTGCAGTTCGGTAGTTGGTCGTATGGGAGATCGAATGCCGGGCGGCTCGGGTGGGTGGCGGCGGCGTGCAGCATCGGAGTGGGTCTAATAAAAAAGGGCGATATTTGCATACATATGTGCGCCCACACACACACACATATGCAGCGACTTATATCAATTCAGCCCCCTGGCTACCGGCCTCTGATACCCTATACGCGCCTTATTTGTAACGGTGTGCGAGGGTTTATTTGTGTTTTATTAGGCATGTTAATTAAAAGACATGAAATGAAAATAATTAAAAATTTTTATTGCCTCTTATGGCGTTGTAGCGAAATGCCACGTTCGGTTAATGGAAAATTTTTGAAATTGAAAATTTCGACTGCTGAAATATTGAACGGGGCAACTCGCAACGGACGCAAAGTGATGCTTTCGCTCATATGTTTGAAAATTTTTGGAAATGGCTTAGCAAAAACTATGCAATTTATTATCTCAGGGGATTCAAAATTTGATATTTTCTAAACGCGCACACATAGAGAAAATGCGAAGCGTTGGTAATTCGATTTATTAAGATAATTAAATTGCAAAGGGAGAAACAGTAAAATATCAAATAGAAAACATGAAAACATCACAAATTAAGTACAAATATGTTATTAATCAAAACTAAAACAAAGTTTAAGTTTTTAATTTTAAACTAAATTATTACTACTTTCATCATAGAATTTAATTCATCTTTCTCTAGATTTAAGCTTAACTTGTTCACTGTAAAAATTCGTTCTGTAGACCGAAATAAATAAATAAATAAATAAATTTTGTTGATTTCAACGTGAAATTTTGGTTGTTAATTTTAATTTTGTACAAATTGATGTTGTGATAGTTTATGTTATGTTATCAGTTATTCTTCTATTCTATTCTATATTCTATTCTAAATGCGCATTTTAGGTAACTATTAAAGGTTAAGTTTCTTGATGGAGTAGTTAAAGGAACACTTATGTATTGCTTTTTTGTGGGGGTTTGATAAGAACAAAATTGTTTCAAGGCTTGAGAGACAATGAAGCCAAATCCGCGGTAACCGTTGACTGTTCGCTGGTACTTGAAAACCTATATGGAATGTGTCAAAGCTAACCCAATGGGTTCACCTAATTTGATGGAAATAAACCTGCACAGTGGCGCAGGCAGGATTTTATTTCGGGGAGGGTTTTGTGAAAATTGTTTGAGAACTTTTAAATTAGATGTAGACAATTTTTCTCTTTCATTTGATACCCATATCTTTATCATTGCACAACCGCAAATATTTAAAAAAATATTTGAATGTGTATGTAAATTTTAAAGTCCTTTAAAAAGGACTTTGGGTGAGAAAATGAAAAACTGACTATGCCAGGTTACTATGAATGAACTCTAGTTTAGGCATATATCAACATTTGGATGGGTCTCGACAAAAATTTTGTGTTTTGTCGCACAGTGTAATAAATGTAATGTTGTTGTTTTCATTCAGTGCATCATAACTTTGTCGTTTTTCTTTCGATTCTATTGATGTTAGGTTTAATATTTGCACAAATAATATATATTTTATCTTAGATTTTAAAACCAAAGGAGATAATTTATTTTATCTAAAAATAACATTAGAAAATTTATGATTTTTGAAAAGTTCACTTTTTTACTACTTTCACCGTCAGTAATTTCTCCAAATCTAATCTGATTTGGACAATCAGTATCTCTGGAAAGGCTAAGGTATTGTCTTCTGATCGACGGACAATTTGTGTTAGTCGGGTGATTCGTTTACGAGATATGTGCTCATAACTGAAACAACAGGGGAAAAAATGGTTTTTCGAAAATTTTCCGAAAACGCTTCTTACAAAATTTTTTTGATCTTGAGTTTCGTGTTCAGCGGCCCAAATTTAGTCTAGAAAACACGTTTTTTTTAAGTGCATTTTTTGTGTCGAGTAGTGTTATTGATGATTGAATATGAATATATATGCGACGGTTATAAATTAAATTTCTGTACTATTCTAAAAATATTTCGTGGGGTTTAAACCCCAAAAACCCTACCCTGTGTGCGCCACTGAACCTGCAATAGGGAAATTTGCAAATTTGCTATTCTCGTCTGTGTAAAAGGACCTTTTCTGCGATCGGAATGTTACAGGTGATAACCGTGGGAAGACGCAGATAAGATTTCATCTGCAACTCTAAAAGTTGTGCGATGTGGAGGAAATCAAATACTATGAGTTGTAAGAAGATAAAACGTTCAAAACAAACTATTGGAAAAAAGGGGACTGCATTTGCCAACTGGGGAGGTCTGATTTTCCGACCGGAAGAGTCGCCAAACTGTAGCAATTTCAATGGAAAATTATGGTTCAATCTGAAAGCAAAATTGTTCAATTTCTTTAGCAGAAGTCTGAACTCATCGTGACCAGTATTTCATTTAGAACCCCATGCGGTTCTATAGCAATTGAATTGAAAATTATCAAGCACCAATAAGTAAATAGTAGGTTAGGTCTGTGGTCTGGGCCCGTTGCGATACCACAATTTCCATCCGTTTGAAATGTGTATGCAACACTGTTTTTTCAACATGTGTTACAACACACATTTAAAACCAATGAGGAAGGGGGGACCTACAATTTAACGCCGAACCCGACTTGTGCAATTCTAACAATTCTCATTTGCTTCATGTGGATAGCGATAGAAATAGACGAGTACCGAGGCCGGCAAATAAGTAGGAATGACAAATATATTTTGCATTTAATTCCCTTTACTCGACATATAACACTTTATAGTTACTTATGTGCGTCGAGTTTTGCACCTTTAGACGAATTTTTCCGAATTTGGAAACATTTGTTTTTGGAACAAAGGTTCTATTTCAAAAATGAATCTACAGTCAAATTTCTTGTTTACAACTGAGCACTTTGGGCTCGGCAGTGATGAATCTGTCAGTTAGTCAGTCAGGACAAACAATTACTTACATATACATATGAAGATCTAAATAACCAAGTCAAAAATATAAATATTCACAAATGTTTGCACTATAACAATTTCAATATTTTTCAACGATCCACTAAAATCTGTCCACTAAACATTCCCATTGACACAACCCCCACACACACACACACAGACACATAAATAGAGTCATGGCGACAAGTGCGACAATTGCTGGTGGGCGCTTCATTTAATTTTATAACCGCCACTAAACGCCTTTACACGCCACCCCCGCGTCCGCTCGCCGCACCGACCGCTGCTGGCTGCCATTCGAGCTGTAAATTTTCGGCGCGCTAAAACAAACGAAACACTTGTGAAACTTTTTATCGCCTTATTAACTCATTTTTGCGGTGTCAATTTACAAAAGCAACAAAGGCCCAGAAAAAACAATGACACAAATAACAAAGACGCTGAGCGGTGGACAAGGGGTGGGGCGGAAATTGGGCCCATAAAATATGCCGCACTGCCATTTGCCATTTAACGTTGTTGCTGCTGCTGCTGCTGCTGTCGTTGACGCCTGTCATTGCCTCAAAACGTTGCCACATTGTTGTCTTAAATATGGCAACAGCAAACACGGCAACAACAACAACAACCAAGCGCACTAAGGCGTCAAGGCACTTTTTCCACCGCTGTCGCGTTTCTTTTATTCGATATTAGCTGCCGCTGAAGCTGGTCGGGCCGAGGCGCTGACTGGCATTCGATAAAAGGCAAATGTTGCTGTCACACTTTTGCTTTTTGTTTACTTTTTGTTCGCTAATAGCATCGCCTCCGTCAACGCCAACGCCCCGCGCGCCGCACCGCTATTCAATACTTGCGCAACTCCTCATTGGTGACACTTTCAACTTGAAGTCTGAAAGTTTCTCGCCACTCAACTGCGACACTGCCACCCTGTGAGCGCTTTGAGCCATTCGATACGCGCCAAAGTGAACTTATGTTCATTGTTGTTTCTTTCTCATTGATGCGATTTTTGGATATTAGGTGTTAATTTTCAACCCCTTCACACCTACGCCGCCGTCACACCGAAAAGCGCCGCTATCAGTTACCGCCGCTTGCGTTCTGCTTCAACCGGTGCGCTACTGCGTTATGGTGCGGTGGATCGATTATGAGTCATAACTGATGACAACTTGTCACGCTCCGTTGATTGGTTGGGAGTTTGCATGGACAATCCCTGGTCGAATCTATGTAGCATAGATCTAGCTAGATGCTTGTTAAAAAGGATACCTGCCTGGACACTTTCCTCCATGTACATCAACATTTTCTTAAACACTCCAAGCGTCTACAGTAAAATCGAGAGAAACCCCAGAACAGTCTAAGCTCACAAGAAACATAAGTCAACTATAAAATCGTGACAACTTGAGTATTGAAAGGATTGCATTGCTCGCTAGCAGGGGCGTAGCCAGAACTTGGGCATGGGGGGGGTTTTAAAAAAAATTTTTTTGCCAGTTTAGTATTACATGTTTTTTAAAGTAAAGTGCACTTTCCAAATAGGGCATTTTGTTGTGGCTTATGTGACTTAATGCATTAAAAATTAAATTTTTTCCCTGATTTTTAGTAAAAATGTCATGAAATTTGGTGGACTGAAAGCGAAGTTATTGCATCTGAAGTGGAAGTATTTTTGTGTCATCGTACAAAAATGTGCATCGAACAAAGATCCAATATTAACTATTGTTTTAAAAATGTTTAAACTTTAACCGAAGCATTTAAATTGATGAACCAAGTTTATGGTGATTTTTGTTTATACCGTGGTGGAGTTCATAAGTGGTAAAAGCGATTTAAAAACGATTGTCAGAACATAAATGATGACCAACGTGTTAGCCAACTGAATCCGCGATCACCGTAGATCAAAATTGGGAGGTAATTCATAAAAGATTAGCCAAACTCTTCATTGAAATTCTTGAAATTGGATTTAACTTTCGCTTTACTTATACCCACCCGGGTGATCTTTTTAATATTCATGTTTAATATCTGCACAAATTTGAGGGAAATTTTCAATAACATGAAAAAATATATTTTTTTTTTAATTTTGTTCATGTTTAAACTTGAATTTTGTAATTTTTTATACAAATGTACCTGGGTGATCCCAGGCGCTTTCGCTACCATTTTGATTAAAACTCACGATAAATTTTTCACATGATGTGGCACCGTGCGAATTTCAGCTTTTCAAAGAATGCATTTGCCGATGAAAAAAGCGTTTTGAGAACGTAGAAACCATCCAAAAGGCTTGTACCGACATCCTGAAGGACATTCCGGTCGACGAACTAAACTACTCTTTAGACATGTTTTTAGAACATGCAAATCGCTGCATTAAGCCTAAACGTGACTATTAAAAAAACAAATTAGTTTCGGTAAAAAAGGGGTTTGTTAATTTTTGTTAATTTCTTTCAAATATTTAAAGATGAAAAGACCTTTTTGCTAATGTGGGAACGTACATACGATGCATAGTGATTGAAAATGTTGACAAATTATAGGCTATGGGGGGGGGTTCTGACACCCTAAACCCCTCCCTTGGCTACGCCCCTGCTCGCTAGGCTGCCAAACAGACCTCGGTATACCTGGCAGTGAGATGGATAACTTGTCGGCCCTATAAAAGAAGTTGAACAAAACAGCTAATCTTCCTTTTCCTCAGATACTGTGTTCAGATACTGTTTCTGAATACTGTTTCATAAGTTTTGGCGGTGGGTTCAGAGATATTTGCCGAAGCATTGGAAATAACGATGAAGTAGAAGCAATACAATACCTCTAAATCCATTGAACGACCTTCCCGACTGCTCTGTACCAAAGCGTCAACGTTCTTATTGGAGACCTGATTAACTCAGGGAAAACATCTACTTGCTTCATTAACACTAAAAATACCGCAAGTATGGCATGGCATCAAGTATGGTATGGCATCAGGGATGAGCCCTGATGTGATTAGCGGTATCCTTCAGGGTAGTTTGGACGGGTTAAGTGCTTGGTGTACGGGACGTGGACTAAGCATTAACCCCAGCAAAACTGAACTGATGCTGTCTACCACCCGCACTAAGATACCAACTTTTAGACGACCTCATCTTGGGAACGTAACACTACCCCTCTCGTCCAGTGCCAGATACCTTGGGGTAATTCTGGACCCCAAACTGAACTGGAGGCTAAATATAGAGCATAGAATAAAAAAAGCAGGATTTGCACTTTATTCCTGCAGAAAAATGATAGGAAGGAGGTGGGGCCTCCGACCGAGTCTAATGCTTTGGATGTTCAAGATGGTTGTGCGTCTAATACTATCATACGGAGCTCTTGTCTGGTGGAAAGCCCTCAGGAGGGAGTATAACATCACCAAACTCGGTAGACTACAAAGAACAGCTTGTGCCGGAACTACGGGAGCGATTAGATCCTGCCCTGGAGAGGCGCTAAACGTGCTGACGCACTTGCTTCCCGTTGATCTGCACATTATAAAAGTCGCAACTCTTAGTGCTCTCAGGCTGAGAGAAACCGGTTGCTGGAGAGACAGACCGTATGGCCATGGCAGTCTACTATCACAAGGGCAAAGGTGCCTGCCTACAACTACGGATTACGCTATTCCCATCATTGCTTTTGGGAAAAACTACGATATCCGTACCCCCTCCCGTCTAGAATGGAAGAGAGGGAACATCCTTAACAACCTGGATACCACAATTTACACGGATGGCTCCAAGATGGTGTGCGGAGTAGGAGCAGGAGTCTTCTCGGAACATCTTAAACTAAATGTGTCTTTCCGTCTCCCCAACACAGCAAAGCGTTTTCCAGGCGAAAGTGCTTGCTATTAGGGAAGCGTGCAGGATGGCATTGGCAGACACATCCTACAAAAGCCACATCACTATACTTTCCGACAGCCTATCCATGATCAAGGCACTGGGATCGTCGATTCTGTCGTCAAAACTAATGCGGGAGTGCAGGAAGCTCCTCATAGAGCTGGCTCATAGGTACAGAGTTACCCTGATATGGGTGCCAGGGCACAAGAACATTGAAGGGAACGAAAGGGCCGATGAACTAGCTCGAAGAGGCTCCGGTCTTGATGAAAGAGAGGAGTTGACGGTTCACGCCCCACTGGGCTCCATCAAGAGCGAGGTCTCGAAGGACTTCTTCGCCAAAGCCAACACTAGATGGCAGAGGACGGAATCCTGTAAAACCAGCAGACTACTTTGGCCAACATACGACAAGAACAAGACCGCGGAGCTCTTGAACAAGGGCCGCCGGGATGTGGCAAGACTAACGGCAGTCATCACTGGCCACTGACCCATTGGAGAGCATGCGGCAAAAATGGGGATCCCATACAATGCCAGCTGTCACAGCTGTGAAAACCCGGACGAGAAGGAAACCGTACACCACTTCCTCTGCGACTTCCCGGCGCTATCAAGAAGGAGATGGAAAACCCTGGGAAAACCGACATTTCAGAATTTCGAAGAGATAGCAAAGTGCAGTGTAAACTCGCTATTCTCTTTCATTAACCTCTCGGACTGGATATAAAGGGTATATACGGATATATAAATAAATAGTCCAGAAGACATCACACAGTATACCCTAGTGTACCTACCGGGAATAGTGGTAACAAAACGGCGCCAACGCGCTAATTGGATGATGGTACATCGCCACTTGAACCAACCAACCATACCTACAAAGACTACCTACTTCAGATCCGCTGATATCTCGAAAAGTACACATCGGATTTGGCAGTGAAGAGAGAAACCAAACTGTGGTATGCTCAGGACGAGATTTATTATGGGAATACAAAAATATTTCAATTAAAATTTCAAACATATGAATTTCAAACATATGATTCCAAGGATCGAACAATTTATACAGTGAGGATATATATAATACATAGTGTTTTTGTTGTCTCACCAAAAAAAATATAAAATTTTTCACGATAAAAAAAGTCACCAAAGCAAAAGTTGATAGAAATACTAAAGAAAATGCAGATATTTAAAAATGAAAAACCGTCAAAATGACCGCAAAGACCATTGCTGTGTTAAGAGGTCAAAGTGGTCTAAACCAACGGTTCTCAACCTGTTTTTTTTAACCTGAAATTGTATAAAATATGTAAACATAAATAGTAGAGTGCACACCAGTCGGCTCGCACCGATTGAAATATTTCCATTTGTTGTTTTTTACTGTTATTTCTTTGGCAACACTTTCACTTGTGCCATTTGTCGCTTTTTGGTTAATCAGCGCCTCCTCTGCCCACACCCACCGCCGCTGTTGTTTTCTTCGATATACTTGAGCTGCTTGCTGCAAGTTCTCCCCGCCGCCATCGCCGCGTTGCTGCCGCTGCTTCAAACAATGCTGACAGTTTCGATCTTGAGGCATTAAAACGCGCGCACTCATTACAGCAACAGCAACCAACACAACAACGTTAGGCGGAAACTCAGTTTGGAAACATTTTGAATTGCCCCCTAGGGATTGCAGCGCCATGGCAGCCACAGCGCGCGCCACCGCAAAGTCTTCAACTGCTTCGTCGCTGCTTTTGGCGCTGCCCGCTTTGCGTCGTCCTACATCCACACCCGCATCCAGCAGACGTGTCGCCCAACACTGTCAGGGCGGCATAGGGAGACTCGCTCTGTGCGTTTAGTGCGTCGCGTTGGCAACGCCAGCAGCAGCGAAGCGTTCAATTGTGCACGAGTGCGGCTTCCCGCCAACGCGATGGCAATGTGCGCAGTCGATGTGAAAAGCCTTTCATCGATGCGTTCGCCGCAGCGCCTAAAATGATGCTTACTTTAATTATTATTACAGTTCGCCCCACCCCACGGCCCGTTAACCAGCCAGCCGGCGCTTTTGTCATATTGCCGGTTCGTGAGTTTTTTCGACAGCGTCGTCAATGTGGCCAATAGACGCTAACGATTATTGTCGACCACAATTGGCGGCCGCGCTGGCAAAAATTAAGCGCTTACAAAAAGCGCTGTAAATTTATAGTAACAATAACAACAACAAAACATTATCTGTCCTTAAAGGATATTATGAAAAATCGCAACAACAACAATGAAAATAACAACAATAGTTGGAAGCGAAACAGCCACCGACACCCAGTTGGCTTAATTTGGCTTGTTTGTTATGTTATTGTTGTTGTTGTTGGAGGCAATGTTCTTTCAGCCACAATCACCCGCAAAAATTGCGCGCCTGAAAGCATTTGCCAAAAACAACAACAAAAATTAAACAATTTTATTAACACTTTATAATTTGTTGGCCCCCGCCCGCCTCTTTCCCCACGCTCGACGTTCTGTTTGGCGCTTTTTACAGTTGTCGACCATAACAGCCGGCGAGCATCTGCTTTTTTGCAACAAAGACAACAGCGGCGGCCACAAATAACTGCACAGTTCATTACGCAATGATTACAGCTGCGCCGCACCGACGGCGTTGCCCATGCAACGCGGCCGCGGAGCGTGTGGACGCGCAGCTCGTGCGTTGGGGCACGAACTCAATAAGCCGTACTTGCCGCAAATGCACGTACAGCACTTGCAACATGGCCCGCGGCGTCGCGTCTTCGCTGCGCGTTTGTGGCGGGGCAACGTTTGCGCGCGCCGACTTGGATCCTTTGGCATTTTATGCGTTTGGCAATTTCACACCTTCGTATTGCGAAAGTTGTTTAAAACAATTAGCGTATTTGCTCGCGCCGTCAGCGCCAGCGAGTGCGGATTTGTGGGATTTAATTGTGCTAGCTGGGAGGAGTGAAGTCTCGATTGTTGCTAAAGATTTTGGCATATTTCTGGTTATTGAAAAACCGAAAAATTAACATTACATTTTCAACGAGTCAGTCGTCTAACGAGGCCATTTTCAAGGCCGACTGAAAACAACTGAAAGTATGGAAATGAAAAGGCACACTTTCGGCAAACAGCATTCGAGTTGCTTAAAGAGTATTAAAGTCCTGTCCCCGCTTCTCATTTGCACATAGTTGCACGCTAATTGCTGCTATAAATAATCGCCCGCCTAAAAGTATGCAATTAAGCCTCCAAACATAACGCAGCCATTGCAAAGCGGTTGCTCGAAAAAAGATCAAAATAAAGAGAAAATTGCAGGAAGATTGCAATAAATTATTGACAAAAGATTATCGATTGCATATGCCGTACGCGTAATTACCGCCTGGAAGTGTGTTGGCTGCCAGGCAGAAATGAGTAATTACCGTCAGAGAAATGCTGGAAGTAAAACAGACTTTCGCCGCGACTACGAGTAATGGAGAAAAGCACAATTTTCAAGCAAAGAGTCGAAGCGACTTGCTTGAGGGATGAACATAAAACTGAGGGCAAACTTGTGGCAGCACAGGTCAAGTGCGGAGGGATCGCAGCTGTGGCAGTAGAATAAACCAGGCAACGAGCTAATGACCAAATGCAAACTATAAATTATGCGCGTAAGTGGGAGCAGAGAGTAGGGAAAGCTGACCAAAAACTATTGCCAACGAAATCAACACGCAAGCGGCTAAAAGTATGCTTTGATTTCGATGCTTTATGCCTATAAATAATAACTTGAGTATGGAATGTTGAACATTGACACCGAAGGCGATAAGAAGTTAGTGAGCATCAAACATATAAAGTGAAAGCATTTTAGAATTTTCTTTTCATTGTACAAAAACATGAAGAACTTTGATTTTAGAGGAATTCAAATTACACTATGGGTCATTCTTTTACAAACGGAACAACTTTTTTGACCCTATAATTTATATTCATCCCAAAATTTTTTTTTCACTTCTGGGCATAAAATTAACCGACACGTATATCAGAATTTATTGGAAAAAAATTTTTTTTTCTTTATATAATTATTTAAAATTTTGAAAGTTACGCGTATTTTGCTAGATTCTATCATGTTTAAAATTCAATATCTCCGGTTCGGCTTATCTTATCGACACAATTTCAAAACCGTTTTTTAGCTTATTGTATGCACTTTAGAGGAATATGTTCACAGTTTTTTTATTTTTAATAAAAAAAGTATATTAACAATTTGATTGTTTAAACAATTTTTTGATGATGTTCCCCAAAATTAATTTGATTGAAAAAAATACTGTTATTTTCGCAATGTTATTACCTACAAAACGCATATTTCAAAAAAGTGGAGACTTAATTAGATCATAAGATAGAAAAAACTTTCCACCGCAAGTCAAGCGTGACGAGTCCCATCAAGTCGCGCGCGCTCACTGTGTGAGTATCAAGGGAAACGGTGTGTTGGAATAAAGATAAACTCAGGTAAAATCTTAACTCTTGGTTTTATTTTCATAATAGATAATGATGAATTTGTAAATATAAATTAAACTTTGAAGAGTTCAGTATTTTCGAATCGCAGTTGTTTGCAAGTGAAGTGTAATATAATACTTGTTTAATATAAAATATTTGTTATTTCTAATAACAATTTTCGACGGAGTTATCATTTCATAACTGCGACTGTAGTCGAATGATCTTGCAAAGAAAATTGCTTGGCTTTTACACTTTTTTTGGTGATTGGAAGAATGCAATGATAGCCTAATGTGCCTTTTACTGTTACAGCCATTTGAAATCTTGCCTCTAATTTTTTCTCTGCCTTATTATACTCTTCATTTTCAACAAATTTCAAAGAAACGTTGGGGAGTGATTCTGTTGCCCATTCGAATAGTTCTTTTGGTGTTTGAATCGGATTTTTCACTCTTTGAAGGCTGGCTCTAGCAGCCAGCCTTTTCAAAGTCCCACCCAAGCCGTCGCATGCGCCTTTCCCGTGAGAAGTTGGAAAAAAATGCCATTCTGCAGCAAAACCGAAATCTTCTTGATGATGAGTAAGATTTATAAAATTTTTTCAGTTTTTGTATTGCCCACTAGCCCCATCAGAGAAAAACAAAATTTTCGAAATTTTTCTGAAATTTTTTTTGATGAAATGTACCAAGTATTCTTGAAAAACGTAGACGGCAATTGTATCATGATGCAAACATTCAGATATGATTACAAAACTTTTCATTCCAATTTCGCCGTCATCATCTCTGTAATAAATTGCTATTGGTATATTTAATGCCAATAAAATTTTTTCAGAAACTGATCTGAGAGACTCCTTTTTTTAAACTTGGATGGGGAGACAAATTCAATGGATTCAAACACCTATCCGTACGGATTTTCAAAACTTTTTTCGATTTTGATGCTTTCGGCATTTCGCGACATAAAATTCAAGCACTTCACTACACTTGCTTTCTCAACATCAGAAGAAAAAACTCTTTGACTTATCACGATGTTTTTAAATGAAAACGGTATGAATGTGTCGTGCACCAGGCTAAAAACTTGACGCTACACAAGTGTTCTGAAGGTTCACCACCAACGCGTTTAGTCATGTAGCGCGCACGTCTGGATTTGTCGCGCGCGACTTGCTACCAACATCGTTTTCTATCTTATGTTCTAAATAAGTCTCCACTTTTTTGAAATATGCGTTTTGTAGGTAATAACATTGCGAAAATAACAGTATTTTTTTCAATCAAATTAATTTTGGGGAACATCATCAAAAAATTTACCTCTAAAGTGCACACAATAAGCTATAAAACAGTTTTGAAATTGTGTCGATTGGATAAGCCAAACCGAAGATATTGAATTTTAAACATGATAGAATCTAGCAAAATACACGTTATTATCGAAATTTTTAATAATTACATAAGGAAAAAAAAATTTTTTTCGATGAAATCCTGATATACGTGTCGATTAATTTTAGGTTTAGAAGTGAAAAAAAATTTTTGGTGAGATTTTAAAGACCGACGAATTTTTTTTTTCGAAATCCGTACGGTTTGTAAAAGAATGACCCCTATATGAAATAGTGAAGAGTGATGAAATATAGCATGTCCAAGACAAGTTGACGGGTTGAAGTTTATCCAACAAACTTTAATTTATGCGCACTTCAAGTTAAGTGGAGGCAATTTTAGTGGCATTAAAAGAATTAGAGATGAATGAATAGAATCGTATTGGAATATTCATGCGAACCTCAAGGAAGGGTTCAATTTTTAAATATTATAAGTCTTCACTACAGGACGTCTCCTAAATATTATGGTCCTTGACACAGTGCACAGTGATTCGACTCGATACAACCGCGGGACAAATTAGAAGGAGTCTGCTGAATTGAAATCTCCATTTTGTTTTTCTTAAACTTTTGTAGTTTGGCAATGTCTGAGACTAAAATTTGCAATTTTCATCATTTTTGGTGTGCTATAGCAACGAGTGTGTTGGCTAGATTTTTCAGATTTTACATTTAATCGATAACGTCAACATTGATAATTGCAAAGAGTAACAGAAAGTGTCTTAGGCCCCTTTAGTTTTGCAATAAAAATGATAATAATAGACGTATCTTTTGCATTTGTGCAGTTTGATCTATTTTTCATGCTGATTGCATACTTTTAGGGATAAATTAAATAAATTTTGTCGAAAAATAGGTGTTTAGACCACTTTTCAAAT
Source organism: Melieria picta (assembly GCA_964056695.1). NCBI lineage: Eukaryota > Metazoa > Arthropoda > Insecta > Diptera > Ulidiidae > Melieria > Melieria picta. The sequence continues at coordinate 45,018,129 of OZ057398.1, forward strand.
AGGATTATTTTCTGAGATCGGAAGATATCGGAGGATGTAATTACATTATCCGACAAAGAAATAAAGCTTCTTAAAATAAAAAAATCCAGGAACATACTTTTACATACTTTTTAGATATTTTCCTCTAAGTTTTGCCAATTTTCAGATTTTTAATTAAAGCCTCAGTCTTGCAGATTTTGAGAAAACGTTAAAAGCGAAAATGGCCACATAATTTCTTAATCTATATTAAAAGTTTTAGCAGCTTCTTGGTAACGATGTATTTAAAATTTTTTTTTTACACAATAGACTAAAAAACAGAAAATATTCGTTTACATTTTTTTGTGAAAAAAGTTTCAACTTTGAGTCACTTTTGCACACACACTAATTAATTTTTTGCAAAATTTTTTTTCTGGTTTTCTTAGTTGGAGTTTTACTTTTCAAATGACATCAAAATCTTTAAATCTGAGACCATACATTTTTTGAATTTTGTCTATGGAACGAATCACTGTGCAGTGGTGTGATAGGTAACAAAGTAGAGAAAGGTAAACCTTGACGTAACGAAACATGGCATTCTTTCAGCATTCAGTTTCTGTTGCTTAGCTTTTGACACCTCAATACTAGACGGAATGTTCTAAATGCATTGCTTCAAATTTCGTCCACGTTAACCATCTCATTTCATTCGTAGAAGCATGTTCCGTGCTCTTGACTAGCGCTGCCTAAAATTAGGCTAAGACTGCTCGAAGGTATAGTTTTTCCTTCCTTCCTTAAACAACCTCTCAACTTTTGATCTTGGTCTTCTAAAACTTTTGTTTTATCAACTCACATGTGTCTCTAGATTGGAGACACAATAAGCCGAGAAGCTTAATCAACATAAGAGAGAAGTCAATACAACCTAAACTAGGCTTTAGGTCCCTTCAAAGCAAACAATACAAGTGGAGGAGTGGCAAGCAGAATGATTCTATATGCTTAGCGCAACTTTTAATAGCTTTTATCCTCGAATCAAACCATACCGTGTCCTCAATCCATGCAAGTAAATAAATGCAAAATGTTATTGTGGCACCAAATCAAACATTTCAGTTCATCACACCACAACCTTCCCATTCCAATAAAACCTGTCATGTCGATTTGTTATTGTCCAGCCTTTGCTTACTATAAATATTCGTAATTATTATGTAGAGACTGCAATTTTCAAAGATCGAAGATATCAATGGCTACTGCTCAGATCCTATCGCGATCGCAGTTTCGTGCTGCTAATTCGATTTGCTAATGTCGGCGAGACGCGGCCGACGATGTGGTCCGAACGCCAACAAAGCAACGCCAAATACCGCGATGCATATTAAAAACTTAATGACTGTCGTTAGTGTAACCCCCAAGTCAACAGTCCCGCTCGACAGCACGGCACAAGCTGGCCGGCTGGGGGCTGGGAGCGCAGGAATGCGGCGAGTGTCGCATGCAACTTTTTGCTATCGAGAAATTTATGTGACAACAAATGCGAATGGAATGGCCATAACTAACTGTGTTGTTGCTGCCTTGTTTGTTTTTGTTATTACTAGTTTACCGATTCGTTTTGATTTCAGTTGTTAGTGTTTACGTTCGTTTCAAGCGGCTGTCGTGTGCGCCAACGTTGCCCTGCGCCCGGTTTTCTACAGTTTTCACTTTTGCGTGTTGATCGCTCATAATTTTCCAGCAACACATTGCCGCAACAATTGTTGCTTACAACAACAACAACAACAACCACCACCACGTTGAGTTTAACCGCAAAACAAACGCTCGCCATCGAAGTACACGAACATTATCGATAAAATTACCATTAAAAACCATTTGGCCGCCGCTAGCAGCTGCCTCCGCGTCCCCAGCCCCACCGACCGAGGCAAATAGTTGTGGCGAATTTATCAAAAATGCCACAATTCCAGCCACGGCTTATCGATGAGGCTAAATCAACGACAGCGTTGTCGCCGTCGTTGCCGACGTTGCGGTCACCGCGCCAATCGGTTTTCGTGTGCGATAAAACGGACAAAAGCAACGGAAATGTTACGCTTGATGAATGACGGTGACGGACGAACGCTCAACGGTCGGCGAAAGTGTTGGAAGCGGTGCAAAACTAATGAGTAGTGATTATTTTGTGAAGAGATTGCTGCGTTTTATGTCTAGTAAACACTACAAATACAATGTTGTATTTCAAAGCGTCAATGTTGGGGTTTCAAAATTTCGAATAGTTTTCGAGGCATGAACTGAACTAATTTTTCGTCTTCTTCTCTTCTAAATAGCTAATATTACTATTTCATACCCATATCTCAATATTTAGTTAGCAACTACATAATTTCATGAAGGACATAAAGGTTGCATATGGTCTGCAATCGGGATATGGTCGAGATCGGGATCGAGTCCCAACTCGGGCTTCATCAAATACTCCACTTGGCAGCTGGCATTTTCATCTCATTCGACTGGTTGTTGTTTGGTTTTTTCTAGTGTCCGACCGAATATTCGGTTTCGGTTTCGGTTTCGGCCCAAATAAGTGGTTTCGGTTTCGGTTTCAGTTTCGGCCAAAAAATGGCCGAATAGCCGAAACCGAAACTTTCTAGAATATTTTTTACATTTTATTGTGTAGCAGATGTATAGTGAAAGGAGGAGTAATTTAGATGCCAGCAATGTAAATAAACTTCTTTTTTTAGCATATAATATTAAATTATTTGATTTTGAATATTAGCGAGTAAGGTACGAAAGGGTGATTTTTTCATGTTTACGTTTTTAAAAAATGAATAAATTGTTTTTATTAATAAGTATTTATTTATTTATGCTATGTTTGTTCTTTATTTACTTAATGTAAAATTCGTTTGTTGAAAAAAGTGCTTGATATGGTGATTTTTATTTCAACTAGAAAGTTTCGGTTTCGGTTTCGGCCGAATATTAAAAAAAACCGAATATTCGGTTTCGGTTTCGGTTTCGGCCCAAAAAGTGGTTTCGGTCGGACACTAGTTTTTTCGCAGTCTTTTCTGCTGCTTTGGGGATTCCTAGAGTGGAATGTTTGCCATGTAGCCATGTTTGTAATACAGTGGACGTCCAATATAACGAATCTTATTTTGTACCCCCAATTTGTTAAATCGAAAAATTCGTTAAATCGATCGAAATTTTGTTTTGTTTTAAACCATCCTTCTTAAAGAAATAAGTCTCACATGTTCAGTTTTTAACCTTGTGCCTGTCCCTAGGGGTCTATTTGACCCCAGGCGGAATTAAAAAAACGGTTGAGCGGTTTTGTGCACTCGTCTACTTGTGTTATTTAGTGTTAATCGCGTTTACAACCCAATAACAAATCGAGAAAAACACTTTTCGGGGCTTTCCCCTTTTCTTTTGTGATTTATGTGTAACATTTCTTCATGTTATGTCAGTAAATTATATAACCGTTTGATTGGGGTCATCCTGACCACAAAGGACAGCGAACGCAATTTTGAGCAAAGGACAGACAGAAAGTTAAACAAATATCTTGTTTTATGAAAAAGAAAGTGAAAAAGTCTTCGATGCGCGATTGCCTTTTTACCGCAAGTAAACTTTTCTGTATGGCAATTTCTCTTGATTCATTATTGAAATTTTAATTTTTAAAAGAAAAAAACCGACCGAACGCAACAAAAATCCTGTGAAAATGATCAGCAATGCATACGAACAGAATTTGAAAATGTTGGTAACTTGACGTAAATTTGAAAGTTTTAACGGAACAAAAACAAAAACAATTGAGGTACCGTTCACTTGACGAAAACAAACATTCATTGTTATTGTAAAGAATGTGAGTGCTCAAATAAAAACAATTCAAAGGGTGAAAAACAACATAAATATTCGTTATATCGAATAGCAAATTTCACTTTCGTTCGTAATATAGAACCATCAATGGAAAAAATTTGGCCGTACGTTAAATCGAAAATTCATTAAATGGAAAGTTCGTTATACTGGACGTCCACTGTACTTCATTTTAGTTCTAGTTTTCTTAGACCCCATCCCGCGCTGTAGGCCTTCAGCACCGACCACACTTCGACTCGACTCAGTTCAAACACCATTAAATTGCAACCGTCTGGTATAATTTCAGATTTGATCAAAAATCAATATTTGCCCATAAATCCACACAACTTTACCCCCACTGCGCCTTTCTTCGAATCACGCCATTTCTCCGCCACATCGATTTGCATGTTTGGTTTGACTTGTAACGTAAATTCAGCGAATCGAGAAAATACAAACAAACAAACAAACAAGAAAATTCCCTAATCTACAGCGACAAATCGCCACTATTATTCAACCTCGACTCCGGCTCGTTTGCCGCGCACACATCACGCTCGGGGATCGGCCAACAACTCCAGTGTCCGCTGGGTTGAGAAAAGCCATTAAAAGTTCGAAACGCCATCAGTCAACATTTTAGCAAATATTATTTACAATAAGCGCAAAGCAACTATTGCCGACACGCCACACGTTTATGCGGCTGGTCGCTGAGTCGCCTCTATGGCCGGCGGACCAGCTCACCGCTCACCGCTCCCGGCCAGCTCATTTGTCCGGCCACTAATGAAATGGTCAATCGAAACTGAAACGACGCACGCGAACCAAACTGCGAACGGATTTGCTGCGAATTGAAATTCAAATTTATTTACCCCCTTCCCCTCCCCACTCCTATGCTGGGTGTAGTGGCGCGTCCGTTGCTCACAATCTAAATATGTGGTGGAAATTGCACCTCTGCACATTGTTGTGCGTTTTACGATACATTTATTGCACACACATACACACACACACATACTTACTTATATATGTATGCGTGCTGCATGTTATTGTTGTTATAGCGAAAGGATTATTGCTGCGCTGACTTTTAACCATATTCATGGAAATCTATAAGTGCAAAGTCATTACGGAACACAATAGTTGTGTATATTGTTTTGTTGTTGCAGCTATTTGTGGTTCGAAGGGTCCTTTTTGCCACAGAAATAATGAAACGTCCCCATTTTGAGGTTAACGTCGAACTCAAACATTAAACTTGTCCAGCAACTGGGTGGAATTATGACAGCCGCATTTGTTGCTATTAAATTTTGTGACTAACGTTAAAAGGAGGCAGCGAAGTATGTGACAATTTTATTTACTTGTATTAATCACAATACCGAACTAAAATATAATAAGTGTCTTGGCTCAACATGAGAGAAAAGTAAGAATAAGAATTTTATTCTTTCAACCCATACAAGTGGAATAGAATTGTACGGTTGGAGTTTAACGCTGAATATGTACTTTTGTGATTAAAAAAGTGGGGAAGTGATGAAGAAGAAGTAGAAACGATTTAACACTTCTTGTGTCACTGTTCGGCTCTGCAGGAACATTGACTCCGTACCATGAGGCAAGATTCCCGACGGACCTGGCTTGTGCGGCAAAAGTTGAAATCGCGAATCTGCTCTCCCTTATTAAGAGATGGAACTGGTTTGAACGATTTAAGAATGGGTCACTTTGGCCTCCGAATGTAAGTGCGGACTGTGCCGCACACACCCCTTGCTACCTTACCTAACCTATGGAGGAAGTACGTATGAACAATACAGTATACAGTATACTGTTCATTCTGTCTTATAACCCTCTCTAGTGGTATCGCAATGGACCCACTTGTGCCCTAAGTGTGTTCTTCGGCAACGAACTTGATAGCCTTGACAGCCTAAGACAAACGATTGTAGGGGTTTATCGAGAGGTATTTCTCGTAAATTCGTATGTGGATAGAAAAATGTGTACCTAAGAGCACCCGATCTTCCTTTCAAACTCGTACAGCGCTCTACATTTGCTTTCCTCTTCTGATGTGTTGAACTCTTGTACCAAACATTCACAGCAAAGTCATTGATTGTGTCCAATAGAACGAGTCCTGTTAAGTCTAAATTAACACAGTCTCCTTGTTGCTATTTATTTAGCGTCCGGTAAGTAGTGAAGTACTGTGTGCGTTGGATATTAAATGTACGGTGTAATACTTTCTAGACTATAAGTAACGAGCCGAGCAAGAATTTTGATCCCCTGCAAATGTCTCAACGACCAAAATATGAGAATATGCACCTGGAATTACCGACCTCAGTCTGTCAGATTTGTGCCTCAATTCAAATGTAAAGTAATATAATGTGTTGTAGGATATAACCAAAGAATATGAAGTAATGAAGTACTTCATGTTCGTTGATACAACTAAGAAGTGATAGAAAGGGAAGGCAGTTTAATCCGTTAATGTAAGTAAATCTATTGTTTTAAGCTTAGTGCCTAAACGAACTTCAACTACGTTGAATTATTGGTTGCTCGATTTTGTAAGCCGAGATTTTGCAGCATATTTCTAAACGTAGTGGTCGGGCATAAGTCAAGGTCTTGAGAACAGAGGAAATATAAAACCTTATGCCTCGTCCTGACTATGTCATATTCACTGACGACAAACACTGCCATATATGTATGTCATGTTCGTCATATGTCGTCAAATGCATTCTCATTGCACGGCAAAAACTGACGAAAAATACATGTGACAAGGTTTGCCATCGATTGAAGTCAAATTTCGGTGTCAGTCGACTGACATGCCGTTCTCACTTTGATAGTCAAATACGATTTGACGCCATATTTTCAAAGTGAACAAATGTTATTCGAAAACTGTGCAAAGGAGTGATAGTGGCCACCGCGGCTTTAGGATTGGTATCCTGTATCAGGGTATTAAAAACCAAAAAAACAGAAGACGTAGTGCGAAAAAGCGCTGGTGGATTCGAACTGGGCTTACCCACAGATCCACCAGTGGATTTTACGAAACGCTGCGGGCAAGGATGCGGGAGCAGGACCCTCAGTGGTTTCGCAACTTCGTCCAGATGAGTGTGGACGACTTCGACTACCTTGAGGCACGTCTATCGCCACACATCAATAAAAAAACACGCAGTTTCGGCAAGCGATAACGGGGCGAAACGTTCACATTTTCAAATGCAAACACAAACGATTTGCCAGCATGTTGACATTTTTTGTTTTGTCGTCAAACGTAGTCAAATCGTTCGTTCAACACAAATTCTATCGTTCTCATTTGATTGTCATTTCGTATGGTAAATCGTAGTCATACATGCAGGCGAACGCAAATGACACCATATGACAACCCGTTTTCATTTAACTGACTACAAATGACACCATATATGACATAGTCAGAACGGGGCATTAGGATCGTCTTAGGGACTGTTCTGAACAATTTGCAACCTCCGTTGACTCCCAGACTTTTGTTTATTTCGCAAAGTTATTTCAAGTACTGTAATAAATGATCGGAGGTGGCCCAGAACACCGGAGGAAAGTACTCGAAACCGGAATATGTCCGAAAACTCAGTGTGTCAAACCATAAAGTTTGGATAGAACACATCTGTGGCTTGTCGCTCCAGCCAAAAAAACACTGGCTTCAACAAGCACATATATAACACTGCACAACAGAATGTCTGTTGCATGGAGTTTTTTACATAAATCTGAATAGTTTTTCCACGTTGTTTTCAAAACCATACTCCGTTTTTATGTAACAGCTCTAGTTTTCACAAAAAATTGGCGTGTCACTTTTTCGAATTTTCCTCGGCTTTTTTCTCGTTTTCTACTGTAATTTCCGAACCAATAATCCTATCGACATGATTTTTATATCGTTGCACTAACAACATCTCACGCCATCTTTTCTGATATTAATCAATTTTATGCGTTCTAAATTGGCGTTGTAATAAGGTTTCAAAGTAGGAAAATATTGAATTTCAAGGCGTTTTTTCTGATGGCGAAAATTGTACAGATGTTTCATAAATCAAGTTACGAAGTATATGAATATCTTAAGAAGAAACATCAGGCAATACAACACAGCCAAATTATTTGGCGGAATACACATTCGCATCGAAATAATAGCAAAAATGTACCATAGCCATTTTCATCACTTTTCATACTTTTTCCTTAAAAAATTAGGAGCCTCAAAATATGCAAAGTTTTTAATTTTTTTTGTTTCGAGCAATTCAAAATATTTTTGGTTTTTGCTTGTATTTCAGACTATAAATGGAACATATAAAAGAGCATATTTTGAGGCCCCTAATTTCTTAAGGAAAAAGTATGAAAAGTGATGCAAATGATTATGGTACATTTTTGCTATTATTTCGATGAGAATGGGAATCACACCAAATAATTTGGCTGTGTTGTATTGCTTGATGTGTCGGCTTTCTTATACACCTAACTCGTTAATTGAGTTACGAACTTTGTGCATGTTTTTGACCATCAAAGAAAACGCCTTAAAATTCCATATTTTCAGACTTTGAGGTCCAATTACCCCGAAATTTTAAAACTTATAAAAATAAATTGCATCGAAAAAGAAGCCATGCGGTGTTGTTAATTCGATAAGGTGAAAATCATGTCAATCGGTTTTTTGGTTTAGAAATTACGATCAAAAATATGGAAAAAATAGAGGAAAAACTGAAAAAATGACACGCTACCTATATCTCACTAACTAGAGCTGCTAGAAAAAATCTGAGGATAGATTCGAAATCAGCGCTCCCAAATTAGTAAAAAACAGTGGAAAAACTCCATGAAACAGAAAAAAAGTGTTTTTTTTGTTGTGCTGTGTAATTTTTGTTATGTTTACATTTTTTCGAAATTATCAAATCGCTAAAGTCCATTGCTTGCATGTCCTTAATCCTAAACATGCAGTGTTAAGCACTTGTCATTGTTTGAATTTGTCTATTTTACGTATGGAGATTTTCGCCGTGTTAAAAAAAAGTGCCAAACCATGCCAGAGTGCCGAGAGCAACAACAAAAACACGAAATAATAATCACCGCTTTTGTGCAAACATTGGCCGCCTGCACTTTTGCCGCATGCGAGCACAGCCAGAAAAACGGCTTTTCTGCCTTCGCCCGCTGCAGCAGCCATCAAAAAACCCCATCAAACGGGCGAGTGCGCCAACGCGGACATGTGCCGCACGTCAGCATCGCTGGGGCGCGTCGCGCACGCTGCAAACGTTAATCGAAGGCCAAAGGATTTGCACACGGCATTTTTTGCGAGTCCCCTCCCCTCCCCTAACCGCTGTTGCAGTGGTCGTGCGGTGTTGTTCAACATGTTGGCGAGCCGGTTAAACCTGGGCAATCAGCGCCGGCCGCTTACGTGGGTTAAGCCGGGCGGCCGTGTGAATTTCCGCCACGCTCCGTTGCGTTGTTGTTGCGCTGCACATCGTGGCGGCAGCAAGTGGCCCTCGTATTGAAAGGGTTATTAGCGCTTATCTGGCTGCTGGAGTTCGTGTCGTCCTCCTCGGCCCTCTCCCGATCTCGTGGCATTAATGCGAATTGTTATTTGATGGTGTCTCGCGTGTGCATGGACAGCGGCGGCTGCGGCTGCGGCGGCAGCAGCGCCGACGGCAACGCAAATTGCAAGTGATTTCATGGTTAATTGAATTTAAAGCGATTTCGCTTAGCGTTTCGAATTTTCGTTTGCTCGACATCGCTTTTTATTGGATTGGAGTTTTGTTTCGCTGTGCTACTGCGTTTGTTGTGCAGTTTTGTTTTTGTTTTTGTTGTTGTTTGCTTTCATGATTTGAATTTTTATATTTTCGGTGCAGCACATATGAAGGGCGGCCAGTGGGTGGTGGAGGGAGGGTACGGGGGCATGCATGCGCGAATTTTTCGTTGGTCTACTTGTCCAGGAAGGCGTGAGGCATGTCGACGCATTGTCGTTGTTAATTGGAGCGCACCGCAATTAACGGATATCGCGATGCGAATGGAAATGCACATTTTTCGTTGTTCGTTGTTATTTCAAATTTACTCTCTCGATTTTGCAGTCCACTGTTTGGGCTATTCACAATTTTTATTAGTAATTAAACGCGTATTTTTGGGGTAAAACAAAACGGCATTTCTTATTTTATGTGGAGTTTGCACTGAGGTGCTAAAGAAAAAATAATTTGAATAAAAATTTGTATATTACCTAAAGGAGTCTTTGGTGCATACAGGATTTCTTTCGGGGGTTGGAAGTTGTATACATCTTTTGGACCTAATACCATTTGAAACCATATTTGCCACCTGGAATTGTTGTAAAATCAAAAGTCGGGGGGGGGGGGGGGGGGGGGCTTGAACTCCCAATGACCAACATGGTCAGAATTACCAGAAGAATCGAAAGGTGACATGTATCAGTGTCTCGTTTGTATTATTTATTCATTTGAGAAATTTTAGTCTCATTGACTAAGCAAAATTGTTGTTAACTAAACAACATCAACAATTCAGGTTCTTAGGACACACTCAGACAGATGACAACAATGCGGGTTAGCGGCTTTCCAGAACAGCAACAGATTGTTTTAAGCTGAAGCCCTTCTGTGCTCTGAGTACATAGGAACTCCGAACGCTTTGCACATATTTCAAATATCTCAAATATTTGCAAATAAAAAATTTATAGATGTAAAGTGGACTGCACTCTACATAACCCCATAGCACAATCTATGCTATTTTGATTATTATTATTATTATTAATTAATGATCAAAACTTTTGAAATCGCACACTTTTCGTATGAATTGGAACACATTTTCCTTGGCCAGAATAAAGAGGTTTGAACTCAACTGAGAAGTCCACCACTCTGCAGTGACGCACACAGGATTTCATTTTGAGGGGGGTTTGCGCACAACTTTTGAGTCGAATACCATTTAAAACCATATTTTGTACCAGAAATTTTTGTGTTTGGTGAGTTTGAACCTCAAACCCTCCCTCTGTGTGCGCCACTGCCACTGCCACTGAAGAGCATAACTACAGGGTGGCGCAAAAATTGTCACCCAGAATTCTTTGGCTCTAATTTATTTATGAATGAATGAATGAATGAATTAATGAATAGGAAGGATTTATTCATTTATTCATTCATAAATAAATTAGGACCAAAAAACACTGGGTGACAACTTTTGCGCCACCCTGTATAGCTGCGCTAACGTTTCTCCGTTTCTGAGCCATTGAAAAAATGTAGAAAACTTTCTATGAATTTTCTGTAGAGTATTCGCCAAAAACAAGCAACAAGACTCGATCGAGGATTTATAAATGGAATTCAAAGGACGATTATGCAAGGATGAGCACTGTAAGAAGTATATCGAGACAAATTTCACTACTCGACACGAAAAATGCTCCTAAAAATAAAAGTATTTTTTAGACTAATCTTAGGCTGCTGAACATGAAACTGAAAATCAAAACATTTTCTTAAGAAGCGTTTTCGAAAAATCTTCGAAAAACACGTTTTTCCCCTCTTATTTCAGTTATGAGCACATATCTCGTAAACCAACCATCCAACTAACACAAATGGCCCGTCGTTCGAAAGGTAATTAACTAACCTTTCCAACGATATATAGACCGTCAAAATCAGATTTGGATTTGGGGAAGTTACTGACGATGAAATTTGTAAAAAAGTGAATTTTTAGACCAATTTCAAAAATCATAAATTTTCAAATACTTTTTTTATAGATAAAATAAATGATCTCCTCTGGTTTTAAAATTTAAGATGAAAGATATATTATTTGATCAAATATTAAGCCTAACATCAATAGAACTGAAAGAAAAATAACAAAGTTATGATGCACGGAGTGGAAACACCAACTTCAGTACCAAAATATGTCAGGTATGCAAAACATAAATGTTTTGGATCTCAGTCTGTAGATTCATACATCTAAATTTTTTTCTATTTCAAAGTTCTGAAAGTTCAAAATAGAAAATTTAGTTAAGAGGAGACAATTTTCCTCTGTCATTTGATACCCATATCTTCATCATTGCACAATCGCAAATATAAAAAAAAATGTTTTTTAAATGTGTATATCCTTAAAATTTTAAAGTCCTTTAAGAAGGTTTTTGGGTCAGAAAATGAAGAAAATGAATTGACTATGCCAGGATATTATAAATGACCTCTAGTTTCACGTCTATATCAACATTTGGATGGGTCTCGGAAAAATAAAAAAATTTTTTCGCACGGTGTATTAAATGAAAAGTTGGTGTTTTCACTCCGTGCATCATAACTTTGTTATTTTTCTTTCAATTCTATTGATGTTAAGCTTAATATTTGATCAAATAATATATCTTTCATCATAGATTTTAAAACCAGAGGAAATCATTTATTGTATCCATAAAAAAAGTATTCGAAAATTTATGATTTTTGAAATGGGTCGAAAAATTCAATTTTTTACAACTTTCATCGTCAGTAACTTCCCCAAATCCAAATCTGATTTGGAAATCTATATATCGTTGGAAAGGTAAGTTAATTACCTTCCGAACGACGGGCTAGTTGTGTTAGTCGGATGGTTGGTTTACGAGATATGTGCTCATAACTGAAATAAGAGGGGAAAAACGTGTTTTTCGAAGATTTTTCGAAAACGCTTCTTAAGTAAATTTTTTGATTTTCAGTTTCGTGTTCAGCAGCCGAAGATTAGTCTAAAAAATACTTTTGTTTTTAGGAGCACTCGATGAACCCATTTTTTTCGAGTAGTGTTTTCAAAGTGATTCAAAATTTATGAGGACCTACTCACTACTTATGCTCTTCGAAGTGATATTTTTTTGTCTTAAACAAGTTTTTAATTCATTAAAAAAAATTTAAGTTATGCACCAACCAAAAATTGAATTTTTAACTGTATTCTTAAGTTTTTTTTATGAATTTGTATAAGTATGTGTGAGTATCTTTCATCTTTTTCACTCCGCATCATTAGATTTTTCTTAACTTTATTGAGTCGCTCAGAAACGGAAAAATGTTGGTGCATAGTTGTAGTTGTGCTCTCCAGTGTGCATTATGCCAGAGTTTATCGAGGGTTGTAATATCAAGTAATATCACAAACTATTTATTCTTAGAGCCACTTCAACCTATCACACCAAATAATATGGGGTTTCACTATATTTTATAATTTTGCAACCATATTTTTTGCATAGTAGAAAGAGATAAATGAAGGTATTAACTCGATATCGATGACTCCGATGCATTAGGATCGGCTTTCTTTTTGGCCAAAAGAGTATGAGTCGAATACCCATTATCGACATCCTGGCGAGAGACTCTAGCAATTTTTTGAGAACTTTCAGCTCATTTCTAGGCCAAACTCTTTCCACTTTATATTTATTACTATAATAGAAAGATAGATTGCTACGGAAAGTTAATTCCCACAATATTTTCCAGCGGTTGTTGATATTCTAGCAACATTTCATTGGCGGCAATTACACAAAAGTGAAACTTTTGTTCAAATTGCCGGCAATTTCTCTGTACGCACCCACACACACGCGAACGTAAAATAAACGAGTGTACACAAGCAGATGTGAGCTCTGAAATGTTGTGGAAATGTGTGGGGAAAACTGCACGCGAAGCGCCAAAACTGCCCACAACGCAAATAAACACGACCGCCAAATGGCAACACGTACGCGTCGCTGCCGCACATATTGGAAAAGTTTTTCGATAATACTCAAAAATAAGTGCAATTACCGTTTGAGAGGGCACGAACACAACTACGAACATTTAAGCATTTTGTTGATGCATAATTTCGGGCACCTAAGCAAATAAAAACGATTTCAAGAATGATTGTGGAAATGTAACCGTTGTGACGGAGAGAAGGGAATGAAAGAGTGTCGGACTATTGAAGTGTTGTGGCGGAGAGAAGACGATAAGAGCAGCTTTATGGCCTTATGGCATATGTAGGTACGAGTACTTAAGGACAAACGAGGATTCCAGAAAATACATCATGACTTAATTTAATTGCGAACAATTTCCTACGAGTGTAAACAAGCCAAGCAATTTACTACTTCAACCGCTGTAGGTAGGTGAAGACATACCAAAACAAAAGTTTCTTTAACCCGATAAATAGGTTGTTTAGTTTTGGTATCTTCATGGTTTCCAGGAGATCGAACCATTGAAAAGTGGTATGAAAAACTAGACTAAAAATACATATTAATAATATTAATTTCATCAGAAACCTCAGCAAGGATAGCAACAAGGGACATTTAAGGAGAGCCGAAAGCGAAAGATACAAATCGTTTTGATTTGACTTCGGCCTATTCGACCAGGATAGGTGATCTTAAGAGAGATTACTAGAAACCTTAACATCTCTCACGGGTCTGTTCGTTCGGTTCTATTGAATATTTATGAAAGCACGAATTTTTCCAAAAGAACTCAATTTACCCCAAAAATATATCATTTCAGACAAATTGAATCGCGCCAAATCTGATTGCACATACATGGAATGCTTCATAATTGGTGACAAGTCAACAGTTATTAGAATCGGAGACAAACACGAGACAGAATCGAAAAACCAATGTCCAAATAACTCAAAAGTCATTACGAGTTTTGGTGCATCACGAACTCGTTCCACATGAACAGACTGTAATTCATATATTTTTATTGTGTAATGACTATCCGTCAATGGAGAACGAATTCGGAACACACCAAATTGCAAATTTTGAAAATAACTATGAGCGCATCTCAACTTTAGAGCCATTTAAATGTTAGTTTTTTTTTAATATTTATGTAATAAATTCATTTTTAAAAAAGTAGTCTATGTGAAAACGAATCCCCGCTTATTCAAATAAAGTCAATTCAATTGTGGAGATTTTGTTCGTATAATTCTCATAAAATATTCGAACATTTGTGCTTCAAATCACAAAAAAACATCTTCAATATTTGAAATAAAAATGCGTGCACAATATTTGTACGCGTTATAACGTAAAAATTATGTAAATAGTAAACAGCAAATTGCCAGGAGCGTCGACCGAAAAAGGAAACGAAACTTCCTTGCGGGCATATTTGCAATTAAAACGAAGACTCCTGGTGCGGCGAAACGGCCCCGGTTCTAATTATCAGAACAGCACTTACGCTCTTTCGCTTTCAAATTTTAATGTACAGCGGAGAAGGGCAGTTTTTTTTCCAAAACAACAATAAAAAATGCGACCAAAAAACTGTGAAAAATCCTCAAAATCAATAGGCAGCAAAACTTAATGGAAATTGTATTTGTATTTGCCAGGCGAAAAGATGCTAGCAAACACTTGTTAAGCGTAAAACCACCACCACCACCACCACACCAACAACAACAACATTAACATTATCGCCGGCGCCATCAAGGACAACAGATGCCCGCCTCTACCATTTGCAGCCATCACCAACGCCGTCCCCACCACCACCACCACCACCAGGAATCCGTGTGACCCAGAGCGGTTTTACGGAAATTAACAAAAATCTACCCACAAAAACCCGAATGCTGCTAGAACTTTTGCTTAAAAAATGGGCGCAATTTCCAAAGAAAAAATTAAAAATATGTGGAAAAGGTGGTGCATACCTTTTGCTATCACTGGAATGGTTGGGCGGAGGGCTTTGGTGGCGGGGAATTAAAATGGTACGCAAAGTGCGAGGGTAAACGCGCTAATTTGACTGTTAAAGTAGCGTCTAATACGGTTCAGGATTAGAAAAAACTGCAGAAAAATATGAAAGTTAAAATTTGTTAAGTAATCTTTGACGGTTCCTTGAAAAAACTGTATCCCCAAAAGTGGTAAGAGAATTATTTATGAATGTAAATGTGTGCTTTCATAAAAATGAAAAAAACCTATTTACAGAATAATTCGTATTCGGTCAGCGATCAGCGCAGTGCCTACTGCAAGTTTCGAATGGCCAATGTTTTCAATTCCTTTTTAGTTTTTTTGATAATTTTTTTCGGCATTGCTATTACCAACTCACGCTGAACTGTCACATTGAGATTTATTGCAGTGTCCGTGTACTTGTAAAAATCAACTCATTAACATAAAACTGCACCGACACTCGCCGTGCTAAGTGCAAATAATTTACTGACGTCAAAGATGATCGTGTCTGTGCATTCACAGAGATGCTGGAGGCGGAAGAAGTGAACAAGGAAACAAGAAAAATCACAAGAAATGTGTACGGCGACAGCGTAGGTGTCGAAATAACGAAAGCGTGATTAATTCTACATCAGTGAGAAGAAGGAAGCACTCACAAGCGTTGATTTGCAATGAGTGCGGCGAGCTACACAGAAAATTAACCATTTCCAAATTTAAATGCTTTGTATATTCAAATTCGATCGATCAATGTTCGTTTTAACTCGTCTAAAAAATTATGTGGAAGTACTACCACGTTTAGTTTACTTTAGTTGTATGTACTTAGTTTAAAAGAGTAATTTTTGTAATTGATGCTGATTTTATTGTTAATGTCATAAGGTCTCCGAAAACCGCCAAAGCCAACATCATTTTATTTGAAGATGGTTCCTCAAAGTTGGATTTTTCTTAAACTTTAAAAATATTGCAACTAGTTAAAAAGAAGCCCTATGAATGTTTAGTTGAACAAGATGGACCAAATCAATTTAAAAGTACATATCAAAAATAACACTGCACAACAGCATGTCTGTTGCATGAAGTTTTTTACATGAATCTGAATAATTTTTCAACGCTGTTTTCGAAACCATATTCCGTTTTTATGTAACAGCTCTAGTTTTGGCAAAAAATGGGCGTGTTACTTTTTCGGATTTTCCTCGGCTTTTTTCTCGTTTTCTACTGTAATTTCTCAACCAATAATCCTATCGAAATGATTTTTATATAGTTGCACTAAAAACATCTCACGCTATCTTTTCTGACATTAATGAATTTTATGCGTTCTAAATTGGCGTTGTAATAAGGTTTCAAAGTAGGAAAATATTGAAATTTAAGGCGTTTTTCTGATGGCGAAAATTGTACAGATGTTTCATAAATCAAGTTACGAAGTATATGAATATCTTAAGAAGAAACGTCAAGCAATACAACACAGCCAAATTATTTGGCGGAATACACATTCGCATCGAAATAATAGCAAAAATGTACCATAGCCATTTTCATCACTTTTCATACTTTTTCATTAAAAAATTAAGAGCCTCAAAATATGCAAAGTTTTTAATTTTGTTTGTTTCGAGCAATTCAAAATATTTTTGTTTGTTGCTTGTATTCCAGACTGTAAATAAAACATATAAAAGAGCATATTTTGAGGCTCCTAGTTTTTTAAGGAAAAAGTATGAAAAGTGATGAAAATGGCTATGGTACATTTTTGCTATTATTTCGATGCGAATGTGTATTCCGCCAAATAATTTGGCTGTGTTGTATTGCTTCATGTGTCGGCTTTCATTATACGCCTAACTCGTAAATTGATTTACGAAAATTGTGTATGTTTTTGACCATCAAAGAAAACGCCTTAAAATTCAATTTTTTCCGACTTTGAGGTCCAATTACCGCGGCATTTAAAACTTATAAAAATAATTTGCATCGGAAAAGAAGCCGTGCGGTGTTGTTAATGCGATAAGGTGAAACTCATGTCAATCGGTTTTTTGGTTTAGAAACTACGATCAAAAATATGGAAAAAGTAGAGGAAAAACTGAAAAAATGACATGGTACCTATATCTCACTAACTAGAGCTGCTAGAAAAAAATCTGAGGATAGATTCGAAATCAGCGCACCCAAATTAGTAAGAAACAGTAGAAAAACTCCATGCAACAGAAAAAAAGTGTATTTTGTTGTCCTGTGTAATTTATCGTAGGGGAAACTGGGGTACATTTGACTTGTCCAAATATTTTGTAAAATAAGTTTATTCTTATCCAAATTATTATTTTTTTATGTTCAATTTTTGTTAACTAGAGGCTTATAAATGAAATATCTATTATTTATTTCTTCCTTCGCGTAAAATAAAATATTAAAAAGTAGGTATATAACGAAATTTTGCTTATTTTTAATCAGAAGAGATTTTATTTTCTTTCACAAATATAGATGTCAAATGTTCCCCTCCCAAAGTCAAATGTGCCCCTTGACTGGGGTACATTTGACAAAATGACTTTTTTCAAAAAATATTAAATTATAACGAGCAAAATCTTCTGTATAAAAAAATAACTTTAAATTTCCAAAATTTAATAATCACTTTCGAGAAAGCAGCATTGATTTTTAAAATTCATCAATCACGTTTCGAGAAATATAGGTTAAAAAAAAGGTGTCAAATGTACCCCAGTTTCCCCTATATAATAATTTTTATAAATGCTTCGAGTTTGTAGTACAAAGTAAACTGTTATTTATAAATTGCTTGTTCTTTATGGCAAATATTTGGTATATTTTTACAATATATACCAGTAATAACAATTCAGAATGGAAACCCCTGTGCAGTGGCGCACACAGGATTCAATTTGGGGAGGTTTTGCGTACAATTTTGGAGCCGAATACCATTCGAAACCATATTTTTTACCAGCAATTTTTGTGTTTGGAGTTTTGAACCCTCTAACTCCCACCCCCCTGCATGCACCCCTGCCCCGGTGTAGGCTTCATAACTTAGAACTGCACGAAAGATGAGCTGGTTTTTACTAAACGGGGAGTTATCTCAACATACTTAGTGACAATTCACAATCGTTAACCGACACTAACTTTTGGCGTACAGTCAGTGAAAGATGGTTTCAGGAATTACAATTAGCGGAATGTTTAGCAACAACTTAACCTCAACCTTCAAAGCAATTAAACTCCCCCCAAAGGCGATCGTATTGGTTTGGCTGTGGGGAATGTCACGAGCCATTCTTATGAGGCTATTTTGTACTGTCTATGCATACATCCATCTTTGAGGACAACTACCTATCCTAACCTAACGTAATCTGACCTAACCGGCTTTTTGACTACTAGCCATCTGAACAGCTAAAAGTCATTGAATTAAAGTAAACGAACGTTTCCACCTACTGAAATGGCAGATTACGTTAAAATCCGGTGAATTTCATGCAAAGTGCGTAAAAAACTCTTGCATTACAATGGCTAAAAGGCAAAAATAGTGCGCAATTATTAGGGCTCACACGCCCTTTTCGACAACACTTTTCACCTCAAAATCGAGGGCTCGATTGTACTCTATGCTGGGACTACTTTGCGTTGCTCTGTCGCTAGTTCTGATTTAAAATCACTTAACGAACTTGTCCCCTGCGTGCTGATTGCATTTGAACATCACACGCTCAGTTATTCCGTCGCAGAGCACGCATTCAGGTTCAAGCTAAAACCTGAAAGTGTGTTGGAGTCGGTGTTAACCAGCTCCTTTACACCCTGCTTCATTGTTAGCCTGCTGCTTGTACGTAACTCTACTCTAACTCTAAGGAGTTCATTGAACCTCGAGGGTTTGAAAGTATGAGTTGGAAAGTATAACTCAACAAGTTCAGCAACCAGTCTAATTGTCCAATCACAAATCTGTATGCATTCTCCTGCCTTCCTTTAGGAAGCAACAAACTTCACACCGCAGGCCATATGCCGTGCCACGTCAGCGTAGGGCATGAAAAGCTGACTGCCAACGCGATCAATACACGATTGGCTAATCAAGCGATCGTTTTGTTCAGCTGCTCATGCGCAATGTCCGCTGTGGCCGGTGCGCGGGCTCCGGTTCGCCTCGCTGCTTCTTTGATGTTCGATAATTGCGAATTCCGTGCGCATGTTCCGGCGCGGATCAGCGCAGCGCGCACCGATCGGATTTAAATCAGTGACGCATTGCAGCTAAATTGATCTTTTATCGCTAAAGTGAGCAGACAGACAGACAGACGCGCGGACAGGCGGAGAGCCAGAAGCAAATTTGCAACATGCACGTTGACGCGTTGTTGGCCAAGCGTGCCAGCCAGAAGCGGTCGCTGCACTGCACTCTCCCGGACAGTCAGGCAGGGGATTAGTTGGCGAGTTATGCGTTTCATTTTCGACTTTGCAGCGGGACTGTCGTCTGCGTTTGCGTCGTTGTCGTTGTCGTTGTCGCTGTCGTTTGACTATTTGTTCTGGATGCAGCGGCTGATCGTGATGATGATGGCGAGGATGTTGAATGGTGATGAAGTAAAAATTGTTACCGTATCGAATGCGGATTAAAATCAACAGCGATCAAAAACGATCAGTGGATCCATTGGGAAAATTGAGAGGCAATAAAGAAGTCAGCAGAAAGCTGCTTGTCGCTTCCCATTGCACAGTGGTGAGAGACGAGGGCGCTAAAGTCGACACATTTGGCTTACTCGGCTGAACGTGAAGCATGGTTTGGTCCACTGGCATTTAAGTTGTTGTAAGGTTTGATTCGACGACAGGTCAGTGAGGCTATGTGGAAGACCAGCAAATGTTTATTGATAATAATAATGGTTCAGGGTGAGTATCGGTTTATTAAAAATGTGTGAGATTTTTTCAAGTTGAAGTATAGATTATGTAACAATAACTCAAATTGTAAAGAGATATCTTATGTGAAGTGTTTTTATACTAATTCCATTTACACACTTTTTAATATTTAAATTCTAACTACTAAACTCCTTGTTTTATTGTCTGCCTTCCATCGGCCCCTCATCGTTATTCACCGCTGCCAAACAGCTGTTCACTCACATTCCTCAACGCACAGCCGTCGGCATTTGGCGGCTTTGTCATTCGCACATTCGCTTTCTTGCAACTTCAACCGCGGTTCAAAGATAGCCGCACGTTCGTACAACGAAACTGACACCAAATCAATTGAAATTCCGCACTGCTTCACCGCGGTTCAGGCTCAATCTCTCACGAAGTCTCTGCTCAGTCGATCTACAATCGATTTGAAAGGTTCTCGTCGTCCCTACTTTGTACCTTTGAGAGCTGCCACCGGCCGTTTGCAGATTGTTGCACGTTGCAATTTAATTTAATTGAGTGGAATTTTGCAGTTAATCAAGTGGCAATCACACACACAAATTGAGCCATGAAGTGTTGGCTGCTGCTGTTTGTTTTTGTGTGAAATATTTGCGAATCAATTGAACCAACGACGCTTAATTGGTGGGAAAGTCGTGAAGATATGCAGCCAGTTATAGGTCTTTCGGTTTGGTATACCCGCACATCGGGTAAGGCTGTGAGGCAATTTGAGGGTTTGAGAAAGGACAAGGAGAGTGTGTGAGAAGAAATATGTGGCCTTGTATACATTTCATTAAAGTATACCGGATTTGAAAGTATGAAGAATATACAAATTTTGCATAATTTCTGTAGTTACATAATGTACTCCAACATCAAATTAAGTTGCGGAAAAACCATTGCGAGGTTTTGTTCTTAGTTATCTGAAGGTCAAATGGAGTATGGCAAAATTCAGGTCACTTTGCAGTTTCATAGAACTGCTGAGAAACGATTATGACCAAACTGCCTACTTATGTAAGCCATCTACTCATCAATAAGGTATCAAAACTTTCCATGTACTTTTAAAGGACAAAGGAACTATGTTTCAGCGGGTGTTCATGTGTTTAATCGTGCCTCCTAAACTTTACTTACTTCTTTATAAGATTATCTCTGGAGTTTGAAGTTCAAAATAATCGACAAATTATGAGTGACACATACAAAAGTGATTTTAAACCCATCACCAAGGATAGATGTCCTTGTTTATACAATATGGCAGCCGCCGTGGTTGAATCCTTGGTCTGTGTTGAGGCGGGGGTTCAGGTTCAACCTCAATAAAGGAATAAAGGAATGACAACACCAGGTTCTCTCTTGTCTAATAAATGAGCTTCATAAATTTTCACGTCTCTTTGGTCTATGGCTGTATGCAAGTTGCAGTTTTTCAACTTCTCCATCTCCTTTTGTTTATGAATGATTTGGAAATCGAAATGTTTATAGCTCTTGATGAATATTTCATTCAATTTTAGTTAAAATTACCATATACTTGGCTTTTGAAAAGTTTGTTAACACGCCCAAGCTAACAAAAAGAGCTTAAGGTATCATGGCACGTTAGAAAGGGGAATTTTTAATGATTTACAAAATTATTTATTTTTCAGCTCCTTTATTATCAATCTTTTTTTACAATATATTGAAGGTTTAAGGAACACAGCATATTGTATCTTATATAGGTGGAGCTGAAGTCGCGTAAACAAAAAATACATCCTCCATTGCGGACACTTAATCTCCGAATCGGCTAATCTGAAACAAAAAACAAAAACGATTTATAATTATTAAGCTTTCGGATACAGGAATTCACCAGAAAAATAAAAAAAACGCTAAAAATAAAAGGATAGGAGCTTTTTGAAAAAAAGTGTCAAATTTTGACTGCGTTTTTCACCTTTTTTCCCAGAAAAAGTACTTTACATTAAAAATTTGTCTTCAATATTGTGGTGGATTCTTGTAAAAAATAAGTTAATAAAAAGAACTAAAAAAATGTTTTTTTAAATCGGTCGAGCCAATCCGGAGATTAAGTGTCCGCAATGGAGGATGTGTTTTTTTTGTGTTCCTTAAACCTTCAATATATTGTAAAAAAATTTTCAAAAAGATTGATGATAAAGGCGCTAAAAAATAAATAATTTTGTAAATCATTAAAAATTCCCCTTTCTAACGTGCCATGATACCTTAATAAGGACTGCGTCGAATAAAATTGTCCGTTACATTTTTTCCCCTACAGTGCTATTGACAATTTCAATTAAAAAAATTTGTATCTTAGTAGCTTTGAATGAAATGTCAGAAAATAGAATGCGTCCGTTAGACTCCATAAAAATTTATTTAACGCGAAAATGGCAAGCGAAGTGGAAGTGCGAAAAAACATCACTACAATTTTTCAAAAGCAACCTCAGTGGTCTTTTAAAAAAATTGCCAAAGAGGTAGGATCCAACTCTAAAACCATTTCTCGTGTTATTAAACGCTTTAAGGAGGACCTGCGTATTGATCGGAAGAAAGGTTCTGGTAAAAATAAGGGGCCACATGATCATGAAAAGGCGAAGAACGTTGTGACCATTCTGAAGAAGGATCCAAGTATTTCGGGAAGGAAATTGGCGAGGAAGGCTGACTGCTCAGAATCTTTCGTGCGCAGAACTAAAAAGGAAGCTAGGCTGAAGACGTACAAGGTGCAGAAAGTTCCAGACCGAAACGCCGTCAAGAATGAAACCGCAAAACAACGAGCTAAAAAGCTGGCGCAAGATTTTGTAAAGAAATTCGATTGCTGCATAATGGATGACGAAACTTATGTTTTAGCAGACTTTTCCCAGCTACCTGGGCAGGAATTTTATTCAGCCGATTCTCGAGGAAATGTTCTTGAAAAATTCAAGTCCAAAAAAGTGACAAAATTCCCAAAGAAATTCCTTGTTTGGCAGACTATCTGCAGTTGTGGAAAAAGGAGTAGCTCATACGTTACATCGGGTACAATCAACAGCGAAATATATGTGAAGGAATGTTTGCAAAAGAGATTACTCCCTTTTTTAAGCGAACACGAAGTACAGTGCGCTTCATGTCACTACAGCAAAACGGCTTTAGAGTAAATAAAGTAGACGAAATAAAGTTATTTTGGTACTTAGAGAAGCCAATCCACCTAACTGTCCAGAACTAAGGCCGATCGAGAGATACTGGGCTTTAGTAAAAGGGGAGATGAAGGTAACCAAAAAAGTGGTCAAAGACCTTCAAGACTTTAAGAGAAAGTGGTCTTCATCAGCTATGAGGGTGTCGGACACTACCATAAAAACGTTAATGGACGGGTTTTCTGAAAAATTAAAACTTTTTATTAAAAAAACATAATATCTGGTTACTTTGGTTTTGAAATCTGTAAAAAATTTTTGAACAAAAATACTTTAATTCATACAAATCGGACTACTGCACAGTGATTCGACTCCATACAACCGCGGGACAAAATTAGAAGGAGTGGTCCGTTCTTCATAAAATTTGGTATACTAGTTCATCATGGTCTGCTGAATTGAAATCTCCATTTTGTTTTTCTTAAACTTTTGTAGTTTGGCAATGTCTGAGACTTAAATTTGCAATTTTTGTCATTTTTGGTGAGCTATAGCAACGAGTGTGTTGGCTAGATTTTTCAGATTTTACATTTAATCGGTGACGTTAACATTGATAATTGCAAAGAGTAACAGAAATTGTATAAGAAGCCTTTAGTTTTGCAGTAAAAACGATAATAATAGACGTTTGTTTTGCTTTTTTGCAGTTTTGTCATTTTTTCATGCTGATTGCATACTTTTAGGGGTAAAAATAATAAATTTTGTCGAAAAATAGGTGTTTAGACCACTTTTCAAATTAATTATTTTCTGAGATCGGAAGATATCGGAGGATGTAATTACATTATCCGACAAAGAAAGAATGCTTCTTAAAATAAAAAAAAATCCAGGAACATACTTTCACATACTTTTGAGATATTTTCCTCTAAGTTTTGCCAATTTTCAGATTTTTAATTTAGAAAAATATTTTGCAAATTTTGAGCAAACATTAAAAGCGAAAATGGACACATCATTTTGTAATCTATATTGAAAGTTTTAGCAACTTCTTTGCAACCATGTATTTTTACAATTTTTTTTAATCAATAGACTAAAAAACAGAAAATATGTGTTTACATTTTTTTGTGCAAAAAGTTTCAACTTTGAGCCGTTTTTGCACAGAAACTAATTAATTTTTTGCACAGATTTTTTGGGGTTTTCTTAGTTGGAGTTTTACCTTTCAAATTACATCAAAATCGTTAAATTCTGAGACTATAAATTTTTTGAATTTTGTCTATGGAACGAATCACTGTGTACTGGTTCAAAAGATTTCATCATTTTTGTAACGGACAATTTTATTCGACGCACTCCTTAGAAGGCCATCGAATTAGCTAATTAGAAAATCGAGTACTTTTACTGTTGAATTCAACTTTGTTTGGTTTACTTTGAGTTTTTAGATTTTGTACTAAAAACCAATGAAGAAGATGAATAGAATTCGATGGTAGAGTTTGATTTTTTAACAAATGCAATAAAAATTGATATTCGATTGTCGAATCGAATAAACCGAATTGCAGATTTTTGTTAGGTAACTGTTATTGTGGTCAGTGAAGCAACTTCAATAACGCATACTAAAATTTCTGTCGTTACTGTTGAACTTTAAATATTCGTCATGACTGAAGCCGTCAAGTAATATCAATAACAGTTTTTCAATTATTTTCAGCTCAGTATTTAAATTGTAACATATCAGAATTAATCGACGAAATTATTTTCTTTGTAAAATATTTGCATTAGGTTAGACCGTCAACAAAACTTGTGTGAAATCCCAAGGAAAATTGCTTGCTGCCCGCTCGCTCTGCTCACTTCTTCAATTAGAAACTGGCGAAAGAAAACCGTTTTCTAGAGCAAATAAAATGCAATTAGCCAGATTTGAATTAATTAAGTAGGAAGTAAAGTAGTCGGCAAAAGTACACATATGCGCAGCGACCAGAACACCAACAACTACGACGCAGAGCAGAAGCGCAGCGAAAACGGATTAGTGCCGCGTTGCAGAGACACATATGGAATCGGTCGCCCCGCGTCTGCCGCTGTCGCGCAGCAGCGACACACACATGTTGTCGACCGCTGCTGGGGCGAGGGAGCGCGGGAGCACTGCCTTATTAACAGTGTCTAGCAAGCCCGCGTGGAGTTCCCCTCGCTTTTTGCTGATTTTATGCGGCAGCGGCGACAGCTGAATGCGGTGCACATAAATTGCGGCTCCCAGCCCACCTGCCTCGCCCTCTCTACCGATCACGAGGCAGACAAAGTTTTTTGTTTACCTTTGTCGTTGTTGCTGTTGCAATTGTTTTTGCCGTGCTGTGCGGATTCATTGTTGTCGTTGTTACTGCTACTTATCTGACTGCTGCAATTATCGCTAATGCCTTGCGGCATCAATGCCGCACGCCGACACATCGAAAGAATGCGCAGGCAAGCCGGCAGCCGCACACGCCAATCGGTAAAAGTTTCAAATTGGGCGGGCAGGGCGTGAGCTGGTGTGCGCGCAGAAGTGTTCATGTTTGCACAGTGAACAGGTGTACGTATCCACGGCGCAGACGGTCCTAAATATTCTGAAGTGCCCCATTCGAAGCTTTTCCGTTTGCTGTGCAAATGTGAAATTGATGGAAAAGTTTTTCGTTTTAAGTAATTGTTTCCCCCAAAGGATTAAACATCAACTCTAATGTTGGATTTTTGTGTCTCATTTCTATAAACATAGAAGTGGTGACATTATTATTTGGATATAATAGCCAAGTAGGTGCTTTTCCAAAAATCATTGAATATAGATTACGGAACATATTTCGGCCAAATCTGCGCAGTGGTTTTTGGTTTTTGTGATTTGTTTAATTGAACAAACTGGGAAGTTTCAGATGCGGATCGATTAAACAAAAAATGTTAACATAACGCGAAATTTATAAGTTGTCCTATTGACTTTTAAAATTCGCGTTAAGTCATTAAATGATATTTTTAAATATAACCCATCCATTTCTGATCCAATTTGATCCAAGGTTGACTTATAGAAAACTCCAGTCTTGGTGGAAAGTCTGGTTTCTGGAATAAAGTGCTGTTAGACTCAGCGATAACACCGTGCGACAAAAATTTAAAAAAAATTTTTACACCGGAAAAAATCCATATGGGCGTGAAACTAGAGACCAAACATAGTAATACTGCGTTCTCAGTTTTTCATTTCTACATCCTTTGTCCTTTTAAAAGGACTTAAAAATTTTTATATGTATATCAAATGAAAGAGGAAAGGCTCAAGAATTTAAATAAAATTGATTTTTAATCTATATGTAAAAAAAGGATATGAAAAAGGTCCTTTGAAAATTTTAATCCTTTATATTCTTGAAATTTTGTATCGAATTTTCTTGAAAAGTAAAAGTCAAAAGTAAAACCCAAAATCTCCTTGACCACGTGTCAAAATTTCATTATTCTGGCTTCATTGATTTTGTATCTTTTTATTATTTAAAATACTGATAAGAAATTCGAATTTTTGTACTTCATTAGAATTGCAGTTTAACTTTCGAACCAATAACAATACAAGTTTATTGGAAATGTTTTGTTGCACCATTTTGATTACAATTTAAAATTATTTTGTCTAACTACGCTTAGTCCATATCCAGTAGACAAGTGTGATATATGTAAATACTTAGCATACTCGTATGATTAATAAATATATGTATATGTCACATTAAGCTACGCAATCAAAAGTGCAGCGGACCACGGTGCTCCTTTGCAGTTCGATTACAAAAACCCCACGAACTATGTTGTTGTTCTTAATGCATAAGTGTCAAGAACCAAGAGGCTACCGTGGCTCCTAGCTCCTTTGTCTGTTCCTTTGCTTCCTCTCTTTTTACCTTTTTTAGGTGTCCAATTGGTCATTTGGCGGCGGCTGCCACATTTGCGCCGCTGTAAATCATTTTGCCACACTCGCTGCTACAATCAATGTTAAACAACAGCAACACACAACTGCACGTCTGGTCGCCGCCGATTCATTGGTTTCTGAGTCCATAGCGGACATGGAGAGCAAAACGTGATCATGAAGGAGCTGGTTGAAGTGTCCAACTGACTGCAGGAAAACTCATTAAAACACTTTTAGCAACAAAAGAAAACAAACGAATTGCTGCTGTCTGCGCCAATAAACGGCTCGCCACCTACGAAGGCGACGGCGACGCATGCGCACCGGCCCACGTACCTCATAAAGGGTTAAATTACTCAATTTGCATATTTTAACGTACTGTACTCGTACTTGCCGGCGCGCAATCGAGCTCGAAAGTGAGTCACAATTTGAAAGGTGAAAGGAAATGTTCTGGGTTCGTGCTTGCCGCTGCTGGACAAAAGCTGGCATCCGCAGCCACAACTTGGAAGCGTCGCGTTCATTTTGAAATAATATTTTGTTTAGTTGTACACTGTGCAACATATTTTGATTTCATATAAAATGCACCGCATTTGTTGTTACGAGTACCTTTGTTGATCTCCACACATCATCCTTCCTCCTGTCTCCTTCTATTCGGTTTTCTGTCTGGCGGCCTGATTTGGACATCGCACTTTTGTGCTCTTACTTGCTCACCGAAGTCATGTGCGACTCATTGTTGTTGCAACGACTGGTGTTGCCTGTTGTTGTTGCGCTTGTCGTCGCAACCGGCAACGCGGGGCGATTAATCAGCGACTATTAATGTTGCACTTAGCATATTTACGACGTCTAAATGACTTCCTTCGTATGCTTCGGCATTGTTGGAGTTGTTGTTAGTGTTGTAGGTGGCATTGATACTGAAAGAGTTTAACGCATTTTCAACACGAAGCTTTGTTTGGTTTATGTGGGTTCAGAAAGTCGCGAAACAGTTAAGGCAAGATTGAGGGTTGAACGAAATATGGACTACCGATTTCTGTCGGTGCAAAAGAGTGTTGGGGTAGCATAACTGATTCTGCTATACATGTGAATTATCAACAATTACATGTACATTTGAAATGGGGTCGAAACCCCACGTGGGTATAGAAAAAACATTCGGAAGGAAAAATAAATAGGGGCCAGTGTTATATTTGATATGTCTGGGGGTCACTTGGGAGCAATGGGAGCCCATTTTATAAAAATTATAATTTTGTAGTGGAGCCTCATTAAGGGTTAGTGATAAGGTATAAATATGTTTGAAAGAAATGTTCAGAAGGAAATATTAGTAGGGCTCACTCATAGATTTTAACTCTCTAAGAGCCATTTCTCAGCGGCTGTTGAGCAATTTGTCAAATTTTCAAGCACTTTTGTGAACTTTGACCTCGATGCGATGCTATTTAACCCTCTACTGCCTCATACGGCCTTAAGGCAAGGTCCACAAAAACCTAGAAAAGTCCACATAAATTTTAATTTTTTTAAATGAAATTTTTAGGGCATGTTATAGATAAATTAGGTTGTCATTTCTTTCATGTAGCACGGCTGTAAGCACCACATGTTTCCCAATATTATCAGTTGAATGTTGAACTTTGTGGAAATTAGTAGAAATAATTATTTCGTGAAAAGTAAAGAAAAGAAAAAATTTTTTAAAATACTTTTCGTTAAAATATTAAAACAAGAAAATTATGAGTGAGTACCTTGTAATGTAATTTATTGATTTCAAGTGTTTTATAGTGAAAAAAAGGATTTACAGTTACTTTTTCGGCTTGGGAAAGCAGACTGCCTTTAGGCTGCATCAGGCATCAAAGCGAAAAGATTTGATGCATTTGGTCACTAACGTATATTTGTATGTGGTTTCCATTTTATAGGTATCAATCGGCATTTAAAAAAAAATTGTCGGTTTTATGGGACAAAGAAGTACAGGAAGTTTTAGAAAACTTGGATTCCGATGTTTTCGAAGAAAGTGATGAAGAAACCGTTAATGACGTGTTAGCTATGTTAAATTCAAAGTTCAAAATAGGAAATTTAGTTAAAAGGAGGCATTTTTCCTCTTTCATTTCATACCCATATCTTCATCATTGCACAACGGCAAATATTTCAAAAAAAATATTTTAAATATGTATGTCCTTAAAATTTTAAAGTCCTCTAAAAAGGACTTTTGGGTCAGAAAACGAAAAACTGACTATGCCACGATATTATAAATTACCTCTTGTTTTACGTCTATATCAACATTTGGGTGGGTCTCGGCAAAACTGTTTTTTTTGTCGCACGGTGTAATAAATGTAAAGTTGGTGTTCTCTCACTGCTTCATAACTTTGTCATTTTTCTTTCGATTCTATTAATGTCAGGCTTAATATTTGCCCAAATAATTTATAATTCATCATAAATTTTAAAACCAGAGCAGATAATTTATTTTATCCATAAAAAAATCATTTAAAAATGATTGATTTTGAAAATGGTCTAACTTTTTTACAACTTTCACCGTTAGTAACTTCCTAATCTGATTTGGACAATCTATATATTGCTGGAAAGGCTAAGCTATTATCTTCTGACCGCCGGATGTGTTAGTGTTAGTCGGATGATTCGTTTACGAGATATGTACTCATAACTGAAACAACAGGGAAAAACTGGTTTTTCGAAGATTTTTCGAAAACGCTTCTTACAAAAATTTTTTGATCTTCAATTTCATGTTCAGCGGCCCAAAGTTAGTCTAGAAAACACTTTCACGCAAATTTATATAGGTTTCACGCCCACACAGAAGCAAATTTCTTATCTTATATGATTCTAAAACTACATGGTGAACAATTTTTCGACTTAAAACAAAATTGGGGCAGTAGAGGGTTAACCCCATTCTAGTCCCCCAATATTTTTTCATCAAACCGCATAAAATGAGGGGTTCCGGAGCATCGAGAACCCATTATTAAGAATTTTCATACAACACTAAATCATGTCATCTCCAACCGTTTAAGACTTAGAGCACATTTTAGTGTAAAAATCCATTATTTTCAGCTATGTGTATGTACTTGTTTTGTGGAGAATGAGTACATTTGAAGCTTTAATTTACGTTAAAATAATTAAAAAAAAAGTGTCGAAGTTACTCAAATATCGATTTCAAATTTTCACTTCCGGTTTACTATACGTAAAAAAATTAAAATTTAGAATTCGACAAAAACAAAAAAACAACAACTTTTTTACTATCAGAAACAATACTTTTTATTTTTTTTACACATTAATTGATACAGATAATAAGCATCCAAAAATTCATGACTTTATGTTTAGTCAATTTTTAGAAGCTCATAACTCAGCAAAAAAACATCATACGAAAAAAAAATTGGGTGTACACATCCACGTCTACTAGAAGTATAACTGACCAGAATATAAACAAAATTCATTTTTTTGGGATGTCCGCTTGACGTGAAATGCCCCATATATAGAGTGTTTTTTTTAGAGGTATAGAACTTCGAATTAAAATAAAACACAAGAAAATCGTTTTAATGTCCATCAATTTGGCTTTGTTGGAAGGATAATTTTATGCCATTAATGTTTAAATATGATTTCGGGCATATGGCCGCCGCGGCTGGCTCGAATAAAGCCAATTCTACAGGTCCAATTTTCAACCACTTTTTCGAGCATTTGGGGCCGTATGTCGGCAATAACGCCACGAATGTTGGCTTCCAAGTCCCCTAACGTTTCTGGTTTGTTGGCGTAGACGAGCGACTTCACATATCCCCAAAGAAAATAATCCAATGGTGTCAAATCACACGATCTTGGTGGCCAATTGACAGGTCCATTCCGCGAAATTATGCGCTCATCGAATTTTTCCTTCAATAAATCGATTGTGACGTGCGCTGTGTGGCATGTAGCGCCGTCTTGTTGGAACCACAACTCATCCACATTCATGTTGCGCAAAATCTTCCATAAAGTTGATGGACAAAGCTCCAATTGCTGTGCACGGTGGCGAATCGATTCATTCGGGTCCTCTTCAACATTTTGCTCTACAGCGGCAATTGTTTCTTCGGTGCGCACTGTTCGACGTCTCTGCGGATGCGTATTATCACATAGAGTAAACGTAGTGCGAAAACGACCCATGGTTAACCGAATTAATTGCTCTGATGGACGATTATGTCGACCATAAAATGGACGGAGCTTGCGGTAAACTTCGCGAACTGAACCATTATTTTCGAAATAAATTTGCACGATTTGCAAGCGTTGTTCTTTTGTCAACCTGTTCATGATGAAATGGCAAACCAAACTGAACATAAATGACATTATAGTTGCCAGATTTGACCACAAAATGCCAGTTTTATCTCTATTCGAAAAACAAACCTCTAAAAAAAACACCCTATATAACGCTGACTGACTGACTGATTCATTATTACCGAGTTCAATACGCCAAAACTACAAATATGAAATTTATTAGAAAACGGATTTTCAACACCGAGTTCGTTGGTGCAGTTGCACAATTAAAAGGTCAAAAGTAGGTTAAGGAGTTGAATGAAGTATTCTAGTTTCGGAACAGTCGAGAGAGTTGGAGAAAAAATAAGAAGGTAAATCATCTTGCTTGAGATTTTGTACCTTCCGATATAAAGCTGCGAAAAGTGAACAAATAATGTGAGCACCTCACTTCTACACCAGTCACAGTCCTCACTTCAAACCACCTAAGACTTGCACATTTCTTTTCATTCGCCTGCGTATTTTTTGTATCATCCGAGCAAAAAGGATTGAGCAAATAAATCACTTCAGTTGCCACTTGATCGTCGACAGTTTCGGGCGACATTTTCCTGATTTCTCTTTTCGTTCTTTTCAGCTTTTCACCAGCTGCCACTTAATATTTGGCGTTTGGTGAACTGATTTCTGCTGCCACTGGCTACTTTCCAATTAATGAGCTAAAAATTGCGCAACGCATTCAATTGAAAACGCTCACCAACTGGCTGACTGGCTGACGGCATTAAGGATGCGCCGAAAGCTGTCCTTCAAGCAGTCGGCGTACTTAAAACCAAAAAAACGATATTAATGAAGATATTTTATATGTTTTGTAGCGGACAGATGGGAGAAATGGCACTGGGACGCACCAATGCTGGCCACTTGAAGCCCGCAAGGATGCGCGAAGAGGCAGCGCAGCGCGAAATAAAAGAAAGCAAAATCATTTGATTTTTAATTACGCTGATTTTTTATTAGAAAATCCAAAGCAACGAAACGAAAATTTGTATTTCCCCGCTGCGGCGTTTTATAGCCCGCGGCGCTTCAGCGGCATACGACAGGCGCACTTGAGTCCAATTTCAAAATTTTTTCCACCATTCTCGCTGTTCTTCGCGCTTTTGATGATTTTTAACGCGAAAAGGGTTTCAACTTAATTAAACTGTGTTTTCGTATCCTTGCTGCTGGTTTGGTTTTCTTGATTTTTTGCGGCGTTTGCTGTTGGCGTGCGTGTTGTTTTTGTAATGGTGCTGCAGCAGCGACAGCGGCAAACTGTCATCATATTGGCCAGAAACAAATTGACAGCTAAAGTGGCTGGAATTCGCCTTAATTAAGTGTGACGAAATGTTGGGGGAAACTTTGCCGGAAGTCGGATGGGGAGTCCGAATTTATTCCATTGCAGTGGCGAAAGGGTGGACAGTGCCGTCCAATTTGACATCTTGATTAATTTGGGCGTGGAAACGTTAATTTTGGCAAATTAAAAGCAGCGCATTGAACCCTTTTCATATGCGAGCAGGGATTTCTCATTCTTCAGCACAGAAAAAAATGTATTTGGATATTTTGTGGAGACAATTAATTTGTTTTCTTCAGTTACTATTCAAAATTAAATATTATTTAACATTTCAGTGCTAAAGATTTAGCTTACTTTTATCTAAAAGCAGTTTGTAAAGAATTACTTTTCCATCCATCTTAGTTAGATTAACCCTCTACTGCCCCAATTTTTTTTTCAAGTCGAAAAATTGTTCACCATGTAGTTTTAGAATCATATAAGAAGGGAACATTTTTAAAATAAAAAAATTTCCTTCTGTGTGGGCGTGAAACCTATATAAATTTGCGTGCCTTAAGGCCGTACTAAACAGTTTCACGTTTTATTGATTACACTACTCGATACGAAAAATGCACCTAGAAATAAAAGTGTTTTCTAGACTAACTTTTGGTCGCTGAACACTAAACTGAAAATCCAAAAATTTTTTTAAGAAGCGTTTGCGAAAAATCTTCGAAAAAACAGTTTTTTCCCTATTGTTTCAGTTATGAGCACATATCTCGTAAACGAATCATTCGACTAACACAAGCTGTATTAAGCCTAACATCAATAGCATCGAAAGAAAAATTAAAAAGTTATGAAGCAATGAGTGAACACCAACTTTACATTTATTACACCGTGCGACAAAATACAACAGTTTTGCCGAGACCCATCCAAATGTTGATATAGACGTGAAACTAGAGGTCATTTATAAAATCCTGGCATAGTCAGTTTTTCATTTTCTGACCCCAAGTCCTTTTTAAGGACTTTAAAATTTTAAGGACATACATATTTCAAATATTTTTTTAAATATTTGCCGTTGTGCAATGATAAAGATATGGGTATCAAATGAAAGAGGAAAAATTTCTCCTTTTAACTAAATTTCCTATTTTGAACTTTGAATCTAACATAGCTAACACTTCATTAACGGTTTCTTCATCAGTTTCTTCATCAGTTTCTTCGAAACTATCGGAATCCAAGTTTTCTAAAACTTCCTGTACTTCTTTGTCCCATAAAACCGAAACTTTTTTAAAAAAATGCGGACTGATATCTTTAAAACGGAAACCACATACAAATATACGTTAGTGACCAAATGCATCAAATCTTTTCGCTTTGATGCCTGATGCAGCCTAAAGGCAGTCTGCTTTCCCAAGCCGAAAAAGTAACTGTAAATCCTTGTTTTCACTATAAAACACTTCAAATCAATAAATTACATTACAAGGTACTCACTCATAATTTTCTTGTTTTAATCTTTTAACGAAAAGTATTTTTAATAACTTTTTCTTTTCCTTACATTTCACGAAATAATTATTTCTACTAATTTCCACGAAGTTCAAATTTCAACTGATAATAATGGGAAACATGTGATGCTTACAGCCGTGCTACATGAAAGAAATGACAACTTAATTTATCTATAACATGCCCTAAAAATGTCATTTAAAAAAATTAAAATTTATGTGGACTTTTCTAGGTTTTTGTGGACCCTGCCTTAAGGCCGTATGGGGCAGTAGAGGGTTAATCCGGTAGCGCCTAGCGTAACTATACGGTCACACTGAACATGCACTCAAAAAAAGTATTTTTTCAATTATGCTTCAAAATAAATCAATCAAAACATGTTTTCGCACAATTCGAGAGAAAGAGAATTCGGATTAAAATGGGTAGGTAGCTAGTCGTGGGCGCTAGCTGCCTGCACACGTAGGCCAAGAGGCGCATTTGGATACTAGAATTCTTTAGACTCATCTCCTTTGCTAAAACAACTGATTAAAATTCTAACAAAGCTAAATAGATTGTGAAAAGTCTTGCTGGCTAGTTCTCCAAATTGTCGAAAAAGAATTCAAACAGGTGAATCTTTAGTCTTAGGTTGACACTCGAACCCCAACTAAATTAAGATCCAAGCTTACATTGTTGAAAGGACTAACGCCCTTTGTTATCTTCTGCTGCAAAAGGCGCACACTATCACATGTCATGTCCTGGTTTAATACAACTTTTAGGGAGCCGATTTTTCTTCTTATACCCTCCTCAATTGGATTCTGTCCACTAAAACGACAATTGTTCGCTTAAAGCCACAGTGCTTGAAGCCACTCTAGGATGCAGTAGGAACGAATAGGTTTTGGGTCTTCAATATTCACTTCACAGCTTTTCCACGGAAACCCCCAGAGAAGTACGGCTCCAGGTAGGTTTAAAAGTAAAGCGGACTTTTGAAATGGGGTATTTTCTGGTAGCGCCACCTGTATGTGACTTACTTGGAAATGTAAATTTGTCTCCATTTTCAGTCAAAATTTCATGATATTTGGTTTACTGGAAGCGGAGTTATGGCATCTGAAGTAAAAGTATGTTTCTGTGATGGGTACACAAATGAGCATCGATCGAAGAGCCAATATTAAGTTTTAGTTCGAACTTGGTAAAACTTGAACCAAACATTTCAATTGATGAACCAACTTTATTGTTTTCATTGTTTATCCCGTGAAAGAGTTCATGAGTTCAATCAAAACTGTGCGTGAATACATCAAAGAGCAGCCAAAATCTTTATTTAAATTTTTGAAATTTGGTTTCAATAACATAAATGTATCGCACTTGAACTGAACATTGAATGTCGAATTTTAACGTGAGTGCCGCCACAGTGTGGCCTAACCCCACGATGCTCAAAAGCACAGCGTATCAAAATTAAGCATTGATAAGCGCCCCGAGAGACTAGCTCCCGGTACCAATTGGGTTAATGTAAATGGACATTACTCCTCCTTGGTAGGGATCGAGGCCTATCTAAACCTTTGCCGTGCTATGGGTACACTTGAACAGAACAATTGGCTATCAAAAAGTCTGTGCACAGTTTGGTCTGCACAAGTTGACTGACGCCATCGACATCATCGGTGAAAATGGCATTTAGCCATCAACCACTGCTCCTGTTCGACTGATTTGGCACCGTGCATCTTTTACTTTTTCGTAAAAGTGCATTTGCCAATAAAAGGAAAGCGTTTCAAGGACGCAAAAGCTATCGAAAAGGCTTACTACATATTTTGAATAAATAAAACTGGTTTTGCCAAAAAAAATCTCTTGGTATTATTTTTTTTTTAATTGTTTTAAGTTGAGGAACCCTTTTTGCTAATATGGAAATGTTCATAGCATGCATAATGATTGAAAATATTGAAGAGTTAATGATATGCTTTGGGGGACTTTGACATTCGTCCCCACTTAGTAGATGGAAACTTATGGCAATACCGTTGCCAGTTGAGGTACTACGAGAACGAGAATTTCTTTTCGCGGCTTTGCGGTCAGTTTTAAAAAGGAAAAACCTTTTTAAAACTAGAGAACTGAATAACTTACCCGAGCGAATAGTTCACTAACGAAACAAAATAGTACTAAATGAACCACTGACACCACATTGGCGGCCGAAAAAAGGCCTTGCTTTGATGATTTAGTTTACGAATATCAAAGAATTATGAGGATTTGTTATTGAAAGTGTTGGTTATTACCAAAGAAAGGATTTTGAGGACATAAAAACCTATAAAAAAGGCAAAATAAAAAAGGCACGGAAAGGCACTAAAAACTGTCAAAAAGGCAGAAAAAGGCACTAAAAACTGCATAAAAGGCAAAATAGGGCATTAAAAACTGTTAAAAAGGCAAAAACAGACATTTAAAAATAAGAAAAAATACTAGAAAATCTAAAAAAGGGGAAACGGTAAGAATTTTTTAATAATTTTATTTCATCTGACGTATGCAACATACAATATTTATACCTTGTTTTTTTTAAAGAAAAGAAACATCAAGGTTTTCAAAGATAGTTTAAAAACTAAAACTAAGATATTTTAATTGAAATGTAGGCACATATTTTAAATTCATATTTTAACTTCTCATATAAAAGCATAAAAGCCGTACTTGTATCACATTTGGCATGTTTTTTCTTTAAATTTTCCACTGCACAACAAAAGATAACGGCTTAGGGATGATCAAATCAATGTAAAAGCATCGATAAGTTAACGAAATTGCAATGTTGCCACTAAATTTCTTTTTAGTTTCAAGGTATTTTTGCGAACAAAAGGGGGAAATATTAAAAACGAAAGAAAAGTAAAAAGGCGCTCGAAAAATCTTGAAAAAGGTATTTTGTGGAATTTATAGGTAAAATAGGCACTAAAAACGGCATTTGTGGGTGAAAAAGGCAAACTGCCTTATTAAGGCAAAAAAAGGCACAATAAAAGTGGTATATTTCTAATCAGGAGGACCTAATTCGTGCTTATATTCAATCAGAAATGCTCTATTTAGCACCAACAAAAAAGGCAATTTCCACAAAATGCTTTCCTTGGTTATTACTTATATTCAAATGGCGGCGGAAGTGCCACGCTATGAAGTAGCCTTATTCTCTTGAAATGTAAGACCTGGAAAAATCAAGAATTGAACTTATTAAAACATTCTGTTTTTTATGACTCAAAAGTATTGATTAAGCCAAAACAAGTGTTCACCTGGAACGGTGCATAGTTAAATGGTTTCACTTTCTAAATGTCCTCCCTAGCCTAACCTACTTGAACCTACATACCCAACATAACATCTAAATATTATTAAAATAATAGAAGTAAATTGATTTTGCTGGAAGATGTTTTTGAGTTATGTATTCAGTCCCAACATGGCCTTTCCGCACATCAGCTGCTTAAGTTCAATAAATCATCAATGCCAAATAAAGTGCACACATCGAAAGCAAATAAGCATCAAACCATACAGCATAATGTATGTGTATGTGTATGTGTGCTTCATACTTTGTATAGCTGGGAATGCGAAATATCTGCAAGGATTATTATGCGCCTGCAACCAGTACCACAACCGAAGAATAATGAAAGTTCGGCGCGCTTCTTTTCTGATAAAGCACCGAGGCCGAGGGCGCAGAAGAGCGGAGAATGACAGTGCGGCAGTACATTAGGCACTGGCGAAAAGAAAGCAAAGAGGTAGCAGACTTCGCAAGCAATTTATCACGCATGCCTTCAAGTATACACGGCCACACACACAGATCCACACAGCTGCACACACACACACGCAAGCAAACAACTGGAAATCGCAGAACGCAGCGCCGGAAATGCAAATAAATCATTTCCCCGTTGCAAATAATACACGCGAAATATTTCCACGTGTGTCTGTGGCCGCTGCTCGGGTTCATAGTTGTGCCATAGATGGGCCGAGGCAGGGGGCGGGGACGCTGTCAAACGCATGCACGCATACCCCCACATAAGCGCTCACGTTCTCGTGCGTTCCCCCTTTCGGGCACGGCTGTCGAAGGCGAACGGCGGAGTGGGGCATCGCCGCACGCATAAATCAAAAATTGCAGTTTTCCGTCGCCGGTCGTGGCGCGTATTGAAATGTTTTCGCATTTATTTTCATTACGCGCTCGCATGTCCAAAAGTATGCAGCAGTGGCCCGCACACGTGAGCGCGTGCCCCCAGCACAGAAGTGGAATATGACAAGCTTGACGGGCTGTGCATATCATTCGCCACACGCATTTCTTCACTTTATTGGATCATCTTCAATTTCGGCTGCGCTCTTCGCTGCGCCTCGGTCGCGCCACGCAGCCAGACATTCGACAACTGGCGCGGCAAACGTAAGCGGATCGCAGTGGGGTTGAGTTGTTGTAATGCGAAAAGACTAACATTGACATTGGCAAGCAATGCTCATAAATTCCTGTCAAGTGCGCTTCGTTTCTTTCGCTGTTTCCGTTCTTTTGTCTGCTCTTTGCATACTTGTAGGCGCACTGAAGCAGCGTCGCGCTGAGTGCATTTGGCAAATCCACTTACAGACCTGATTATTGCAAATATCTAACTGCGTGCGTGTGGGTCTGCGATACGTTATACATATTTGTTGTTTTTGATTTATGCGCGCCGATGTAATAAGTGGATTGCATTTGATTCGAGTGCCCGAAAAGACACACGGAACGGACTAATGGCCGGGAAGTAAGCGGGTTAAGGCTGGCGACACATTTGGCATTTTTAAAAGCGGCGCTTAGTTTGTGTTTCTTGGGCCTTCGTTCAAGTGGGGTGATGAGGGTTGAAGCGAAGCCACATTTAACTAAGTGAAAAATACAACTTTGGAAAGGAGAAACATCATAATTTTCAACACATGATTCAAACATATATAGGGTGTTCCAATAAAAGTGTAGGATTTAAATTTCATGGGATTTCTTTCATGTGCGGCAGCTCTGAAATTTAACAGCAGTTGTCTACGATTATTCCAAATATTTAAAATCGCACTATCCTTGCGAAAACAATCGATTTATTGGATCATCGAACAATCTTCCGAAATTACTGTCAACTGACCACCAAGAAATTTTTTTGAAATTTCTAGTCGATACGAATAAATCACAAATAATTCTTGAGTTCAAGGTTGCGTTCCAACGCATCGTCGGTGAGATAAAGCTAAATCTTTTTCAGCCCGAAATCTACTTTGCAATACAAAAAACAAATATCACCACTCGCTCAATAAGTATGCGTTTTATTTTGTAATTCAATCATTCACTTTTTTGGAGCACCCCATACCAACAAACCCAAAGGAGGTTGAAAAGTTTAAGTAATGTGACAAATTTGTTTCTCTGATAATAGGCGTGAAAACTCCAACTAATGATCTGGTTCTGGATGGTACTCGAGGCACCTTCAGTAGCCTAAGAATCACAAAGAAGAAGAAAAAGTTTCATAAAGTCGCCATAATGCAATTGGAAACATGTGAAGGGCGTAATCGGATGGTTCAGATAATTTTAGGGTTTCGGAATTTAACTTACAACACAATATCCCTAATACTATCAAACAATGCAATGCACATCAAACGATATACTACAAAGACTTTAATTTCCCCTCATCCTCGCAGCTACGAGGTAACCCTGTGGAAGCTTAAACCGCAGAAGACAAAGAGTCCTATTAGTCCTATTTTGGTTTGGAGTTGGCCACAGCGCACGTGCGACCCTGCACTCAGTCATTGGAGCGCTTTTTGCCTTCTTGTCAAGATTGAAATAAAATTCCTGAAGTAATGGTCTGGTTTGCATCTTATTTTCTTTAGTCATTTTTAGTACTTTTATCTTTTCAACTCTCACTTTCTATAGTCAGCTTTCTGAAACCCAATTTACTCTTTGCCAAATTAATTTAACTTTCTGTTGCTGCAAGTCCAACTTACCTGACTACCACAGACTACTTCAACCCATGGCCAAATACATATTCGTATGTAACTTCCGCCGTTCTGAAGTGTGCGTCCGTTGTTGATTTTGGCGAATATTCACGATTCGCCATATTGTCTATAACTATTCTAGTTTGCTTTGTTGATGCAAAACTGCGGCAGCAGAAGCAAACTTGTGCAGTATAAATCTAAGCGAGATACTCGCTGGCAAGAAACAATAATATTGACAGAAAAGCGTTAGGTGTACATACATTTATATGGATGTATTACTTACACATACAATATATTTGCTTTACTTCACTTGTTCTCTCATATTTGTTTATAGGAAGAAATATGTTTATATGAATAAATAAAAAAAATTAAAAAAAACTAGTTCCATAGATTTTTCGTGATTTTGAAAACGTTAGAAAAATTAAATAATACAGTTTTGCATTAAATAATAGTTTACTGGTTTGCATTTGTTTTTGGCGCCTTAAAATCTGCTAAAACAAGCTTCTTCAATTACTCTCCTCTGTGAAGCGCATTCAAGTTTTTTTGCGAGAAGGACACTCGATAATTTTTAGTAGAATTCCTTTCCTTTGCACAAATTACCCTTTCGTCAGCTCATATTCGAGCGCTCATGCGCCTAAAAATATGCTGCCATTCGAGTAATCCATTTATTATTTTGATTATTTTAATTACGACGCTTGTTCCGACCGCCACCAGCCACCAATTCGCATATTCGCAATAAGTCCCGCCAGGCAAAACGTGCGCGCGCAACCGGCAGCCCGACCGCCGACCACTCCACCTGCGAAGAACTCGAATTTATAGCCAACACTTACGCTGAGACCGCACTATCTGCGCGCCGTGTAGCAGCGACCATAATTACGGCAACTGCAGCTTGCGGCAAATGAAAATAGAAATCGGCGTGCAGCAAAATTGCCACAAGAACAAAGCGACCAAAGTTTCCCCAACAGCGCATCCGATGCTCGTCGCTCAAGCAACGCCGCCCACGCTTCTGCAGCGCACAACTTTATTTTCTCAGCGCGAAATAAGAGCGCCGGCAAGCATATGTTGAGGTATATATATATATATGTGTGCAGGTGCAGTGCACATGTGGACGCGCATGTGTGAGTGTGAGTGTGTGCGCGTTAGTGCGACTTTCAAAAATGCCACAGCGGATTTCAATTTCTTCGCGCTCTACATGTGCGCGGC
This sequence comes from Melieria picta, assembly GCA_964056695.1. Classification (NCBI taxonomy): domain Eukaryota; kingdom Metazoa; phylum Arthropoda; class Insecta; order Diptera; family Ulidiidae; genus Melieria; species Melieria picta. Next base: position 45,059,186 of record OZ057398.1, read on the forward strand.
TGTTGCATATTTTAAGGCGTTTTTGTTTGTGTTTCTTAATGTTGTAACCAAAGGAACGCGAAGACAAGGCCGCAGACTGTTGCGCGGTGCGGCAAGTGCGCCAGAGCGTGAGTCAAATTGTACGAGAATGTTGCGTGGCAGCTTGGACAGACGGTCGACAATTGATTTGCGTTTCAGCGCAATCAACGGCATTGCCGCACTGGTTACCTCACTACACGGCGGCGCACACAAACACACACACAAAGCAATATGATACAAAAAATGCAAATAAGTTTGCCGCCATTGTGGCTTAGTGGGGACTTGGTGTGTTGCACTAAAAGTTAGAAGTACGTGGGTTCAAATCGCAAGTAATTTTTTCTTTCTTAATCAAAGCTTTGAGAGTAAAAAGCGTTTTCAGATAAATTAACAAAAAAGGAAATATCCTTCGATTTCAATAAAATTTTAATGCCATATTTTTTGAGCCAACTCAATACCTTTGAAGCTTAAAGCAATTTTTGTATTTTCGATTAAAACTTTTTTCTTAACCCTTTCGCTGTTTTGTTGCCATATGGCAACATGCTACTTTGTGGACGTTTGCATCCTCTATGGTTGCAAGAATACATCTTTTTTTGGTCTTTAGAATAGTTTGAAGTTTTAGGAAAAATACGAAATAAATAAACTGAATACTTAAGTTTAAAGAAGAGAAGTATACACTTTTTTAATGGTATATCTTGACGTAGTAAAGGAAGAAGAAGCAGAAAAAATTAGAGAACTTTTTAATTTGACGTTTTCTTTCAATTTAGATACTTTTTGAAAATTTTGGCTGAAGTAAATGAAGAAATATTCAAATTTTCGTTCTGCGTAAAAAGTTTTATGTTTAAGTAATTATTACAGCCACAACGTTGTGGTTGCTCTCATAGAAAAACACTCTAAAATACAGGGTCCGAGTATAAAAATTAAAAAATTTCTTATGGAATGTTGCTAATATAACCACATAGAAGCGTAAAATTTGAACTTTCCCCAGTAAAAACCTGTAGCGAAAGGGTTAAGAATGCATTTGAGAATGAAATAATTAAAGTATTTTATTTCTTGCTTATATGTTCCTTCGTTAATATCCACTGGCCTCTAATTTTTCATTGCGTTATCCTTTTCCAACCTTTCGTTCAAAATCAGCCGAAAACTTGATATTCTAAACCATCGTTCGAAACGGTGAAAGCCTCCTCACCACGCGTAAGTCTTTCCAAAGTTGTTCCTATCATTTAAAATATATTAAATACGTTAATATGTATAAAATATTATTTTTAAGAACAATAAATAAAAAAAATTACCAAAATTTATATTTGGACTCATGCAACCCGCTAATCCCTTTGTCTAAACACCCGCTCGTTTGTTGTTGTGTTTTTCACATATTTACATGCAAATTTCTCGGTTCGCCACTGCAATTTAACGCTTTGTGGCCGTTGTCTTCGTTTCTGTATTTTTTGTGCTTCACCTTTTTTGCTGCATACTTTGCGGCGGTTAGCGCAATCTGCTGCTTTGTAATGTGCGCATGCAGTCAATATTATTAAAGCAAATGACAGCGGAAGAGTAAATGTTGACAGCAGTCACACACACACACACACACACGCCCATACACGTACAGCTCCACCGATGAGTGTTGCCACTGGCAGCAAATGCTTCGTTTTTTTTGATAGTTGTAAAAATGTAATGTCATTACATTTCATCACCATTAAACTTAACGTCGTTTGAATGCCGCGGCGGCTCGGTCCTTCGATTTCCCTTCGAGCTGCTTTTTGTCCTCCATGTGGCCATTGTTGCCACGCTTTTCAACCGCTTTTGATGGCGTGTCCTATCAATGTTAATGCACGAGCGTTAATTGATTTTAATTGAATGGATAAAATGGTATTAAGAATTGCGCCGGGCGAAGAGCACAGATTAGATGGGAGAGCGCAGTTCTTCACAAAGTGGTTTACCATAGATTAAAGCAGATTTAATATGAGCAAAAAAACAGTTCATTTAAATGAAATTTGTTTAATTTAGAGCAATCTTTGAGTGCTGTATTTTGCAATCTTCTCTGATTTTTTGTCATCTATGCTTTGTATCGCTTAAAAGAGAACTACACTTTGAGGTTAGGAATAAAATCTATGTGGAAGTTGGCTAAAAATCTTCCTATATTCCAGATTACTTCTTTAATGATTCGCGGGAGAAACTCTTTCTCCAACGGGGTCAATGTGCGGCCTATCATATGACCTATCTTCCGTCTTCAGTCATAGTCCTGTTTGTATTAGGGATGTATAAAAAGTTTTGATAAGAAAATGCATGAACCAGATTAAGGAAGTGAAGTTGGGGTAAGTGGCATCGCATTAACTTCCAAACTCAAAAAAATTCGAGAAAATAAATGCCAATAGCTCCGCAGAAGCTGCTCTTCCAGAGCTAATATTGAGAACTACCCCAAAAATGTTTCAGAAATTTTCAGTTACTTAAATCCTTGCTTGTTCTCAAACAAACTGAGCGTTTTCCTGTAATTGAAGCCCACTACTCCAAAGTCTGGCTCTGAGTTGTCTATTGTAAGCACAACTCAAAATTATTTCTAACATCCGTTGTTTAAGAGGACTCCAGAGGATTTGAATTTTTAGGTTATGTTCTTCGGTTCGAATGTCGAAGTGGCATGCAATCCAAAAGTGCCTGGAGAGAAAAGTTTAAGTTGAAATTGTTTTTGCACAGTTTCCACCTGTTAATACAAAAGTAATTGAAAACTATCAGCTACCATTTTAAGCTACCAGCCACAAAAACAACTGCACTCTCCGAAGTAAATGCCACAAGTTTTTCTAGTTGCCGCTGGTAATAAATGATTTATTTTTGTTTACAATTAACTCCTGCTGTGCGGCACATTGTCATTATCCTTCAGCCACACTACGCTTTTTGAACGGCGTCTGGTCCGAACAACAACTGCAGCCTGCTGTGCGTCCTGTCAGCTGCCTGCTTTGCCCTTTTTGCCCCAACACCGAAAATGCGCAATGAATTTTCGAAAATTGACCTGTGGTCATCACTTGGCCTCGACAACATCGTCACATTACACACACACACACACACACATACACAAAATGTTGCCGTTTGACATTTTGTGTCCTATGACTCGGCCGCCATTCCATCGAAATTGTCATCGCATCTGCTGCTGTTTGTCATCTTTAACAGAAGCATTCAAGGCTGTTGTTATTTTAGTCTTGGCCGCACGTTTGTCCTTTTCGGCATTTGTTGTCCTTTTCCAGTTTATTCGTTTGGCCTTCCGTGTTTTTTGTTTGCTTTGCAAGTATTTTGTTTGGGTAGTGCGATAGTTTTCAATATCCTGCAGTGTCACTTCCGTGCGCCATCTTTGTCGGGTCATTGTTTTTATGTTGGCTCACTTGTTGTCTATTGTATTATTTTTTTCTTTTAAGTTTTACTATAGTTTGGTTCGCAAAACTAAAAACGCCTCAAGGGGCCGTTGCTCTGGGACAGACAGAGGGAGACGGGCGGATGTGACACTATGACTCAAATGCCACTGTTCAATCGGTTTTCGACTCGTTGTTTCCAAAGGTTCAGCGCCACATTAGAGAAGTGGCAAACTGTGCCTTGGTCTGGTGCGGACCACTGGCGCAAGGAGGGATCTGGTAGTTCAAAGCCACCCAAAAAGATATGTTTATTACAAAAATTGTGGGTAGCAAATATGATTGCGAGTAGTATTGAGCTCAAAAGTTCTGTAGAAACCCCCGCCCTCCAAAATGAAATCCTGTGTGCGCCCCTAATGCTGACACATAACTTTCACTTAACCTCAAAGTTTTCGTTTTGTATAGAAATTGTCCGAATTTTTTCTCATCATTCTTCTCATTCTTTCCCGTTCATTTATTCCCACTTTGATTAGAGATGATGCTAACATAGATAGTTATTTCAAAGAACTTTTCGACCATTAGTAATTAAAAGAATGGACTGATTTTAAATTCGATTTCAAAATGCCCGCAAAGACCGGATAAGCCGATATACTACTGTGTCCAAAAAATAAGGGGACATTGTATTTATTTTGAAAATTCTTTATTTATTCTTCCAAATCAATTTCATCCCCTTCAAATTAATCCCCTCCCGATGCAATGCACTTATGCCAACGGATTTTCCAATCTTCGAAACACTGATTGTAGTCACTTTCCGGGATGGCCTTCAGTTCCGTCTTCGCTGCGGCTTGAATCTCCTCTATCGTATCAAAACGGTGTCCCCGGAGCGGTCTTTTGAGCTTGCTGAACAGCCAGAAGTCGCACGGCGCCAGATCAGGTGAATACGGTGGTTGCGGAACGATATGGGTTAAGTTTTTGGCGAAATGATCACGAATTACGAGTGCAGTATGGGATGGTTCTACTGTTGTAAACGGGCAGTGGGTGCAAGATGGGGGCTCCAGCCTCGCGTTGTTACGTGGCTTTATGAGGCAGTGGTAGAGCCCATCCTCCTCTACGGCGCTGTTGTATGGTTGCCTGCGGCGGCTAGCCGAGCTAACCTGAAATAGCTCGACAGAGTCAGGAGACTTGCTGCCACTCTCATAACAGGAGCCATCCGTTCCACGCCTACCAAGGCGCTTTTCGCTATGCTTAATTGGGTCCCCTCAACCCTACTAGTAAGGCAGTCCGCCAAAATTGCAGCTGTACGGTTGAATGCCATACGCAGTTGGGCACGGGCGGACTTAGGCCACTCTAGAATCCTCGGGCTGGATCTTCCAACCCCGACATATATCGACTACACAGTCCTTCCCCCTATCTTCGAGCATAAGTTCACGATAGGGATCCCTAGCAGGAGCGACTGGTCAGAGGACTGTCGCTCACTGCCAAACGCCGTCGAAATCTTCACAGACGGCTCTAAACTTGAAAATAGAGTCGGGTGTGGGGTTTTCTGCGACCAATTGGGGGCCAGCATTATTGCTCGGCTCCCGGACCACTGTAGCGTCTTTCAAGCGGAGACCATGGCCATATTGCTGGCAGTGGATCGGTTGCGATCGCAACCCCCCATTCCCTCGGCTATATGTATTCTCTCGGATAGCCAGGCTGCAATCAAATCCTTAAAGGATACATATACCTCTTCCAAACTGGTAGCAAAGTGCCGGGCCGCTCTGAATGACTTAGCGGAGCATGCCAGGGTTCACCTGAGCTGGGTCCCTGGGCATAGCGGCATCTCTGGCAACTGCGTGGCGGACGAGTTGGCCAGAAAAGGCACTCTACTTCCAGCATCTACTACGCAATGTAGCATCCCCCTTGCGACCGTCAAATTGATGGTCAAGCAGTCGTATCTCCGCCTGGCTAATCGACTCTGGGCGGAGGAGAGCCTCTGCAGGATCTCCAGAGAAACCTGGCCGTCGCTTAACCATGGCAGAACATGCGAATTACTGCGAATAAAGCGGAATTCCATCTACTCCACAGTTTCTGTGCTGACGGGACACTGGACGAAGCGCGAACACGCCAGGAGACTCGGACTCCCCTTCAACGACCATTGTCGCAGCTGCGATGATGCGGGCGAGGAGGAGAGTGTTGAGCACCTGATGTGCCACTGCCCAGCACTAGCGCGGAGACGACTCCGGGTGCTGGGAGCGCCGTTCTTCAGCGGTTTGGCCGACCTCACAGGACCCAGCATCGGCCGCATCGCCCGATTCATTACGGAATCGGGATGGCTCCTGCCTGACACCCGGGGGGGTGTGTAAGCCTGAAGGGCGGCCACGTCCTTCACGTGGTACCACAACGGGTCGTATTATGGCCTAAGTGAGCTCTTCTAGCTGCCACCCTAACCTAACCTAACCCTATGGGATGGTGTATTATCGTGGTGTAAAAACCAAGAATTGTCTTTCCACAATTATTCTCCAAATCCTTCGACGCGCGCAGTTTAAATTCAAATGTCACCTTATTTTTTGGACACAGTAGTATACATTTGTACCAAAGATCTGTTTACTACTACTTAGTAGGTGTTCTTCCTGCGTTCACTTGCCATTTCACTCATGCTTCCATCTTTCAACAGGCAGATAAGCTTAATTACTTTCGAAAAAATTCTGACCAGGATGTGGAATCCAATTCAACACGAATTGCTCTGAGGCTCAGACCAAGAACCGGTAAAGAAATTGATACATCGATACATTTTAGCAGTAATTTTCGTATAACAAAAATTTACCAAATCGCTTACAATACCCAAAAATATGAAAAGTTAATTAGTGAGTCCTGGAAACTAATTAACTGGACCAATCAATTATTCGCAATGCTTCCAAAACCGATTCTCCCAGATAAGACTGAGTAATTCAAGGTGGACTTAAACTCGAAACGGTATAGTTTTAAATATATATTTACCACCAAGTTGAAAAATTTTTACCATCGACTTGAATTTGTATGCGCTGCAGCAAAAAGAAGTCACACGTTTGAACTTTTCCATATTTTGTAGGTCAAAGGTGATGACTGCTTGTTGAAAATTATATAAATTAATGAAATTAATAATGTGACCTGCACAAACATTAAAACAACATCAACATTGCTGGCGTTTGATGGCTAATACCATAATTACTCCGCCTACGCGCCGAGTGTGTCCTTGACTTATGGACACTTTGACATACGGTTGAATGTCGGTAACCTGAGACTAATTGCTGTGACACAAACTCAACACAACGCAACAACAAGAACATGAAAGAGAAATGTTTTGACAGTTAAAAATCTACCCTCGCCACGTGATCGGAATGTGTACAAAACGTGTGGGGATAATTGACGCGAAAGCAGCGATAACTTACGTAAAATTGAGTACCGAATCGTGGAAGTTGCAATGGTTGGAATTTCAATAAATGACATTCTTAATTGATCAAAGCAACTTTGTGTGCAGATGTTGTAGTTGTTGTTGCGGTCTTAAGTTGTTTACACTGAGCTCAGTAAAAGGAGAACAAAATTTGTAGGCTGACCCACTTGAAGGTTTCGTCCTTCGAGGGGATATGTTTAAGTTGATTGAGTGCTGCTTTCTCAATCGCTGACCAGAAACTTTGAAGCCATGCAACCGTTGGGAACAGTGGGATAGAAATTTAATTGTGTCTATACATTGTTTGTGTTTTTTTGCTTAACTTCAATTCAAGTCAATAAACTTTGTAGCGTCTTGAGTTTTTCTTTTGCTTAGTATGGGATTTTCATATTCGCTTTTGTTAGCGATTTATTGGGCAAACAATGGGGATTATGGTATCTAAAGAATAAAAAGGTGTTTTTTTTTCGAACGAGGAGATTTTCTACTGAGAGTTGTTGAAAGAAGCGATGAAAAAATTCCTTTGAAAGATTATGTTAGATTTTTACAAAGGACTCTTTGCGTCTTCGCCATACAAAAAATGCCATATAAAAAATAGTAGCAAAGTTAATTTTTATATGTTTGTTCAGTAAGATTTTTGAAATGTCGGTTATATGTTTTGATCGATATTATGATTTCAGCAACAACATCAACCTCAAGATAATGAAATATTTCGCATTACTCTCAGCTCTTGTGCAGCTCCAAACTCACGACCACGCGTTCAGCTTCCCATGTACGAGTCTGCACCGCCTTACACACCTCAGGCATTTTTAATTTGCGGTCGCAATTCGCTATTAAACTATCGAAATTGACTGGGAACACCAAGTTTATGGGCAATCATAGAACGACCCACCCACCGACGACCACAGACCGCCAAGCCACCATGTCCTCGCGCCAAGTGTCCTGGCGCGCCATCGTCCGCACTCCTTCGGCGGAGGGTGGTGCGCGATGGCAGATAACGAACGACCTCAAGCAGCCGTAATAACAACTATCGCTCCTTTCACTCATTGCAGTTATTGTTGTTGTTGTTATTATAGCTCCATGTGCTCCAGCTGCCGGCGGCGATGACATTGTATTTTGCCATTTTCCAACGCGTCGATGGACACATTTGGCGTGCGCGGCTGGCTGGCTGGCAGCAGCCGTTGCCGTCGTCGTCGTCGTCGTCGGCAGCAGTCAATATGGCCGTGTTCGGACTCAATAACGGCCGCTGTTGCCCGTTAGCATCGATGCGGCGCGCTGCTGGCTGTCGGCCACACTGCCTACTGCAATGAGCGCAGTGTTGTTGTTGTGCGGCGTGTGGATAAACTTGGAGTTTATTTCACAATTAAAAACATTTGTGACCAAAAACGTTTAATTACAAAATGAACGAACCCGAACGGCAGCCGCGCGGACCTGGCACACTGCCTCCCCTGCCTCCGCCATGGCCCTGGCTCGAACATTGCAAGAACGAGCGACGGATGGATGGAAATGAATGACATTTAGTGTTGCTTGACATTTCGCAAATACACGAGCGTACATGTTGTGCCGCACACAAACACACAAACACGGGCCACGCATTGGCATTGGCATTGGCATCGACATTGGCATTAAGCGGACGCATAAATTGTTGCCTCTAATGAAAGTCGAAACCACAGAAACTGACACACCGATTACGAAAAGATTGCGACGCGGTCGCCGAGCGGAGCGGAGAATGTGGCAAGGATATTGGCGCACATGTGTCTCAGCAATGGACGGCGACAGCTGTTGTTAAAGCGCTCGCCAATCCATTGGAATTCATCCGTTGTTCGAAGTGACAAGGGAGAAAATTAATTTTTATTCGTTTTGGTGTTTATTGACGACTATTGGGGGCTGATTGTCCGGGCGAGGGTGTGCGGAAGCCAAGCTGACTACTTTAGGATTAAGTACGGGGGGGATGTGTGCTTTTATTTCTCGATTTCATTACATCGTTGGAGAAATTAACTCCATGGACAATGAGTCATGGGGGACTCAAAGTATTGCTGTGACTCTTACATAGAAAAATTTCACTTTACTGAGAATTTCTAGCCGCAAAGTTGTTTAGAAACTTAAGGGGTAGTCAGGTAGAATCGACCATGTTTTTAAGTAATTTTTTTTCATACAAATTTTTAAAAATTTTTTTATATGTTATTGTACATAGTTTTGAGTACTGAACACAATTTTTTTTATAAATTTTCGTTTATATCCGGGGGAGATATGGGCGACCGGAAGACGCCATTTTGAAATCTGGCTGACACGATTTCTCCATTTTGGATGATCTGAAACATACCAAACAAATTTCATTTTGAAGTACAAATGAATGGCTCTCGTTTGACCTATAACTGTAAAAAAATATTAATAAATAAACATTTAGTGCAGTTGTAAAGTTTTTTCCTCTTTTTTTGCTTGTTTTTTGTTAATAATTGTGTCATAACTTTGTTACATAGAAATGGGCAATAATGACCGTAGTTCACGCGATAGCCAAACCTTTTCTGAAAATGTAAAAAAAAAGTTTAAGCAAATCGGTGCAGTAGATCGTCCGTAATCGTGTCAGCCAGCTCAAAAAATACTGTTTGAGAAAAATGTGTTAAAGATCTTGCTCGTGCGATTCGAGCGCGCGAGCCCTTACAGCTAATCTCATTTTCAATCGCTTTCGGATACTATCCGAGGTAAAGGAAGGTTTCTACATGATTCCTAAGGGTTTAAATAGACCAAAACTGCAAAAAAAAATTTTAGATTTTTTGAAAAAAATCTACCTGGCTACCCCCTTAACTGAGAATTTCTAGCCGCAAAGTTGTTTAGGAACTTAACATCTGTATTGGCATATTTTTCAATTTCTCAACTGGAGTAGTGTAGAAGAAGGCTGCCTTACGTTCTGCTTTTCCGAGACATGACCTGATTTGAAGCATGTTGCTTCGGTGTCTTTTTCGAGATAAAGTCATAAAAGACCTGCAACATTTATTTATCACTTATGTCGGATTAGCGATTTTTTGTGATTTTTTCCCCTAATCAATGTGTGGTCTATAATTGGAAATTAATTGCAGCCCGAGTGTAGATGAATATTTTGAGTAATCGAAACCCGATATTAGTTCATTTCGACTTTTTCAGATTCACTTCTCCAAATACTTAAATTTAAAATTATTTTGTGTCATCAATGTTTAGTTAAAAACGAATCGATCGATCGATTAAAGATTCCATTCTCAAACGAGTTGATTCGATGCTTGAAGCCTTCTTAATGGTTTTTATTTTTTTGCTGGGATATGCTTACTGCTTTGAAAGGACTTTTTTGCGCCTATGTTTCAAAGGCATAGAATACTAAAATTAAGAAAAATCAATTCATTTGTTATTAAACAGATCTTTATCAACTAATTAATTTTAATTTTTTCGCAGAACGTAGAAAAGGCCAGATTTGTAGTGGTCCTGTGTTGAAGGATTGGTCGATTTTCCATACTTATTCCATGTTTAGTTATCCAAAGGCATCTGTAACCATCGGCTTTTCTCATAACAACTTTGGCAGACGTTATCGCAAGTAGATGGAAGGATGAGTTACATCCTGTAATGAATGGTTGCGCCAGTCGGCTCATTTTTTACTACGTCAGTGTCAAATAAATAAATAAAAAAAAATAAAAATAAATAAAATTATTTTATTTTATTTTATTATTTTTATATAATTAGTCTCTAAGTTGTAGAATATATTTTCTTTGCAAAGTGTTTGTCTTTGATGTTATTAAACTTGTCAGCTCCGCTGAGAGGTCTTCGGAGTCTACATCTATTTTTCATTCCGCCTTGTAAAACAAACTATACCGGTAATGCTAAATTATACTCGAAGTCTTTGGATTGTTCATCTTCTAAAAATGTTAAGAATTTTCTCAACAGAATTATAATTGACATACGTACATTAATTTCATCATACTTTACAGTTTGTGAGTCTGTGTGAATTGTTAATTAATTGTTGATTAAATAAATAAATAAATAATTATAAGAACTAAGTATATTCTTTACGTATTTCTTTCTAAATACTGTTTACTGCTTTAATTGAATCAGAAAGGGTTAGCCTTAGACTTTCGTTACAAGGTTTCGCCTGAAGTTTCCATGATTCATCATCAATGCAGTCAGCCATCTTGAGAGTTCCCTGATTTAAACCATTAAAGCCGGGTACCAGTTCCGCCCATACGATTTTGATAAAATTTCATACCCGACCTGGAATTGACCCAAAATGATCAGAAACAAAATTTCTATCTGCACGTTGCTGAGATATTCATTGGGTATTTTTTACCCATTAGGCAGCAATGGTAGCTTTTTTCCATACTTTTTGAAGTGATCAGCTAAACACGTGAACAAAAGTTGTATTGTTTACAGGTGAGTTAGGAGGCAGATCTTTGTGAAGTTCAAAGACCACTACGTTTCGCCACATTTTCCACCTCCGGAAAATTAACAATTTTTGGAGTCTGGTAACTCTAGCTAGATGGCGGAATTTTAGGGTGACCTCCACTAGACTAAGGTAGTTCCATTTTTACCCCAACCATCCCTATCAATGATTTTGAGATATCTCTACCACGAACTTTTCTGTGATTTTTTTAAAAAGTAAATTTTCATGGGTACATTTTTACCCATTAGTCGGCAATGGGTTAAATCGCGACCACTCTTGGCTGCGCTGATTAATGGCTTTTTTAGAGTTTTCCTACAATTCGTAGTCCCTTTCCTTTCTTTCATGATATTCTGAAGTTATCGTTTGAACTTCACACATTCGAACTGCATAATTCAATTCATGGCTCCGGTCCGCAGAAGTCTTCTCCTTTTCCTACTTTTTCAAACTTTGTTCGAATCAACCTGTATAACGACGCGTGTAGTTTAAATTGTCCCAGGTGGACATCTGAAATACTATTAAAAACTACATATAGTATTTCCTCCTACCCTCACTGTATGCTTTCAGGTGCTTGAAATATTTTAACGAATCGTTTTTGACTTTGCCCGCCCGACACTCACACAATTGTTGTCATTTGTTTTTGGTTTTATTTTCGTTTTCAACGGTCAGCAACCGTTGTGCACTTTTTAATTTTTCATACGTGGCCAGCCAATTTACTGGCGTATTTTTTGCAGCCAACACGTTTTTTTTTGTGCGCGCAAAATGTTTGCAAATTTTTTCCAAGTGCCGTGTAGAACGTATACGCCGCCCAGTGTTGCCGTGTTGCATTGTTAAAGCAATAAATACCGCGCGATGCTTGCCATGGCGGGGGAAAGGACATAAAGAACACAACAAATAAAATGCTTAATTTTCCAGTCGGATTTTTTGTACGCTCGCAGAGTTCGTTTGCGTTCGCGCGTCCTCTCAGCGTTTTTGGTTTATGGCACTGCAGCACAATCGATGCGGCGCCGCTCCTGCTGGAACCGGCTGCCGGAGCGGGAATTTGTTATTTACGTTTCGGCGTTTAATTGGTAGTTGTCAAAATTGTAAGCGCTGTAAAGCATTTTATAAAAATGCAATTTTACTCACTTTGTGTGTTGTTGTGTTAGCCAAACGGCAAAATGGCAGAAGGGCAAACGACAATTGGAAGCAACTATGAGGCGTTTAAGTTTTCAATGGTGAGACTTTTAGCTTAAATATGAAAATTCTGTAAATTTTATTTAACTCAACTAATCAGACTATAGCTGACTATAGGATTATTATTTAATTATATTTATTTATTTATATATATATTATTTATATTTATTTATTTATATTTATTTATTTAAAGTCGTTTGTCCACAATGAAAAATTATAATGAGTGAAATTCCAATAAAACCACAATGTCGTTTTAAATAGAGTTAACTATTTTTGCCCAGAAGAATCAGAAATTCAGAATCAGGTCAGAATCACTCACTCGTAGAAAATTGAGAATTTCTTCGAAGGATCAATCTGACCCTGTCTGTCCGTCCGCGTTTAAACTATTATTTAAAATATCAGAATAGGAGTTCAAGTTAATTTGATTGATACTTTAGCTAAGAACTGATTAGAAAATATGTAGCTGTGATCCGCCCATTTTAAAATAAAGTTGCCTTATAATAATATTTCACTAAATAAAATGGTTTGAAAAAGTTAACTTTAAGTCTTTCCTGTATGGTTCCAGGAATTCTTTTTGGGTCCTTGTAATAGTTTAAGGTCTAAAGAATACTTTGAAATAAGAAGCTTTTAACGTTAGAGTTTAAAACAAGTAAGTGAAGAAAATTTTATGAATTACCAACGTTGGAAAGGGGAACATTGAGAATTATCTGGCAAGAAGACAGTCAGACTCTTAACTCTTCCTCTTGAGGTCAGTGTGTAGACTAGTCTATGTTCAAAGTTATTAACCCTTCTGTCAATACGAAGGTACCTGAGTACCTTTGCATTTTTTAAGTACAAATATTCGACTTTCAGCCACGGTACGCTTTGCTGATATTTTTAGTATCTTCCTAAAAATCAATTTACTGTTACTCAAAGATTTTTTACCCTTTGAAAGGAGAAGTTTACTCTGGAAGACTACCTAATTGTCAACGTATGTAAGACCCAAGTAAGCGCAAAAATATTACAAATGTTGATTCAAAGCTTTAAACCTTACGTCCGCAATGCTGCGGTGGATAACTTTTTTACTTCTGAGGCACTGGCGGAATACCTCTTCGCAAAAAATCTCACTTTTTTGTTAAAATTAATCTTCGACCCCTAAAGTCATCGATATTCGGTTTCAAAGCAACAAAATCTTTGGAGTTGTACCTTCCGAAGAGCAATGAAGCTGTGGTGGTTCTTTTTTCTATGTACAACGCAAAGCAGTGCCAGATGACAACCCGAAACCTAAAATCAGGCGCATCTACAACAGTACAAAGGTCGGCAGTGGTTATGGCTCAAATGTTGACCCATTTCATTACTAAACGTGGCACGAAAAGGCGGCTAACAGTGGCTAAGAAGCGTGGGAAACGTAACCACCAAAACCTCGATGGTTCAAATCCCCTAAATATCTGCTAATTGCGAAAACTACTTTCTAACTTTTCACTTTTCCCATACAAATTGTATGAAGGTACCCGGCTATCTTCGAATTGATTGACGAAACTTTTCGTAATGACAAAATAATAACGAAAGTTTTCCAGGAACTGCACCCTACATGAAAATGTACATATCGCTCGTTTTCCTGAGTAGTGTCATAACTCATAAAATATAAAATTGAAAAAAAACGCTTTTGAAGTTTTCGATTGAGTGAAATGTGATGTCGCAATAACAACACTTACTTTCGCATGAGAAGAGGTTAATAGATACCGTTATGGTTTTTCGATACAAGGTTAAGTAAAAAAGGTAATTATTTCTGTATACTTAAAAAACACTTTTAGTTAAAAAATAAAAACAATTTTTTTTAGTTATACAAATAAAAAAATATTTTTGTTTAGTTAAAAAAATAAAAAAATTTATTTTTCATAGTTATGAAAAAGTTTTCTAATCAGGAAAATGAGCAATATGTACTTATAATACATAAGTATGTATGTATGATTTCGGGGAACTCGGTCTTATAGCTTACACTTCCGGAACACGAAAACAAATAAATTGCAATAACCAGCTAAAATGTATCTCAAACCCGCAATCACTTGCAACGCATCTGCTGGCTCCAACCATCTCTCAGCCGAAATGAAAATAAAACAAAAAACCATTCCCAGCCATATTCAATCATCTTGAAAATTGATAACATCCCATTTACAAATGACAGCAAATAAGGAAACACGGTAAACACGACGAAAATTAAAAGTGCCCAACTGCCGGCCGTCTACTGGAATAGCCTGAAAGTATGCTAAAGAAAAAAGCGAGCGATACGAACTCAAAATTAGGGCACGTGCCTGATATTGAATACAAGCAATTGACCGCAGCAATTGAATACTTGCGGCCCCGTACCCGACGCCCCGTCGAAGGGTCGAAGGCCGCTGCGCTCATTTGCAATGCGTTGCACGTTGACCAATTTCCCCGCTCGCTTGCATCGTTTTTTATAAACGCTGCCGTTTTTTCTTTGCGCCGTTGCTCAATAGAAAAATTTGTCTTGTTTGTGCCAGTGTTTTTGTTGTTGTCGCGGGGCGCCAAATCAGACAAACGGACACAATTGATTTGTACGCATTTGCGTGTGCGGGCGCTGTGCAGCCCCTTTGCTCGCTGCTGCGTGCTTTGTTGCCTTTGTTGGGGCCCGCTCCAGTTGACCTTTTGTGTTGCTGCGTTGTTGCTTTGTGCATTGTGTGTGTGTGCGGTGGTTTTTTGTTGCGCCCATTTTGCGCTCCATTTTTTCTCGCACTTTTTTTGATTATTCTCTATTGTGGTGCGGGCTTTTGTATCAGTAGCAACAATAATAACAACAACAACGTGAGCACATAATAGCCAACAAAAAACCGAATCAAGTTAAGTGATTTTTGCTACGTGATGTTTGCCTGCAACGAGCCGCGGCCCACCGGGACGCAGAGGTGGCTGCAGAGTGGGCGTTGCAATTGGCCGTCTATAGGCGAAACCGATCGCCGCTCGCGTGTGTCTTTCAATTTGAGCGAAACAACAGCAAACGACAGGAGAGCCGCCCGCAGTGTTGCTTTTGTTTGTCGAACACAACTGCTGGACGGGGGTGGTGTGCGGCGAAAACTTTTGCGAATTGTATTAAAATTTCATATGGCGATTGATGCGGCAATTTATTGCCCCCCACCTGCGCCACCTCCCGCCCCAACAGCCGAATCCATCTGACGACCACTTGTGGTCAGGCAAATTGATTGTCATTTATTTAACCTGATTAAGAGTTGAGTCGCATTAGCCGCGCTGAGCCTCGGCAGGGGTTGAGTGGGTTGGGCATTTGTGTTGTTGTTTGCATTATTGATGCGAGGTTAAGCCTGCACGAAGCTTCAGATCTACGTTTGGATGAAAAATGATGTAAAGTACCGAGCACAATGCAACTTTTAAAGTTGCCAATGGTTTACCTAGGCTGGGTAATAGGTCCAGGTAAATGATGGACCGCCCGATTTATATACAAATACTCATATTAAATAATGCATCTACTGCTAGAAAATTAAAACGAATAATTTTTGATGGTTACGAAGCTAAGAAGGTACTTGAAGTAAATCGAAGAAAATATGATAAGGCGATGGAATTAATGGAAACTTTCAAAACCACCTCTCAACCAGGACTAACCAGAAGTTAGGAGCATGGCTCAACCTTGCTGAGGAAGAACTGTCGGCTATTAATCTTAGAGGTCGATGAGACAGTTGCATTCATGGTGTGCCATTGTCCGGCGTTGGCGCGTAGAAAACGGTGCATACTGGGACAGCTACCCTAAGTGAGTGTTAAGTGTTAAATAGTTACTACTCCGGACATAACTTATAGAAGGCAGGTCGATTATTATGGCCGAACTTGGTTTGGTTTCAGCCAATTCCCAACCAGTTTACAAATGATAGAGTAAATCGGTATCTATGGAAATGTCCATCATTAGCGAACAAAAAGGAATTGATTATATTATTTGTTCGACTGTAATTTCCGAACCAATAATCCTATCGACATGGGGACTCAAAATATGCAAAATTTTTAATTTTTTTTGTTTCGAGCAATTCAAAATCTTTTTGTTTTTTGCTTGTATTTCAGACTATAAATGGAACATATAAAAGAGCATATTTTGAGGCCCCTAATTTTTTAAGGAAAAAGTATGAAAAGTGATAAAAATGACTATGGTACATTTTTGCTATTATTTCGATGCGAATTTGTATTCCGCCAAATAATTTGGCTGTGTTGTATTAATTGATGTGTCGGCTTTCATTATGCACCTAACTCGTTAATTGATTTACAAAAAATGTGCATTTTTTTTACCATCAAAGAAAACGCCTTAAAATTCCATATTGTCCGACTTTGAGGTCCAATTACCCCGAAATTTTAAAACTTATAAAAATAAGTTGCATCGGAAAAGAAGCCGTGTGGTGTTGTTAATGCGATAAGGTGAAACTCATGTCAATCGGTTTTTTGGTTTAGAAATTACGATCAAAAATATGGAAAAAATAGAGGAAAAACTGAAAAAATGACACGGTACCTATATCTCACTAACTAGAGCTGCTAGAAAAAATCTGGGGATAGATTCGAAATCAGCGCACCCAAATTAGTAAAAAACAGTAGAAAAACTCCATCCAACAGAAAAAAAGTGCGATTTTCTTGTCCTGTGTTATACATAAAATTCATAGAATCGTTTAGAAGAGTTTACAAATATCAAAAACTGTTTACCGTTGTAATTTTTAAATGCTTCCAACAAAGCGAGGTAAAACAAACACACAATTTTCCTGACTTTAAGCCTCTTATCAATAAAATTTGATCCCCTGATGCGTGTGTTTACTTTTAAGCGCAATTAACTGATTATTTAAATTTCTAGAGATTTTTCTTGATTTCTCCAAAAATTTCAATATGGTTTTTTATTTCGTTTTGTAAATTGCAGAAAGTAAACGCTTGAAAGAAATGCGGCAACAATAAATGAGAAGTAAAGCCACAAAACACGCGTTTCCGGGATCAAAGGACACGTGTCGCACGCATTTCGCTGGTGTCGATGATAACACAAAAAAACAACAACAAAACGAATGACATATTCAGTGGCATTGTGAGAATGGGGCAAGTGAGGGTAGAAAGGAAATTTTAAGACTTTAAAATTTATGACAAAAACTGCCATTTCAATTTTTGAGTGGAAAGAAATACAAATTTTTCGCTAGTTTAACAGCAATTGGATGAAATTGACAGCATTGATCGGAGAAGCACATTGAAAATACGAAAAATGTAAATGTTTTTAATGCTTAAATGCACACTGACTCTTTCATAAAAAACAATGTTCCTTAAAGATTTATGCGCTCTGACGAATCCTGAATCTGAAGCGTGACAGAATCTGGGAGATGCTGATGCCCGCCGATGGAATGAGTGGACTTAAGGTCACCAAAAGGTTCAGCAAAAGACATGAATGTATGATCTGGTCGGGAGATCCGAGGGCATTTAGTCTGCCTGATAAACCTTATTGATTGTCAAGTGTCTATATGTCGTATGCGTTGAAGGCAATAATTGACTGGCTCCAGAATTCGTTCATCAACCTTTACTGTTGCTGTTACTTGGGTTAGTTAACATTAGTGTCTGACCGAATATTCGCTTTCGGTTTCGGCCCAAATAAGTGGTTTTGGTCGGACACTAGTTAACATATTTGGACAGAGCGAAAAAAGCCAACAACCACCTTCAAATATGGAAGGTTTTGTCGACAATTGGATAACTTCGGGACTCCATGAACAAGAAGAAAGTCTCGATTGGCTTTAAATAAGTCATTAGACAGTGAAGACAATAAAGTTTTAAGAGATGGCGGACTACAGTAATTAAGAGACATGGCAAATTTAGGTTACATTTATCACGGCTTAACCCATTACTGCCTGCATATAGTTCTGGCCAGCGAATTTTGCCTAAATTTACATATGTTGGTAAGGGGTGCTTAGAATAGTTATACACAAAAATTCAGGTATCTACCTGATATAGCCCCTGAGGTATAGAGGGGGTGAAATTTCACCCATCCTGGTGCCGGACGGATGAAATTTCACCCCTTTCTGGAAAATCATTCATTGTACACAGGTAGATCGTACAAGGAATACCAACAATTCACAGAAGATATGAAGTTCAATGAACTACATACTCCAGAAAAAACTGCTGGAATTTCCAATATTTACTATTTTTAAGAATTTTCTCGATAACGTACACAAAAAAAGTTAGTCAACTTTAAACACGGATTGGGATAATTTAATGTCACAATTCTTCAATATTATTAAAAACGAAATAAACCTGCATCTATTCCATTTCGTTCTACAAAATTTCAACCAAATCGCATAGCACATTTAGTCCGGGAGGCCAAAGAAAAATCACCATTCCAGGGGGTGAAATTTCACCCCATCCGGCTGGAATGGGTAACTCTTGCTGAAGAAGTTAGCTGTAGAGCATTTATGCTTGGAGGATGATGAGACAGATGCACACATCATCAAGAAAGAATGCACAAACTAAGGCAGCCATCTGTAGAAGGTGATGAGCTATGGAACATAAGTTCCATGAATCTTCTCGAGGTAATGCGTAGAGATAAGCTCGATGACTATGTCCGATCTTCGGATAGTTTAGCATAAACAGAGGACTTGAAGTGGACAAATTTAGAATACAAAAATTAGTTAAAGCTGTTTTCAATAAAAAATAGGAAATACTGGACCTTACAAGACATATTTCTTCATACGTTTATCTTATTGTAAAAACGTTTTTGCAACTATGTCTCACATGCTGTCTACAGTTCCGACCGCCGTGTTCTTGTGCAACACATTCGCACGCGCCGCTCGTTCGCTGCGTCCTTCATAAATACTCATCAAATTGAAATCAAATAATCACCGCCGCACTGCAAATGTGCTGAAGCCATGAAAAGTGGCAGCGGCGAGAGCAAAAATCAGAATTGATGATTATTGCTTTTTGACAGCGCAACGTGATTGCAGGATGTGCAGGACAATGCCGAAAGGCGACGCTCATTGCTTGTGCCGTCCTGCGACATCGTTGCTGCCTACTTACGACGAACAACGAACGCCAATAAAATGCGCCAAGCATTTTCGGTCTTAAAGATGCGGAAGTGGCGGCGCCAAGAACCAAGGCCGGCCCGGAGCCGTTGCCGTTGCCGTAGCCGAAGCCTCATAAAACTGCCAACAGCTGCAACTGTTAAATGTCCCATGGACGCGCGCACATGACAGCAACAAAACGCAACAACAACAACAACAACAATAATAATAGTAACAAGCAAGCAGCCTGAGAGCAGCAATCAGCGCGAAAGGACATGGCAGGCACACACATACACAACATTGTTGGTTAGTATCAATAAAATACCATAGAAAAATATTTATGGCCATGTTATAGTAAGTGCAAAATAATAGCAAGGACACAGAATGCCCACAAAACAATAACAATAAGCATGGCGAAGGCAGTGACCGAGCGGCGAGGCAACACGTTTTATGGCAAAGTGACAGTGAAAAGGCCACAGGCCGGCGGGTGGACAGCGAGACGTGGAATCGTGGATTCGTGCGCCCCAAACAATTACCAGCAATGATAAGTGTGCGCATGTATGCGTCGGTGTGTGTGTGTGTGAGTTTGTGTTGGCAGGAGGCAATAATGCACTCGACACTTTTATTTCTTTTTCATTAGGCCGAAAGAGTGAAGCGGGACCAGGCCGTGGACAATGCGCACAGCACCAACAACCAACACCACACATTACTTCACGCTCGCATTCGCAGCTTTTGCGTTGTTTGCCGGTTTCTATTTGATGATTGTTTATGCTCAAGTGTTGCCTACTGTGCGGCGCATAGGCCGACACCCAGCTCCGGACACAGCGTCGGCAGAAATCTATAAATTCAAGGATTTGCCAGCAATTTTTATTTGTTAGCAATCGTTATAGTTTCGCTTGCGCCTCCTCCACCGACGCTTCCGACTTCCTGCTCGATTTCTTTATTGCTTGTGCGCCAGAAATGACCAAAAGTAAATATGACTGTCATAATTTCTAATACTCTTACGCGGCCATTGCGCACTTTCGGCGGCCACTTCGTTGCGGCTGCCAGAAATGACGACTCGTGTTCGGAAGTGGAGCGCGCTGCGCCCAATAGTTCGCAATTATGCCTAGTTTTCGGTTGCGAAGCGATAAAATGTAATCATCATAAAATGGGATTTTTATCATTACACATGGATGGAGTTGATTCCATTCGTTAGACTTAAATGGATACTGTACCCACGTGTGACTTGGACCAAATGCATTTAGTGCCGCTGTGTAGAGCAGTTGGCAGTCGGTTGCGTTTGCCAGGTATTTCTCATTGGATTCGAGATTTTAATGAGACTCAGGAAATCAGAAGGAACGAGGGGGTAGTCCCAGCAAAACAGGTTTTCAATGCAGTAGTTGGAAGTCAGTGAAAAGGAGAAAGATCGGATTTTCTTGGGAAGACTCACGTACGTAGACGAAGAATTTTCATCACCAACTGGAGAGCAAGGAAAGTGCTTTTTTTATAATTTGGAAGTTCGAATAGTTCGATATGACTTTGCGCCTCGTGGTTCAGTGGCTCAGTGTGTAGGATGGTGAGTCCAAAGTTAAGTTAAGTTATCTTCGGACTCACTAATAACACTGTGCGTGAAATTTACCCTCAAAAATTCTGACATGGGGGGACCTACAGAGGACTTTTCTACAGGTATACTGAGTTGAGATCCACCAGCCGTTTGGCTGGATTGGCTCTAGTTTAAGAGAAATTCAACTTTGAAGTTTACTCATTTTAGTCGAGTTCGTCGCTTAAGTCTTCGAACGTTTAAATGCTAATAGGTCCTAAATCGTTCCGAATATCGCTTTACTGTCTTCGGCAAGTTTGTAGATATTTTAACGACCAACAAATTTGCTTAAGACACCAATCCAAAAAAAATACATTCAAACTGTGTTTTCGATAAAAATGTCCCAAAAACCCCACTTTCGTCGAGGCATAAAAACAGTATAGCGAACCCTCGGGAAAAAAAAGAGTACGCTTTTATATAGAGGGTTGGCTCCTGCATCTAACAAACTAAAAATTTTGCCTGGGAAACGCCCATAAAAGGCGTGGCTCGGCGTCAAAGTTCAAAGTTGTTATCAAAAAAACTCAATTAATCTCCAACTGATTTACACGATATGGGTATCAAACGAAAGGTATTTTTCATACCTTTCTTTTGATGTGTAACATTAGATACGTAAGATGTACTAATAAAAAGTTGTAAGCGAAAAAAACATTTTTTTATAAAATTTTTTTTAACGGATTTTTTTCCCGAAAAAAAATATTACTAAGGTACAATAAGTTTGCTACCATATTGTAGCCTGTGAAATTCCCTTTATAATGAAATTATATTAATATTTTTGTTTTTTCTGAATATATTTTTTAACATTAAATTGATTGCGAAGGTGAATATGAAATGGCTTTGGACCCAGAGTCAAGTTAGAAACAAATTTAAAAAATATATTCAGAAAAAACAGAAGTATGCATTTTTACATTCTTTTAACTCAGTATACCTATAGAAAGTCGCTCAGTAGGTCCCCCCCATGTCTGAATTTTCGACTTGCACAGTGTAGTTATTCGCTTTTACACGACACTGACATCTCATTGCTGTGTGTTGAAAATTGTGATCGAATCATTCTTGAACGGTGACGTTTGACATTCAGTTCAGAGAGTCGCGGTTTAGTTCGTCTCTGCTGCAGCTTTTACTTGTCCAACAACGCATTAACCTCCAAACTCCCGCTCGTTCCCACCCGAAAGTGGAACGACCAATTTGGAACCTCCTCGCACTGCGCGCCGTATCTCGCAGAAATCATCAACATTTCCGAGCGATGTCGCGCTTGCACCCAAACCGTTATGCGTGGAGCGTGGCGAGCAGCGAGCAAATTAAATTATCCTGAATTTCCCATTAGTTTTAATGGCGCTGCAGGTTACGCTTTTTTGCATTTCGCGAGCAGTTGTTGTTGCCGTTGAATTTTCAAAATGTTTACATTTTATCCGTGTTGCGCTCGTGCAAGCTGCGTTGTTTGTCGTTGTTGTTGTTGTTGCCTTCTTGTGTACATCTTCATCCACTTTTTCTGTCACTCATTTTTTCATACTTGTTCTTTTGCGGCAATTTTGTATTATTTTTCAACAGCAACAAGAACAACAACACTGCCACCCAAGAACGCGAAGGCAGGCGGGCAGGAAGCGGAAATATCAGTGCGCCACCACCGCTCGCCCCACTGCGGCGCCGCGGCATAAACGACAACGCCTCATCGCGCAATTTGTTTACCTTACATTTGTTGTAATATGCGCTGATGGCCATCGCACACCAATACGCCAAAAGCGGCAACAACAACCACATAAACAACACCAAAACCGTTTCTTATTGCATACTTAAGGGCGCGCGGCGCGGCCTTCTCTTCCATTCGCGCGTCTCCGTTTCGCGGCGTCCGCTTTGTGTCTCTTTCGGCGCTTCGGTTTCATCAATTTGGAAATTGCTACATTAGCGTTGCCCACTTAACAAGTTTCGGCTGGCGCCCGACCCATCCATCCATCGGGCCGTTCAGGCGCTCGGCCCACTTGACGGCAGCGGCAGTTGGCGCCCGCGATGGACACACATTAAAATTAGTGATTAATTTTTACGCCTAAAATATGCAAATGCGAATTGATGAATACCGGCGGGCGAGGGCAAGCGAGGTGAAGCGCCTTGAAGGATGCGCTTCATTTTCCGCTTCATTGCCGCGCCACGTCAAGCTGCAAATGGGCAGCGATTGTGGCGGCGCGCGGGCGTCGAGCTTGTTTTTTACATTCGCGTTTCTTTCCGTTTTTGTGGATGCGATAAGAAAAAAGTGTCCACAGGGAATTTTAGTTTATGCACCGCTGCCGCCTCCGCCGTCGCTCTTTGGGGAGTTTTCACGCGTTTGCGCGCAGCGTTCGCCGTGCGCTGCCCTCTGCCCGATGCGGACGCATTTTTATTTTTATTTGCTTTATTGTATTTGCTAAAGGAAATGTAGTTATGGAAAATTTTTAATTTTTCCAAAGGAAATGAAAATTTTTCATCATATTTCGGCGCATTTTTATTTGGTTTTGTGTGCGAAGGCGATGAGCAAAAGAGATGGATGGAGACAAAAAGAAATGAAATTGTTTGTCCTACAGGCAAATTGATTATGGACAGAATTGGAGGGGGTAGAGATGACAGCATGCCATGTCATTGAGGAGTGAAAGCAGGAAAGTGGGCAGGTGGCTGTAAATTGGTGAAGAGGAGCCAAATGCGACCTAATAAAATGGTGGCAAAGGAAAATGCAAAGCTAAAAGCTAAAAGGCTGGCAAAAGAAAGCACACAAATTAAAAAAACGAGATAAATGGAAGCAAATGTGTGGTTAAAAAAGAACATTTTAACAAATACAAATGGCTTTTAATGAAGAGATTTGATTTCTTATTTGAAAACTTGGTGAAGTAAAGAAAAAAGGTTACCAATGAGAGTACAGTTTAAACTTCTACTGACAACAAAAAAAATTAGTTCTATTTACAAAATATTATTTTAATTTTATAAAATAAACGCTTATAAGTATTAGAGAGAAATGCATTCATGCATTTTTAGTTGTCATAGAAGGTGATGTAAAATTTATAATTGAAAACTTTAACAAAGCTACGGAGCCTATTTGAACGAGGTTTTGATGTTTTAAATAGGTTAGTTTTATAGGTTAGTAGACCAAAAAGTTCACTCAGTAATTTTAATGAAGTAAATACCGTGTCTGGGCCTTATATTTGTAAACACTTTGATCTCTTGACGGTAACTTTACAACTCAGGCGTTAGCCAGGCTCTCCCGTCTATTATTTGACCTATTTACCAGACAGACGGCAACTTTCAAGGCACTGAGCAGTGTTGCCGCTGAAAAATTTTAAAAAGTCGCAAAAAAAGTGTCACAGCCGAAAAAAAAGTGTCATCAAGTGATCCAACTTTTTTATACCATGTATATATGGGGCATTCCACGTCAAGTGTTCCCACCTAAAAAACTCGATCTCTGGGATTTTGATGAAACTTGGTGAAGTTGTTGTACTATTAGAGAACGTTAATTGTGCAAAAGGAGGGGAGGTAATTTTGACTGGTTGCCGAGATACAGGGGCCTTAAGTTTCGAGTACTTTTTTTTTTTGTTTGATTAAAAGTCTCGTAAATTTGCCAAAAAAAAAAAACAAAGTACTTTTTCTTTTAAAATTAAAAAAAAAAAATTATTTATGCGAAAAAGAACACGTTAAATTTTTTTTTTCGATTTTTCATCAAATGCGACATTTTTAATATTTTTTTAAATGAGCTCAATCGGAAGCTGAGCTTTTTTCCTATAAGATGACGTTTATTTGAAGATGGGATGCGTAGAACTTATAAGTGTTTTACGGCGTTGAAATCGGCGCGACTTACGCTCCAAGCGCGTCAAAGACACTGATCAGCCGCGGTGTGGTGCCGTGATGTCGGCAAAACATTCAAATCAATTAAAATTTTTACCACCTAACCAACTGCATCTATTATATATTTTAATTTCTTAATGCTGTTTTATTTCAGCACTTTTTTATTTATAATCACATCAGTATTAAACAAAAACTAAATTTATAAAGTGCGTCGGTTATTAACGTTTTGAAGTGAGTAGTACACTTTTACCTCGACTTGATTTCTCTTCAATCAGTGGCTGTAAGTTCGTAAAGACCGAACACCTCATTGGGTTTCATGGTCAAGGGAAAACCAATGAGAGAAGCAAGGAAAAATGCTTAGTGAGCAAGCACATTGCAGAGCAGTGTGAGTAAGACAGTCCACACGTCTGAGTCCTACATTTCTTTTTCATAATTTTTTACGAGAATGCTCAGTCCCCATACAAACTTTAGTCACTGCTTCTATTATGGAACGACGGAGTTTTGAAAATCGTTGTTTTAATCCTTTTGAAAACAGTGAGCATCCTGTATCACATAAAGATTTGAGAAGAATATCAGACAATCTTCGAGAAAAGTATAATTTCGTGCCACAAAATGCACGACTATGTGGAAGCTGCCGGAAAAAAATGACGAATCTTTCAAAAATGTCGCCTCTGCAGGGTCAAGTCGTGCCAATGGAAACGGTATCCGGAGATCAGGGTTCTCCGGACAGCGACTTCGGTGATGACATTTTTGAGCACTCTTTAGCTTGTAAATCTCGGAAAACTGAACGTGATTGTGATAAAAAGAACACCTGGCGGCAGTTGAAGTTATCAATCAAATCAAAGAAAAATTCCTCGATTCGGACAGTCATTCAGAGCGCTTATTACTTCTTACTCTCGCACCCAAGTCTTGGGGCAGAAGAACAATAGCTGCAGAATTCGGTGCTTCTGAACGCCAAGCAAGAAAAGCCATGCAATTAGTTACGGAATCCGGTATTTTAACTTGTCCAAATGCCAAAAAAGGTAAAGATTTAGACAGTGATACGACAAAACTGATCCTTGCATTCTACGAAGATGATGAAAATAGTCGTTTGATGCCAGGAATGAAAGATTACGTTTCAATAAGAAAACAAGATGGGTCCCGTGAACATGTTCAAAAAAGATTAATTTTATCGAATCTTTCTGAGTTATTTCAACTTTTCAAAACCACACATCCGTTAACAAAGATAGGTTTTTCAAAGTTTTGTCAACTTAGACCACAAAACTGTGTTCTTGCTGGCGCCAGTGGTACTCATACAGTATGTGTTTGCGTTTACCACGAAAATGTTGATCTAATGTTAGAAGCTGTTAAATTCAAAGACTTGACTTGTGGAACTGATTTTTTTTTGAGACATACCACGATATTAATAAAATAATCACATGCAATATTTCGACTCCAGAGTGTTATCTCAATGAATGTAAAAAGTGTCCCGGAATAGAAAATTTCAAAGAATTCCTCAAGACAGTTCTAACAGATCAGGACATTGAAACTATAAAGTTCCAAAGCTGGGAACAAACCGACAGAAGTACATTACACACCATAATTTCAAATGTAGAGGATTTTGTAGAAATGCTTTGTGATCGTGTGATGAAACTGAAGCCTCATTCTTTCATTGCCAAACAGCAGTCGGGTTATTTAAAATACATCAAACAAAATTTAAGAGAAGGAGAAATTCTTGTTACATGTGACTTCGCAGAAAATTATGCGTTTGTTGCTCAGAACGCGGCACAATCCTTTCATTGGAATAACGATCAAATGACAATATTTACCGTCGTTTTTTATTACAAAGAAGAAAAAAGTGTTGGGCATGGGAGTATAGCGATTATATCTGATAATCTGAAACATGATACTATCTCTGTTTATGTTTTCCAGAAAATTTTGATTGAGTATCTGAAAGAAAATTTCAATCTAAACAAGATATTCTATTTTTCTGATGGAGCGGCACAGCATTTAAAAAATAAATACAATTTTCGAAATCTTTTATTTCATGAGAAAGATTTTGGTGTTGCCGCCGAGTGGCACTTTCATGAAACAGCACATGGCAAAGGTCCATGTGATGGTGTGGGTGGGAATTTAAAAAGAAATGCTATGCGTGCAAGTTTACAGGCATCCTCAAGTGAGCAAATTTTAACATGTACTGCTTTCTATACTTGGGCAAAAAAAAACTTTAGGGGAACGAAGATATTTTTCAGTTCTAAAGAAAGTAATGTAAAAACAGCGAAAGAACTGGAAGATCGATTTGCTTGCGCGAAAACGATTCCCGGGTACACAAAAGTACCACACATTCATTCCTGTATCTGAAACAACGATGCAAGTAAAAAGATATTCTGCTCAATCGTCGAATGAATTTTTCCCAAAAACTCTAACAAAAAGTATGAATGTATAAGATAAACTACTTTGTCA
Organism: Melieria picta; assembly: GCA_964056695.1. Lineage (NCBI taxonomy): Eukaryota > Metazoa > Arthropoda > Insecta > Diptera > Ulidiidae > Melieria > Melieria picta. The sequence goes on from OZ057398.1 coordinate 45,086,337, forward strand.
GTCAACGGCAAAAGGTAGATATAAGAAATGTACATAAATAAAATGGTAAAATTTTTTATTATCTGCCGATTTTATTAATATAACCCACCAAAAAGTCACAGCACCAGCATCACGGCACCACACCGCGGCTGATCAGTGTCTTTGACGCGCTTGGAGCGTAAGTCGCGCCGATTTCAACGCCGTAAAACACTTATAAGTTCTACGCATCCCATCTTCAAATAAACGTCATCTTATAGGAAAAAAGCTCAGCTTCCGATTGAGCTCATTTAAAAAAATATTAAAAATGTCGCATTTGATGAAAAATCGAAAAAAAAAATTTAACGTGTTCTTTTTCGCATAAATAATTTTTTTTTTAAATTTTCATAATTTTTATTGAAAAGTTCAGAAAAAAATACTCTGAAAAAGTACTTTGTTTTTTTTTTTGGCAAATTTACGAGACTTTTAATGAAACAAAAAACAAAGTACTCGAAACTTAAGGCCCCTGTATCTCGGCAACCAGTCAAAATTACCTCCCCTCCTTTTGCACAATTAATGTTCTCTAATAGTACAACAACTTCACCAAGCTTCATCAAAATCCCAGAGATCGAGTTTTTTATATATACCTTCATTATTTTACGTATCGAAACTCATTATTTTTAATAAATTTCTAAATGAGAAAATTTTCTGTGAAAAAAACTGTTTTCCCCTTAAATTAATTGATGAGGGATGTATTCGCTTCGAGCGAATATGAATAAACAGTGTACGTCTACTCATTTCTGTTCGGAGCTTACTCGTACTCGAAGATAGCTGTATTCGTATTCATTCGGACCGGTCCGCAGAGATGAAGTGAAGTATTCTATTCAAAAGCATTTGAATGTTTTCGAATAGCAAAAATGCATATTCGTGCAGGACTCTGATGTACATACTTATACATATTTACCTATATCAATATAACAATTCAGTCACAAAAAACGAATATTAGTAGACAACTACTATTATTATATCTGTGGCAATAAAACAGAGTAGCTTAAGCTTAAGTAAGTTAAGAGTAGCTTAGCTTAAGTAGCTTAAGATGTTTTACCGTATTTTACCTTAAATAAATCTGCCGTAAAAGTACTTTCAATGTGTTTATTCCCTGTTTTCATATTCACTTTACGAAACAATTTTCAAAATTTACATTTAAACTTTTTGATAAAAAAAAGGGGCAAAAGTCGCATGATTTTGAAGAAAAGTGTCGGTGGCATCGGTCTCCAAAAAGGGTCCATTTGACACTTTAGTCGCACAACGGCAACACTGGCACTGAGAGTAAGACACTCAGCGTGGTGATTCTCTCACACAAACAGGTGCAGCATTATTCTGTCGGAAGTTCAACTAAATCTGTCCGGAGCCACAGATTACATTATCCATGATGTCAACTTTGACGCTGGCTTTAGCAGAGTCTTCACCACGAGGTGGAACGAAAACCTTTTCACTGCACATTGATTCGACTCCATACAAATGCGGGACAAAATTAGAAGGAGTGGTCTGTTCTTAATAAAATTTGGCACGCTAGTCAATTATTGTCTGCTGAAGTGAAATTTCCATTTTGTTCTTCTTAAACTTTTGTAGTTTGGCAATGCCTGAGACTTAAATTTGCAATTTTCGTCATTTTCGGAAAGCTATAGAAACAAGTGTGTTGGCTAGATTTTTCAGATTTTACATTTAATCAGTGATAATTGCAAAGAGCAACAAAAATTGCATGAGGACCCTTTAGTTTTGCCATAAAAATGATAATAATAGGTGTATGGTTTGCATTTCTGCAGTTTTTTTTTGCTGATTGCATACTTTCAGGGATACATTTTGTCAAAAAATAGGTCTTTAGACTACTTTTCAAATTGAATTATTTTCTGAGCTCAGACGACATCGGAGGATGTAATTACATTATCCGACAAAGAAAGAATGCTTCTTAAAATAAAAAAAAATTCAGGAACATACTTTCACATACTTTTTAGATATTTTCCTCTAAGTTTTACCAATTTTCAAGTTTTTACTTTTGAAAATTATTTTAAATTAAAAATGAAGTAGAAACTTCAGCCATGCAAATTAAAAAAAAAATTAACAGCAAAAATGCCCACATCAATTCTTCACTTATATTGAAAGTCTTAGTAAATTCTTGCTGTCCATATATTTTTACGATTTTTTTTACTCAACAGACCAAAAAACAGAAAACATGTGTTTAAATTTTTTTGTGAAAAAAGTTTTGACTTGCACACACACAAATTAATTTTGTGCACAGGTTTTTTGGAGTTTTCTTAGTTAGAGCCATGGCTCAATAATAAGGTTGTAGCATCGCGGTAACACTAAAAACCACATATATTTTGTTGGTAGGATTTTTTATCGCTACTGTCAAAATCAGTCGATATTTTCCGAAGAAAGAGGGAGAAACTGAAAACAAACAAAAGTGATTGTTGCCAGACGGCGCTGTATTTCGAGTGAAAAAAGGGGAGAAAGTGCTCAGGTCAAGTGTTTTCAGTCAGGTGTTTTCATTTCAACCGATGTGGCAACACAGCACCACTGCTGACACAAACGATTTTGACAGAAGCGATAAACCATAGTATAATAATAAAGTAGTCTAATTAAAACTCTCTCGCTCAAAGAAAACAAAATTTTTTGAAATTACGTCAATTTTGATGTCTGAAATTTGTCAGTTAAAAAAATGTTCAAAGACAGTCGCAACTTCATTCAAATAAAATCGTACTAAAAGCAAAAGGAAAATGCTTAGGTATATTTTAATACAACTTTGTTTACTCTGCTGATGACTTTTTTGACAATGAAAATAGAGGTACATTAGGGGTACTCTCTTTCATTAGACTACTTTATTATTATATTTACTATGCGATAAACAATCAGCCGGTGGCTTGCTACAACCTTAAAATTGAGCCATGGTTGGAGCTTTTCCTTTCAAATGACAAATGACTGAGACTATAAATTTTTTGAATTTTGTCTATGGAACGAATCACTGTGCACTGGTTTGAAAATGGTTTGCGGTGCAAAAGCGAACAGAACATAATCTGGAGACTTTTGAATATCCAATAGAGTTGAATGTTTTTGCGTTAGGAATGCTGTAAGATTTTATTAAGCGAAGGATCCTAAACAGAGAAGTTCAGCTGTACATTTTCTTTGCTATCCAAGCGGCGGGGTTTAGGACTCTCATCACTCGGTCTTAACTAGTCAACGACGATACCGTATGATCAAAAAAGAAAAATTTAAAAAAAGAAAGGCAAAATTTAAATTTTTAATAAATTTCTTTATTATCCCCTTTAAAATACTCTCCTCCTGCGTCAATACATGTATGCCAACGTTTGATCCAATTTTCCATACATTTTTTATAGGCTGCCAAAGGCATCTTTTATGGCCTCTATGGTCTCAAAACGCGTTCCCCGCAATGGCAATTTGAGTTGAGGAAATAGAAAAAAGTCACACGGGGCCATGTCTGGATAGTAATGATGCGTTCGATGAATTTTGGGTCGCTGTCTGCGTTGGGAATCATCTCTTTGGCCACATCAACACGACGCTGTTTTTGAATGAAATTCAGCTTGTTTGGCACCAGCCGAGAAGCGACGCGTTTCATGCCCAAAATAGCAGTTAAAATGTGTTCGGCTGATCCAAATGAGATGCTCAACAACACAGCAATCTCTCTAATCGATACACAACGATTTTCCAATACGGTTCGATTTTTTCTTCGGTAACAGACGTTGATGGCCGTCCAGGGATCTCATCGTGCTCTAGGCTCTCTCGGCCGCCTTTGAACCTTTTATACTATTCGTATGCTCGTGTTTTCGACATACATGCTTCACCATACGCTTTTTGTAACATTTTCAACGAATCGGCACACAAAATTGAATTTTTAACACAAAATTTTAGGCACGCGCGTTGTTCTAATTTTTCATCCATTATAAAAATCGCCACGCAACAATTTTTCGACTTCTTCGTATAGACGCCAATCGAATACTAATCTTACGATATGCGTCAAAATTTGACAGAACACCAATAAAAGTATTGCCAACATTGAGAAAGTAAAAATCCGGTTGGATAAGCGCAGCAATTCTAAATTCAAAATTCCCGGTAAATTCATAAGGTAAAACTAATTTTAATTGAACGAACTCCATTTTAACTTGTTTTCTTTCTCATGCAGGGGTTGGCCGGAAAAGGATTCGTAAGCTGGACCACCTATCCTTGGCTGTGCCCAAAATTAAATACAATTAGGTTATCCTAGGCTGTCCTATTTTTGGCGCTAGCTTTCTTAGAGAAGTCTTTGTAATGAGGCATTGTGTGGGACCACTAATTATTTAGTTGTTTGGGATCAGGCTGAGAAGCATTAAACACGAAATCAACAGTGCCAGATGGCTTTTCTTTTCTTCGAAAGAAAATTAGGTATCGAGGAGTTTGCGTATATGCGGTTCATAGCAAATCAGACACTCGCTTTCCCAGTTATAACCTCACTCTTTATAAATGTAAAAGAGTGCTGAAAAATATCGATGATTTCTCACTGTCAGCCTAGAAATGTATAATCGAGATCGAACACTGAGGTCAAAATTCCAGTCTTTGAATGCAAAAATGATTCGAAACTTGTCACTTGCACAGTCAGGGAAGGATAGAAGTTGCATTGCAGTCGTAAGTTCTGAATGGCCACAACATATTTCGGCATTTCTCCTTATTGGATCGTGTATGCCGAGCTCATAATGTGGCTCAATTTTTTTTGATTGTGACAAAAATTATTTTACAACAAATTCTCCACTCCCACACGCTCGACGGCGGCACACGTATTTGCTATTTCCGCACTCGAACACTTTAGCCTCAGCCCGTTAACCCATCGGAATGTGAGCCTTCCACTGTTTTATTCATTTTGCTTTGCATATTTGTTATGTGGGCGCCGGGAGTGAGCAGCGTTGGCTCGTTTCGCCTGAATGTGTCACGTTCCGAACGAGGAAATTGCATTCACACACACACGCACTCATATTTCGCCGCACCAAAGTGCCATTTTTTCTCGCTGCGGTTGCTGCTAAATCAAGCAATTTAAATAAATGTGTGCCTTGATATTTCTCTCTTCGCTGCTCTCGCCGCACCGCTGCTTCGTGCACCTCAATTCGTACGCTATCACAAAACATTTTTTCTACGCGTCAGCTTTTGCTTATGGCCGCAAAATGTTTTAACAAATTATGACTTCACACACACACACACACACACACATTTCCAGCTGCTCATGCGGCGTTGACTGATGCGGCGCAGATTATTTGTACAGCTACCTGCGCCAGGGCGCCTGCTGCTGACAGCGTCGCGCGTTCAGCGTTCAGCGACAGCGACTTTTATTATCAGCCCACAAAAAGCCAACCGAAACGGAACCGGAAGTGGCCATCCGAATATCGTACGTTTGCATACTCAAATGTGGTAAACAGTCAGGACACGGTTCGAGCTTTGCTAGAAGCGGCAAACAAATCGGTCAGAGTGGGTCACCATCAGGCAGTTCTGAAGTTACTTCGAGCCTTAGCTGGATCCATACAAATTTAGAATGGGTGGAATTATTTTCAGAGTGCAATTAAAACATTGGACTACAGTTAGCGCCAAAAACTTTATTATTAAAAGAAATTAGCTAATATTTTAAATGAGTTCAAGCTTAGAATTTCTAAAAATTCTAAAAAAATTTATTTCCTGCACTTGAACTCTTTCTTGTGCTACATAATTTTTTCTGGTTATTTGGTCATCCATACATTTATTTTTCATACTGGCTACGCTTGCTCGTCTAACTCATATAATTCCTTGCAATTCGAAATTTAGACTTTGGAATTTTTACATTTAAGACAACAAGAATCTTTAAGATGTTGTTCCTAGTTATGAAAACTTTTCGGCAAAAACTCAGAATCGCGTTCAGAAGAGTCGTCACTGTCGTCGAATGTAACTGCTGACTTCTTTCTAACCGCAAATTTCAGTTGTTTGCAGCAGGAAAACGGAAATCTGCGAAAGCGCCACCAACACGTCACCAAGCAACCAGCCAGTCAGCCATCTAACTATGCAGTCGGTCAGCCAGTCGACCAGCCAGCCAAGCAAGGTGTGAAAAATATGAAAAATCACAGCAATCGTAACGCTGACGTTACTCACATTCAACTTTCACCCTCTTCGCGCGCACTCCCACACCGCACTACGAGCGTGTCCCGCTGACGCTTTTAGCACCTTTCCACAGTTGACAGTTTTTTCTATTCGCAAGAAATACCACAAAAAACATGACGGCAACTTTTTTCCACTTTTTGGAAATCACACATTTGCCTCTGTACGTGTGTGCATTTATTTTGATATGTGTCGGCGCGACTGTGTGCGTGTGTGTGTGTGTGTGTGTGTGCGTGCTGAATGGATGGCATTCTTATGATTTATGTTAATTTAAATAAGAGCATTTTTTCCACGCCTCCCTCCACACACAGTCCCCAGCTTCCATGTCAAACACAGCGCCATCTGCAAAGCTAATGCCGCTCTGCGCCCCTCTGCACTGCTCACAGCTCATTGCTTCAGTGAATTTTTTTTAAATCTTTTGATAAAGTGCAAATAGTTTGTTTGAAAAAATGAAGCACCGGCAGAAAAAGTATTGCAGTGAGGCGGCGGCAGCGGGTGTGAGTCGGTGGCCGTAGGAAACGCAAATCAGCATTTCAACATTTCAGCATTTTAAGCGTTTCTCCCCCGCCCCACCAATATCAGCGTCGCATACGCGTGTGTAGGTGTGCGTGTGTGAGTGGCAGTGACATGTGCGATTGGGCGTGTGGGCGGCGCTGTTTGAGTAAAGCTTGAAAAATTATACAATTTAAAAAAAGGCTTTTCCGACATTTCCTCGTTTCGGTTACTGTGAGGCGGGGCAAGAATAGCGCCGCTTTGGTCCTAAATATCTTAGGGCGTGCCTGTTGTTTGGTGTTGTTGTTGGATTTCTTTGATTTAAATAAATTGTCATTTTTAGAAACTCCAAAGCTGCGCCCATACGTGATTTCATTTGGCTGAAACTCTACAAACACGGCTACAACGATCCTTTTTATTTATTTGAATAAATGTCAAAATCGTTTGTTTATTTTTAAATATTTGAAACTGTAAACTCTTACAAACAATTTTAAAAGATGTGCAGTTAAACAAAAGAAAGCTTCAAAATATGCTGAAAGGATTTATCAAGGACTGCACAAAGGAATCAATTTGATTATATTCTAGTAAGAAGACGTGTACAGTAGCATACCAGAAGTTTTGAAGAACAAAGAAGACAAAATTGGGTTACAATTCAGAGGGTCAGATGCACGAATGCAGACTCAACAAAAGTAGCAAAAATAAATTCTTAAAGAAATTAGCTTCTCAGCACGTTGGCTCAGATTATTTTGCTGGAGCGTTGAAATCCATTCAACAGATTGGGACCTTTTCATTATAAGACTCTATGTATGAGCTATACAAGTGATTGTTCTGGGCTCATTGAATTTTCTTTATTCTGTTTTAATCAAAATTCTTCAATTGTTTAAACTTGTTCTTCTTTGAAGAGTCTTTCAAAAGTTAATTTCTCTGCTAGGAACTTCAAGTGTAGGAACTCGTCCATATGAAGTGATTTCCATATACAGGATGTGATTTCAAACTTTGATAACACATTCAACCTCACAAATATAAACTTGTGCAGCTCTCATATATTTAAGACTAAATTTTTTATTTATTTCAAGCTTCGTGTTAAATTTACAGGTCAACATTTACGAATATTTAGCAAATTTATTGAAAGTATTTGAACTCGAAATAAATGTTTCAAAACTTTTTAAATACACTTCAGAATAGGAATATGTGGTCGAAATTTCAAAATTCAATCTCAAGTATCAGCAATCAAGTTTGCTTAAATTTGCTTCATGGTAATTGGCAGTTCCACGTTTTTAGATTCTAACCACAGATACATAAAAGTCCAACGGAAAGCAAGTCCAGTATTGAGGACTATAATCTTGTGCACATGAATAAATAATGAGACGAACTTTCGAGACCAAATTCGAGGCAGTAAGAACGAATTTAGTGCGAAAGTGTATCAACGGGATTTAAAATGTTGCAAGCATTATAAATCTTTGTAATCCAGCTTTTTTAAAAGATGCTTTATGATGACTTTTACTTTAACCTTTAACCTTTCCGGTCAATTTCCACATTTCTTGAGATACAAATTTTTCCTTCAAAATATTGACTCTTATTGAACATTTTAGCAATAAAATACAAAAAAATTTCAACAAAATTATTTTGGTTGAGAATTACAGTTTCATCAATTTTCGTAGAGATATATATCGTACAATGGTCCGCAAAGGAGTAAAAATTCATGAAATTTTGGTTTCGGTTTTTTAAGTTTTATTTTTATTCATTGATTTTTTTGATAGAAAACATAAATTATAACAACAAAAAATCAAAACGTGATTTCATTTTGATCGAAAGTTATATAAATTATATATATAAACAATTGATTCACATTTATTCGGCCTTATATAACCGTTGTTGTTGTTGCAAAGCCTTTTCCTCTCACAGAATCAATTAAAATTCGTACAGTTTTACAGAAAGGCACTGAATATAGCCCATTCTTATTATCGTAGTAGGAGTGGCAAGTACGCATGTCTAACCTTACATAACCTGTGTCTGCCCAGTAAAACACAAAATCGTCTAGTAATTGTTATTTCTTAGTAGAAATTTGCCGAATAGTCGAATTTTATTATTCATACGATTTACTGATGGGCGTGGCATTCAAGCAAACGGAAAAAGTCTGTTACCGAATCCATAACTTAAAAAAATGCAAACATCACTTGCAACCTTTGCTTCCATATGTACGATATATCGTACAATTTTTTTAAAGGCTCGGGAAAAATATTGAGACGAAAAAAATGTTAAATTTAATAAGTTTTATAAATCAACTGAGGTACAAACTTTAAAATTGTTTCGCTTTTTGGTACCAAAAAGTATAACATATTTAAAAATTCCTACGCAGAATTATCGTAATTTGCTGATTTTTCAAATTCTTGCACAAAGCTGCTTATAAAACTCACTTATACTGTGATTATATTTTTAATTATATTTTTACTGTGTATGATTTATATTTTTAAACAGAATGATACAACACAGCCTACTTAATAAGAATTAAAAAGCCGTTCCATAACAAGTATGTTCGCTTTCAAATTAAAAATCTTGAAAAAAATTGTACGATTGATAGTACAAATTTCCGGAAAGGGTTAAAAATATAACAAAATTAATGTGGGCAATCGAAGCCTCGCTCCTGGAAAGCAAACACTCAGGTTAAAAGGTGACTGCAGGTGATGTCTATCGCGTATTTAGCTTAACCCTTTCGCTACAGGTTTTTACTGGGGAAAGTTAAAATTTTAAATTTTACATCTTAGGCTTCTATGTGGTTCTATTGTATTAGCAACATTCCATAAGAAATTTTTAATTTTTATACTCGGACCCTGTACTTTAGAGTGTTTTTCCATGAGAGCAACCACATCGTTTTGGCTGTAATAATTACTTAAACATAAAATTTTTTACGCATAACGAAAATTTGAATATTTCTTCATTTACTTCAGCCAAAATTAAAAAAAAAAAATATCTAAATTGAAAGTAAACGCCAACGTTTTTCTGCTTCTTCTTCCTTTACTATGCCAAGATATACCATTAAAAAGACGTGAATACTTCTCTTCTTTAAACTTAAATATTCAGTTTATTTATTTCGTATTTTTCCTAAAACTTCAAACTATTCTAAAGACCAACAAAAAAATGTATTCTTGCAACCATAGAGGATGCAGACGTCCACAAAGTAGAATGTTGCCATATGGCAACAAAATAGCGAAAGTGATTCAAACTGATCAACCCTCAGCCGATGCGTCTGTGAATAACGAAACGATCAACTTATGATTGCCTTTGTCAGTTTTAATTAATCCAGGTTTTAACTGTCCATGGGATCAAAATATTTTTAAACACATACATTAGGGAAAACCATAGCAACGATTCGAAACTTCAATGTAATTGTTTGTAGAAAACTCAAATTCACTCGAGAAATTGCTAACCAACAAGTCGCATTGCAACGCATTGTCATCAGACCACTTCAATCACTCCCATCACAACAACAACATGGTAAATGTCATCCACATTCACTCACATCAAAACACACATATAGACAAACGTTCGTGTATGCAAATAATGCGCTGCACGTCTGTGTGTGAGTTTGTAATTGGTATCAGTCGCTTCTCATCTCGGCACGTTTTTCCAATTTTTTCCATTCAACCATTTTTTTCCATTGAGTGTGTTGTCTTCTTTTGTTGTTGCTAATCTTTGATTGCCTTCTTAACTAATTTTCGCATAAAGTTCAAATAAGAAAATGTAAGTCACAAGAAGAAAAGACATGAAATAAAAATAAAAGTCTTCCCTCGTTTCTTGGCTTGGAACGTCTGAAGCGCGCAAAACGCAGCTTAAGCGCACGCAAGTGATTTTGCTCCCCTCACACGCTCACGTTGCCTTGGCAGACAGTCGGTGCTGCCACATTCCCCACCTCTCTTGCTATCACTCACACAACGCATCGTCAACCGCGTGCACGCCAAAAGCGCACACTTGGGAATACGCGTATGTGCTAGCATACTTTTTGGCGCTCGCCCACGCGCTTTTGGCTGCTCGCTCGCACCGTTCGTTTGCGGCTCGCCCGCCTGCGCGGTTTCGTGCCGCGGTTTAAAGTGTTTTGCATACGTTACGCGAAATTTGCGAAATTGTTCGCGCGCCCCTCCCCCCACCCTTGCCGCCCTCTGGCCGACGCCGTGCGCGGTTGGTTCGTTGTCTGTTGTGCTTTACCTCAATTACAACTCAACTTCATCTTCTTCATCTGGCGGCTGTCGACTGTCGGCTGTCGTCTGTCGCGACGCCCTGTCAGTGCTTGCAGAAATATTTTTCTGATAATAACAAATACGACGAATCGCGAAAATGTTCGGCGGGCTTTTTATTGCCGTTTGCCGTTTTTGCGCCCCTGTTGCCATTAAAAATGCGAGTGCGCCGCGTTGCGTTGCCGACTGATTCCATTTCCATGTCAGTCGCAAAATGTCTACATATTGTTTGCTGACGTGCGGCGCAGGCAGCGGAGACCGAATGACAGCCATTCCTTTAAATTCAAATTCACTTTTATTATTTGTTGTTATTATTTTTTATTGTACGTGCAGACACAAATATTCCAAAAGTATTCCTTTCGGATGTATCAACAGCGCATACGACAACAGGGCATTGTTGTTGCTATTACAGCGTTAAGAATGAATGAAGAATGCGACACATAAATACCTAATTTGAAACATTTTGTGTAGTTAATTTGAGAAGAAAGGTTTTCGGAAATACTAAAGAATCGACGACAGACTAAATCTCAGATCTATAGTCTACGCTTGAAAGATGTTTCCTATACACAAATTCTTTACTTATTCACAATTCGAATAGTGTTCGAAACTTAATAAGTATTTTTCAACAAACCAAAAAATACGGAATTCTTCCACCACTAGAATACACCTTCACCGACGAAAGAACATGGGCTTATCTCTTCTTTTAAGCAGTGCATGCCCAAAAGTCGTTTAGGTTTCTGCACCATTGCTGCATTTTCCGAGCAGAGATCTATACAAGTCGGAAAGCAGACGAGCTCATACGGAGTAGTCGGTTACCTCCAATGGACTTCGTCCTTCTTGTGAACAATCAGACGCCATCGAAGGTAGTGCGGACATTTCGTGACTCTCTACAGAACATACAACAACATGGACTCACTAGAAAGAGGTCAAACTTGTGCTACCACCCAATCCAATCCCAAAATAATAAGTAGGACAAAATAATAAACGAGGAGCTTAAATTCTCATGGCGCAGCAAAACCGATGGCCGTACCTATCCGTAATATCCGGAATAGCCAAGTTCTTTAGGTCACTGAGTCGAACCTATATACGGTGGCTCTTTGGATCATCAATAGGCACTGCGCAAATTGGTTCATGCTCATAAAATGGGAACTTTCGTCCCATGATGTTTGCAGGAGCTCTGAAAATGAAGAAGAAGTAGGAACAAAACCACAGCCCGCCACCTAGAAACTGTAGTAGGAGTGTAAATATTGGACCTAGTTCGCTTCATCATCATCGAAATCTAATGAGTTTCTCAATTTTTTTTTTCAAAGAGATCAAATGTGGCAAAGATTTTTAAATGGCGCTGAGTTCTTAAAGCTCCTAAAGTGCCAAATCATTCTAGAGAAGCTGATATAAACTGCGAGAGAATATAAAGTATTCTCATCTAATTTTACGCAGAAGTGCACAAGTGCACAACATTTCCATTGACCACGTTATACGAGGTGGACAATTAAGTAATGAGACTGATTCCAAAAAAACCGTATATTTAAAAATTATTCTACAACTCTGCCATCCCCTTCAAAGTAGTCCCCTTGGGCAGCTATACAACGATTCCAGCGTGCTTTCCATGCTTCGTAACATTTCTGGAACGCTTCGACTGGGATGCCCGCGAGTACCCTCGTCACGGCCGCCTGGATGTCCGTAATCGACTCAAAATGGGTTCCTTTGACCACCGATTTTGTTCTAGGGAACAAAAAAAAGTCACAGGGTGACATATCGGGCGAATAAGGCGGCTGTTGCAACACGGCGATCCCTTTAGAGGCCAAATACTGGGACACGCTGAGGGCGGTGTGGCACGGCGCGTTGTCGTGATGAAGGATCCAGTTACGAGCGATGTCTGTAAACTCTTTATGCCATCGAAACACCTGGGCACGACTAAGAGCACTATCACTATGCACTTTTACAATTTTAGCGTACGTTTCCGAAGCTGTTTTGCCCAGTCTGGCGCAAAATTTTATCGCGACGCGTTGCTCTTGGTTTCGTTTCTACATTTTCGTGACGAGCACCACCAACACACGTCTACTCAACACGACAAAGCAGGCGAACTAAACAAGCTAGAGCGATGGTAAATATATCAATGGAGAGGGGAAGGATGCCGGGGAAGGGAATTTCAAAGTCGCAGGTTTACCACAAGCGCGGCAATAAAATCAGTCTCATTACTTAATTGTCACACATCGTATATGTCAAATCACAGATCTTCAAGGCTTTTTACCCCATAAGGAGGTAAATGGCTCAGAAAAGTTAAGAAAACACATTCTAAACGATCGAAGTGAAAAATGTGGATAGATCTCCAGGGAAACCTTACGTATTCCAATCTATATAGACCTCACAAAAATCGTATACAAAAGTTGTTACGACGAACCAAAGCTAGCACAGAGTTAGCCCGCGATATCACATGATTGAAGAATGAATTTAACACTTGAAAGACCGCAAGTTTTCCATACTTGCAAAGACTACATAATATATCCACTGATATTTCGAAAAGTGCGCATCGGATTTGGCTACTTGTAATTGCAGAACTTTAATTGTAGAACTAATTGTAGAACCCGATAAAAAAGTCATCAAAGCAAAAGATATTTAAAAATGAAACACCATCAAAATGACCGCAGTGGTCTTTCAAAAATTCGAAATTTATTCTCAGACTTCAAAATTTTATACATAACGATTTTACAAACCTTCACTACACTTTTGTATTTCTTGAAAAAAGTAGCATGAAAGCATTTACTGATCTTCAGGCATAAACGAATTAACGTAAGTAAAATTGATTTTGGCTTTTCGTTCATTTATGTGCTGTTCCTTCCAAATCACATCCGATGTAATGTCCGCTATCCACTTTGTATACTTGAATATTATTTTTCGCTAAAATAAACAACGTTCATGATGCATGTGTGTGTGTGTGTGTGTGTTTGTGTGATGTAATGTACCAAGATTGAGTCCTCCACGTTATTGCATTTGCTGCTCAAAGTGTGCTCCTTGTTGACTTTGTGCGCCCCACGCACCTACACTCGCTACACATGCAACGCAGAAAAAAACTGAGTACAGCAACAACAACAGCAAACATTATGCTGCTTAACATTGTGGAGCGTATTTCTGGCATGATAGAAAGTATTCTAGCATGAAACATTTCGCATTGCTCGATGCGTTCAAATAAAGAGAAATGCATAAAGCAGCAAAGAATAAACCAGGAGTCGTAGATATTTACGTGTTAATGCTTTTAATATTTGCTTAGACGCTTCCACATGTGCGGCGTATCATTCAAAGACTGGAAATGTTTATGTGCGAGATTCGCACAAATATTTTGCTGGCTTTGATGTGTTTCCGCCCGCAAATATTTGCCGAGAGCACAAGGATTACGCCGAGAGGATGCGATAAAGCCGAAATCTGTTGCCCGGAAAAACATATTCAAAGTAAAACCAACTACAATTACACCCAAAGGATTAGTTGCAAAGTCAATAAGTGCGGACTGCTTTCGGCGGACACGACCACACAGCATCGCACAGCAGCCGCAAATAGTCGGAAAGCGCTGCGAATGCGGCCCGAAAAAAGCGCAAAAAAAGCGGAAAAGATACTTGAATACTGCATGAAATTCTTATTTAAAAAAGTCATAAATCAATTGGACACGCCGCAAATGCAAATCTATTTTTAAATGCGAAATAATGCGGCGGGCACCGATGCTCACACAGACAACGCACACACACACCGTCACGCTGTGCAATAATATAAAAATGATGGCAGCGAACGTGCGCCTTTTTCCATACATACACACATGTGTGTGTGTGTGTGGCCGCTCACATGTCCTTTTTTGCGCAGGATATTGATAGCGGCAAACGCTGCCGCGGCGCTCGGCAAAAGCATGTGGGAAAAATTGCGCACGAAAGCGCCCCGTTGGGCGTAGTTGAGGGGCTTCGCAAAAAACGGAAGACATAAGCAATAAAATTCTGCAACATTTTCGGCGTGAAAAAAGGAAGCCAAGGACAATGCCGCGCTGGCATATTGCTCGGCCGGCTAGTAGGCAAGCGTTCACTATTTATTTCGCATTCAACGGCGGCGTTTGTGGCCCGAAGTTATTGACAAGGAGTTGCGCTGGGGGCCAGCAGCGGCGCGGAGGGTATGCAAATCAGCGGTAAGCATGCAGACGACAACAGCGAACACTATTACCGCATAAGACACTGAAACAACCCCCGCAGGGATTTATAGGAAAATATTGTAGTGAGCGTAAGACGGACAGACACACGGACGGACAGACGAATGGCTCAGCATCACCGTCAACACAATTTGTGGTTATGCGTAAATAAATCCTTTTTTCTTACTCTTTATTTTTATGCAAACAAATCAAGCATAATCCTTTTTAACACTCGGAAAGCACACAAGCCGAGATAAACGGTCAGACATAGATATTCGCATTCTATATGCGTATGTATTGGTATGGATGCACGTATTAGTGTTGGGCAGAATCGACATGCGAGGCAGCAAGTACTCGAATCAAAAACAAAGCATCCGAATCGCAGAACCGCATCGATATTTTAATACAACGCAGGTTAATGTTAGATTATGTTGTACTGACTGGTTTGCAGGGAATGCAGAGACCCTATTAGGTCCTTCGTGATACTAGTTGTAGTTCCTTTTAACCCTTTCGACCCCAAAGTTGCCTGAGAGCAACTTCACCTATTTGTCATTTTATAGCAAAAGCTACGATTGATTTATGGGTTTATTTTAAGTAGGCACAAACAAATTAATATTTTTAAGAGTGAATTCAAAGCAAATTACAAAAAAAATTACTGTTATCCCCAAAATAACTTCCAATAATTTGCAGCGATATCAGGGAAAGTTTGTGTTCTAATTGAAGTCTACGAATTGGGCACCTTTGATGAAAACCCTGTTTCTTTAATAATGGTTAAATAAAATCAAAAAGTGATAATTTTGTATTTTTCCATAAATATTAAATAATTTTTCTGTAATTCAAAAATATTGATACAAAATTTATTTAACCCGTTTTAAGCGAACATTGTTCAAAAGTTAACTAGCTCTAGAACTCTAACAAAGAGGCGTGGCGACTTCAAATGTCGTATGCACACTTCTTAGGGAATTGTTTCATGATTTAAATACCAAAAAGTCATATCGAGACACAGGGTAAAATTCGGGGTCGAAAGGGTTAAGAAGTCGATTAAGAAGGTAAGAGGTAGTCAACAAACGCAGTGGATGTTGAACTCTCGAACTTAGTAGGCTTCGTCAAGTCGGCGAATTATTTCTCTTAAAAAAAGATACTAATAGGTTCTAAGATTCTTCCTTCCTGAACTGAATCATGGGACTTTTAATCCTCTGATTGAAAGTGCGGTCTGTACGCAGACCCTGCTTCCGCTTTCTTCACTTCACTTCAGTGGTATGTAATAACCTTTTCATTAAAATCTCCTGGAATCAATTTAGCAGCCACTTCTTTGTAAAAAATGCGCATAAAATAGATCAACAACTTTGGCTGCAAATTTATTTCAAGGCTTTAAAGAAACAAAGTAATCATATCTCCAAAGTAACCACACAGGTACCCAATTGTCCCGAGCGTATTCGGTACCACTCATCTCACTAGTGTTATGGATAGGCACGCGCACATAAAGGGCAATCCAGCCCATAAAGGGACACATTGACAGACGGACAGACGAGTGTGCACGTAAATCAGATTTCCGCTGTCAGTCAGCGATATGCCCAATTCGTACGGTGTCCTTTTCCCTTTCCTTCCCCGCGCTCGAGCCGTCCACATTAGTGTCGCTTCACGTGCCGGATTGTTTGGAAGACGAAACAGCCACCATTTAGCCCCCGGAAATGTATGCGCTGTGCCAAAATGTCAATGCGCCATGGCTTTTGGGTTTGCTTACCAAATTTTTATTTCTTTAAAATTATGATTTCTTTTCTGTGAAAACGAGAAAGTGTTGCACCATGTCACAGTTGAATACGTGAATATAACTTTTGCTTATCCGATGGTCACTATCTGAATGCATTGTTTTTAGTTTCCAACAAGAATTTTATGTTTGGCTTTGTGAGTGCATGAATGTTCAACTCTTTCTTGGTATCGTTTTTTTGAAATCCTTGACATATATTAGTTTGAAAGCATTCATGGCGTCGATCGTAATTTGACACAGTTTCAAGTAAATATGTATATTAGATATGGTTTAATGTTTCAGGAACCCTCATTTTTTGCGGTTTGATAAGAAAACATACGAGCCGTAAAATTGGGCGAAGTGGGGATAGACAGCGTCGCATTGTGAATAAAGTGAAAAGAAGTTGACAAACTAGGCCACAGGAGTTTAGAGGGAATAATTTGCATACAAACTAGGAATGAATTCTCTTACTGGACATTTTTACTAGTGTCCGACCGAATATTCGGTTTCGGTTTCGGTTTCGGCCCAAATAAGTGGTTTCGGTTTCGGTTTCAGTTTCGGCCAAAAAATGGCCGAAAAGCCGAAACCGAAACTTTCTACAAAATTTTTTTACATTTTATTGTGTAGCAGATATATAGTGAAAGGAGGAGTAATTTGGATGCCCCCAATGTAAATAAACTTTTTTTTAGCATATAATATTAAATTATTTAATTTTGAATATTAGCGAGTAAGGTATGAAAGGGTGATTTTTTCATGTTTATGTTTTTAAAAAATGAATAAATTGTTTTTATTAATAAGTATTTATTTATTTATGTTATGTTTGTTCTTTATTTACTTAACCCATTAACGACCAACGTGACGTATACGTCACGATAGCTTAGCCCAGCTTTATGGGCGGAGAAAAAAAAATTGGCTACTTCAAATGTAATAAAAACTATATCATGACCTACTCATAAGCATAGCGACCGAAACTGCTTCAGTTGCAGTCAAGCTTTCATTGTGAAAAGTCGTGTTTACATTGATTTATTATTTATTTATATTAAAATGTTTTTTTTCGTATGTAGATAAACAAAATATTTTAATGCAGTTTTACTTAGAATAGTTTGTAGGTAAATAGTGCAAAAAATAAATGACAACGTATTTTGTTTTATCCGTGTTTGATTGTGTTTTTTATTGCTGTGACGTATACGTTACGTTGCACAGTGATTCGACTCCATACAACCGCGGGACAAAATTAGAAGGAGTGGTCCGTTCTTCATAAAATTTGGTATACTAGTTAATCATGGTCCGCTGAATTGAAATCTCCATTTTGTTTTTCTTAAACTTTTGTAGTTTGGCAAAGCCTGAGACTTAAATTTGCAAATTTCGTCATTTTTGGAGAGCTATAGCACCAAGCGTGTTGGCTAGATTTTTCAGATTTTACATTTCATCGGTAACATCAACATTGATAATTCCAAAGAGTAGCAGAAATTGTCTCAGGACCCTCTGGTTTTGCAATAAAAACGATAATAATAAATGTATGTTTTGCATTTGTGCAGATTTTGTCATTTTTCATGCTGATTGCATACTTTTAGGGATAAATAAAATAAAATTTGTCGAAAAATACGTGTTTAGACCACTTTTCAAATAGGATTATTTTCTGAGATCGGAAGATATCGGAGGATGTAATTACATTATCCAACAAAGAAATAAAGCTTCTTAAAATAAAAAAAATACCAGGAACATACTTTCACATACTTTTTAGATATTTTCCTCTAAGTTTTGCCAATTTTCAGATTTTTAATTTAGAAAAATATTTTGAATTAAAAGTGACGTAAAAGCCTCAGCTTTGCAAATTTTGAGAAAACATTAAAAGCGAAAATGGCCTCATTATTTCCTAATCTATATTGAAAGGTTGAGCAACTTCGTGCTAACCATGTACTTTTACAATTTTTTTTACTTAATAGACTAAAAAACAGAAAATATGTGTTAAAATTTTTTTGTGAAAAAAGTTTCAACTTTGAGCCGCTTTTGCACAGACACTAATTAATTTTTTGCACAGATTTTTTGGGGTTTTCTTAGTTGGAGTTTTACCTTTCAAATGACATCAAAATCGTTATATTCTGAGACTATAAATTTTTTGAATTTTGTCTATGGAACGAATCACTGTGCGTTGGTCCAAATACAGTGCAAGTACATTTATTACTTTTTTATGTTATTAGATACTTCAAAAACCCAGATGAAATGCTAGATTATCTGGAAAGCTTGCAGGGTGATGATGAAGGTTTTGAAAATTGTATATAGAGCCTTCCGGTGACCTTAAGGTGTCCGATGAAGATTCAGGCGAAGAAGACTACGGCGGTACTATCAAAAATTTGGGCAGGAGCAACTACTACCATGTGAATTAGTATGTAATTCCGACGAAGATGATATTCCTGTCGACATCGATGACAATATCGTCCTTTGATCCTTTGAAGGATCCTTAAATCAAGGATGTTCTTGATTTGTCGTCTTTTGGACGACGAGAAGACAGTTGCCGTATTGCATAAGTTTCGATAATTTATTTACTTCAATTCGAGTTTTGGTTGGTTTGAAACAGTGGGGATACTGGGGGCACTGGTGTAATAAGAGATACTTTATGATACCGAAATCTTGCCTTTTGCCTGACAAAAAGGCACTAAAAAAGAAACAAGGTGATCACATAGAGAGCATAAAACTGGAAAGTGCTGTTTTTTTCTATAGCTTAAACCATTTATGGATAACATCACGTATCCAAAGTCGGTCAATACTCACGAGAACATCGGCGAATAATCACCGTTCCCCGACCACATGCGGTAGCGATGCGGTGTATAATGTTTCAATAGGCGGTACAGATCGTATTTATCAGCATTTGAATGAATACAGAATTGTCGCAAGAAATTGTGGTGGTCCGTATTTACCAACATTAGTTCCACCCTACTGGACGTATTCCGACCTTTCTTCCCACCTAGGACCTTAGAACAGTGGGCTCACAAATTATTAAAATTTTGTCATTGCAATGCAAAATTTTTACCAATCTGATTTTCGTCAAGCAATTTCAAGCCACTACTGAGCTAGTCGTGGCGTTAGAAAGTCGCCTGAAGGTTATCGAAAGCCGAAGAGTGAAGATAAATGCATGATGCAAAGGTACGATGGCATCGATCACTTTGTGGAGGTGATTGCAGATAGCAAACGTCGACGATGTCGGGGTCAGAATTGCACAACGGTGTGTATATCTGTATGCGGAAAATGTAATATGAGCTTGTGTGCTAAATGCTTCAAAACCTATCATTTTTTGACTTAATTTTCAATTTTACAAATTTTATTGTGTAATATATAAAGTTTATTTTTTATTCGCCAGATGCTCCTTCTATTTAAAATAATGAAAAAATGTATGATGCATCAAAAAGGAGAATAAAAATCAAAAAATTCGCAAATATTCGAACACATAAAATTATCTTCACGTATGTATGCACTAGGTGGGTATGAGGACCAACGTGACGTATACGTCACAGGCCATATTGACGCCCCCTGCAAAGATTTTGAAATTTTTTTTTCTGATTTGTATTTAACTGTACAAAACTAGCATCTGGTAAAAATTTCAACATCTTGCATCAATTTTAAGGGCTCTGTCGTTAATGGGTTAATGTAAAATTCGTTTGTTGAAAAATAATGCTTGATATGGTGATTTTTATTTTAACTAGAAAGTTTCGGTTCGGTTTCGGCCGAATATTAAAAAAAAAACCGAAACTCGGTTTCGGTTTCGGCCCAAAAAAGTGGTTTCGGTCGGACACTTATTTTTACATACTGCTTCGGTCTTATTGTGTCATTGGCTGTTCTGCTCCTGTATTCAACCCTTGAGAAGCCCTTTGTATGAGATTTGATACCACTGCTACCACTTTCCAGATAGTCCCACAGGAGTTGAAGAAAAGATCGTTCAAATATATTTTTGAAACTGGCTCCCATTACTTTTAAGGGGGTCAAATATAAAAACAACTGTTTTTTATTTTCACTTGCCGTACTTCAGTAGTCAATAGTAGAAATAAGGAACCAGACTCAATTAATTTATCAAACCTTTAAGTGCACTTAAGTACATAAGTACTAATTTAGTTCATAAGGAAACGGAATAGTTCGAAAACTGCTTAACATTGTTCTATCACTGTTGGAAAACACTAATCTTTTTGCTTAAACGATTTCCATCACAAGTTTGCTCCATCGATCGGGATTCCTCTGCTAGGACTTTTGAGCCTAGAAATTATCTCTGACGCCATCATTTGCCGACTTCCTGAGCTTCGTTTTTAGGGGCCCTAAAATCATAAAAGAAAATCGCAAAAATTGCAAGCACTTGAAGCATTTTTAGTATATCAATATTTTATTAAAAACAAATATTTTTAATTTTTTTTACATAAAAAACACATAGTTTCAATTAGAAAATATTTATTTAAATTTTAATATTTTTGCGATTTTTCCGACAGTACCTGAAACTGGCACTTAAAGCCTTTTTAGTATATCAATATTTTATTAAAAAACAAATATTAAAAATTTTTTTTTTACATAGAAAAACACTCATAGTTTCAATTAGAAAAATATTTATTTAAATTTTAATATTTTTGCGATTTTTCCGACAGTACCTGAAACTGGCACTTAAAGCCTTTTTAGTATATCAATATTTTATTAAAAAACAAATATTAAAAATTTTTTTTTACATAGAAAAACACTCATAGTTTCAATTAGAAAAATATTTATTTAAATTTTAATATTTTTGCGATTTTTCCGACAGTACCTGAAACTGGATTTGAACAACTTTGCATTTAGATTTAGAAATATGCAGGTGCCTCGATTTTGAGCGAAATAAGAAGCTATGTTATTGATTCAAACATTTGAAACATCTCAAACTGCCTGAGTTTTAACATGGTTGCGATTATTTTCGACACACTGTGCGCCGAACAATTCATTCCATATCCAGCAAACACAGAGTCGCATTTTTCATTTCGGTCGCCATTTTCGGCTCGCTTTAGTGACTACTATATTTACGTTTTCTTTAATGAGAACACCTCAATAGTTACGTGGCCGTTTCCGTGTAATTCACATTTTCGCTTTCGCCCACTGCCACTTGCTGACCTATAGCGGCCAAAACGTACCGATGAATGGATGGGTGGAAGCTTTCACGTGTCATGCCGCAGACGACACATGTAGCGCGTGTCAATGTGCAACTGGGGGCACATATTGGCCCGAAGGCTTTTATACTTTTATGAAAACAACACGACGGAGACGCTGCAGCGGTGCGGGACATCTTCAAAGGGCATAAAAATATTTTTACGAGCTGCCCGGCTGGTCGTTTCACCTTGGCAGGTGCACAGTTGTACACATACACACATATATGTACATATATACTTAAGTTATGTACGTATGAATCAGACATGGGGTTTTGCACTAAAATCCACTACCACACCACAACGAGGTCTGCTGGGACATTTTTCACTACCACTAAATAAATTTATAATATAAATTTATAAAATAAATATAAATATAAATCCACTAATTTTTTTAGTGGTACTTTTCTGTCACTAATCAGTGATTAGTGGAAAAAATTCAGCTATCACTAAAATTATTTGAAAATTGCATGTCTGGTATGAATGTGTTGAGAACATTAAAGCGATAGCAAATTTTTACAATTTCGATATTTTGCCGTTGCGTAACATTGGCAATGCGCATTTGTTTGGCTATTTTGTCTGGGATTAAACAACTACAAACCCAAAATAATTAACTAACTAAGTGAATAGTGAATAGTTGTGTTTGTGTTTGACCTTTGACTGGCTGTCTGTCTGCTTCTCAGTGGACCTCAACAACTATAAACTCGCCTACTGGCCGAAGCATCAAACTACATATTTCAGTTTAAAGACTCCGTTTTCGCTACCTTCCACCGCATTTCCGCATTTTTCATTCCCATGCTGGCTCTGGCTTTTCAGTTTCTATTGCAAGTTTGACGTTTAGTTAAAATTCTATGCATTTTATATGCGCTGCTTCTGTGCTGTTGACTCTCGCCGTTGACCCTTTCCCCGCCCACTCACTGCGCGGTTGGTCAATGTTGTGCAATCAAATTGAAATTGAAACTGTTTGCATTTACAGAAAAAAAACTCAAAGAGCACTGAGCAAAAGCAAATACAATTAACGGCCAGCGTCGTCCAAGAAACCGATAATTAAAAATGCACAAAAGTATGCAACGAATGCGGGAAAAGCGCAAAGTCTCGAAGCGACTGCGCTCATTGCTAGTCGGTGGTCGGTGATGATTTGGACCAATGAAAATATATTTTTATACAACAATCAAATTTCAGTTTTTTCAAGTCGCGTTTTTTGTGATTCATAAAAAATCTTATTTTTTTTTAATTTTGTGTTGAAAAGTTCAAATGTGAGTATGTGGAAAAAATAAATCAAATTTACCGTCTCATGACCATTTGGAGACAACTCAAAATGAAGATGCACTGATTTTAGGTTTTTGTGTTGGCGGATATGAATTTTGTCATATCTTCCAGTAAATCTTCTTATGTAATAATCGGCCAGTGATACTTTAAATATTTCCCTTCAGCTTGATGGATTCAAATTAAGCGTTCTCATGCTCCTCTTTCAAATCCCTAACCTTTTATTTTTTCCTGAACCAATGAATATTTTCTGAGACAATGGAGAAACGAAAGTTCAAAAATCGTTCAAAAAAAGTTCAACTGTAGTTTAATTCGCGTGATCTCGAACTTAATCAAAATAATGTGGAATCATGCAACTTGGCCCGCTTTTCAGGTAAAACTAACAAGCAGTGACTATATGACGTGAAACTGAAAAAAACCTGCCTTAAAGTGGCCGAATCACGTCTACACACATATGTAGTACTTCTTAGCTGGAACAATTTTATATCATCCATATATCTTGATTAGTTAAGAGTTATTGTGCAAACGGTTGGGGATAGACGGCCATTGGTAAATTAATTTTGGGGAATGCTGATGCTGTCTACTTACAGGCGTGATGAACGGTTGGTTAAATTTAGATGTTTTGGAAAAATAAATAAATGTTTAGGGCCATGACTACATTTCTGGTTAGAAGAGACGGACATTTCTCATAACACGCTTTAACAATTTTAGAAAGCGGGAAACACCAGTTCCTTTTGCAAATTTCAATTTTTCTCACACCTAATGTTCCTGCTAGACCCAACACAATATTCTTGGATGTTTTAGATATCTTCTGAAAGGAAAGGATGAAACCTACCAGTAAATCAACAGGCGGTCGAAAACGAGGCTACTGTCTTTTCTCGCTAAATTTGGCCGCTTTCGCGTTTTTCTATTTTACATATATTTCTTTTTCGTACATAAACTCCATATCAAATTTTGGAATTTTCTTACCTCTAAAGCACTTTCGAACTTTCGCTTCTTTGGACCATTTGGACCATTTAATCTTACGTTTCAGTCATTTGACCGTTCGACACAAAGTGGCGAAATGTAGAAGCTACAAATTGTTGTCGCTCGATTGTGCGTTTACTTTCTATCGGAGCGTGAAAAACTAATCAACAGGGACCGTAAAATTCTCCCCCACTCGCCCCACTTTCCTTGGCGCATCAACTCATCAAAATCGGCTGACCCTCAGTCCAGGTCCCCGTCCATGTCTGTGCGAATGCATTAAGCGAACAGCGACTGCTCAATTGCTTGTTAACGTTTTTCGTCCCCTCACCCTTCTTGGGCCAACTCAAGCGCTGGCAATTTTTGCAAAACTACCTGCAAACACGAAAATTACTGGCTGCGTGGCAGGGCGAAAGGTAGTGAAACCAAATAGGAGGAAGTAGCAGAAAGAGCGCATACAATTTTATAGTGCGGCAACGATGTCGGGCAGTAAAATTGGCAGCGGTCAGTGGAAATTGGCAGAAATTCGCCAACGCCGCAGCTGAAGCTGGAGGGCGCTGGCAACAAATGCGAACGAGGTGGAGTGCGGCGATGGTTTGATGAACCTAAACACTTGCTGGGCTAATACGCGCACATCAATAGACACGCACACACACACACACACACACACGGCAGGTCCATTCATTGAAATTGCAGTTGGCTGCACTTGAGCGTTTATGAGGCGAAGAAAGAAGAAAATTAAAATTGGTTTGCGGCAATTAAACGGTACAACTCTGTCTAAGCGGCCTTACACATGTTTGCTCCGGCTGGGAGGCAATTAAATACGATTGCAATCAAATGTCGATTTCTACTTTGTTGTCTGCGGCTGCGAATTCTGGAGCATTGGCGACAGGATACAGCAACCCTGCCGCATCGGGGCAATTGCTCTCTGTGGCTCCACGAACGGGGGTAGTTGAATTGCTCGCTTTCTTTCTTTGCTGATATAGGAACACAATATTTTCAGGGCTTTTCTTTCAGCTATCTTTCAACTTTACAAAATTTTTCGAAATAGAAAAACGTTTCGTGAGACTCTCTACTATTCTAGCAACTATTTTAAAGCCTTTTTCCCTAACTTGAATGATGGAGTAAGTTCGGGTAATGTGATATACCTGTTTGTTTTACAGCGATTCCCGACACATTTTGCCTTAAAACACACTTTTTTTGGTCTCAAACTGTTCACTGATGCATTATTTAGTACATCTATGATTATTAACTCTTTAACGAGTTGACGAGTTTTTTAAT
The DNA here is from genome assembly GCA_964056695.1 of Melieria picta. Classification (NCBI taxonomy): domain Eukaryota; kingdom Metazoa; phylum Arthropoda; class Insecta; order Diptera; family Ulidiidae; genus Melieria; species Melieria picta. Next base: position 45,111,750 of record OZ057398.1, read on the forward strand.
TAAAAATCAAAATATCCAAATATTGACGTCTGATAAAAGTGGCGGGTAATGTGATATACCATCGGCGGGTAATGTGATATACCCGAAAAAACGTTATTTAACAGACCTATTAGTTTCAAACTAGGTGAAAATACTCCAAATCAAAAATAATTAGAGACGTGTTTCTAATTTTTTTGGAAAATCACAATCTGACGGGGTAAACCAAGGGTTAAACATTTTTATCGAGAAACATGATTTCATGGATTTTTTTATCTAAAACTTAACCATAACAGATTTTTGAGATTATTCCACTTCAAATATTATAAAATAAAGTATATATACATTTCTGTATACAAATAGTACTACTGTCATAAGTTTGGGTACTGTGATGTAATATATCACATTACCCGAACTTTGGTATATCACATTACCCGAAATTGACTTTTTGCGAAAAAATATTATAAAAAAACAATAATAATTTTGTTGAGAAGAGCGTACCTCGCAAACTCATAATCGATATCACTGATTTACTTCTGATTAGCATCGAACTTTGTAATAATATTTTTTTGTACCTTTTATGCTTTCAAACTTCGTGACCAAAAACTTGTGCAAGCCTACTCAAAGCACTTCACTTCACTTGACTGTAATCTATTTAAGCAAACACATTAAAAATTATGCACGAGTTTTTTAGCTGTTATGATGTTTTAAAAAGGTTAATTTTGAAAATAGTCAACGCAATTGTGAAATAAGCCACTATATCACATTACCCGACCATATCACATTACTCGAACTTACTCTAGACTGAAAGAAAGCAAGGGTCACTTTTCAGCTCTAAACTGGCTAAAAAGTACTAAGAAGAGTTTTTTAGAACCATATTTTTGATTTGTCAATAAAGAAAACTGATATTTATGTTTCCATTTGGTAATGATAATTATTATTAATTATTATTTATTAGTAATTATTATTTTATTACATTTGTTGTTAATTACTTTTGAAATTCATTGCCAACTTTTGGTACTTCAAAGTGTTGCACTCGGTTCGAGATCTAAAATTAAAATTAAATCAAAAATCATATGACAACTGAAAAAACCATTTCAAATTATATACTGAACAAATCGTCATCGATTTTATTTTCTCGCAAATCCCAAACAAAAACACCAAACCAGCAGATATCAATTTTCCATTTGCTACCAATTTGTTTTTGCTTCTTTTACAACTTTTCCCACAAATATTTACGTATTGCAAATCTACAACAAAAACAATAATAAACACACGAAATGCACAATAACAACAACATTGACGAAACAACTTGTACAACCGCACATTAAATAACCTTCAGCAACTGCCAACTTCAGAAACGCCAACAAAACATTCCTCAAACATCACACGGCCAAGGGTTGGGAACCCCGTTCGTTTGTCCATTTGGCAACGGACCGGACATAGACAGCAGACACGTAGATGCACAGACAGATAGACGGACACCGGACACTTTCTTAAGAAAATTATGCTCGCCCTTCCGGCGAAGACAGCTTCCGGTTATTGATATTTACAGTTACAGTTATTTCAACAGCACTTCGAACACATTGAACCCAAACCCGACGATGGGGCATCTCGTATGTTTGGAAGGACCAAAGGAGCAGTCTGCCGTCCGGCCAAAGTGTCTATAATTTTGCGTTTAAACTTTTCCACAACTGTCAGCTTGGCAGCCAAACTTCGGACACCCTTCTGCCAGCGACTTGAAACTCATCAAGCAATCGACTGACCCTTTTCTTGCACTCTACTCTTTCTGTAACACGAATCGGCACTTCTGAATACTGTATTGTCACATGTAGCGCCGAGATGTGAGGCACATGCAACTTTCTTTTGTTGGATGTTTTTGTGATGTTCTGATTTGCAGCACTAAATACTCGATAAATTCCATTGAGGGCAGCAATTGTGTGTGATTTTGTTTCTGTGGCTGCGACTTGTGTGTGGGGTTCGAACTTGGGCGGCCAATGAACGCGTTTTATGGGGTTGAGTGAAATTCGTTGAGAAAATGTTGTAAATGTTTTTATGCTTCAAGCAACAACTTTTTGTTAAAGCACTCAACAGAATAAGCAGTGGTTGGATATTTCATTTTACGTAGGGGGGTCTATTAAACCAAATTTAATAGACATGCTGCACACATTGATTCACTATTCATCGGGTGCCAGATATTACTTTTTATAACATTGATAACCAGGGAAAGGATTTTGTGGAAATTGCCTTTTTTGTTTGCTGCTAGACAGAGCATTTCTGATTGAAAATGAGCACGAATTAGGTCCTCCTGATTATAAATATATCACTTTTATTTTGCCTTTTTTTGCCTTAAAAAGGCAGTTTCCCTTTTCACCCATAAAAGCCTTTTTTAGTGCCTATTTTATCTATAAATGCCACAAAATGCCTTTTTTGATTTGAAGATTGAAGAAGATTTGTCGAGGGCCTTTTTATTTTTTCTTTCGTTTTTAATATTTTCCCCCTTTTGTTTCGCAAAAATACCGTGAAACTAAAAAAAAATTAAGTGGCAACATTGCAATTTCGTTAACTTATCGATGTTTTTACATTGATTTGATCATTCTTAAGCCGTTATTTTTTGTTGTGCAGTGGAAAATTTAAAGAAAATAACATGCCAAAAATAAAAAAGTTCGGTTAGCGCAAACATTTTATTAATTTTTTTGTGATACAAGTACGGCTTTTATGCTTTTATATGAGAAGTTAAAATATGAATTTAAAATATGTGCCTACATTTCAATTAAAATATCTTAGTTTTAGTTTTTAAACTATCTTTGAAAGCCTTGATGTTTCTTTTCTTTTACAAAAAACGAGGTATAAATATTGTATGTTGCATACGTCAGATGAAATAAAATTATTAAAAAATTAATACCGTTTCCCCTTTTTTTTAGATTTTCTAGTATTTTTTTCTTATTTTTAAATGCCTGTTTTTGCCTTTTTAACAGTTCTTAATGCCCTATTTTGCCTTTTTAGGCAGTTTTTAGTGCCTTTTTCTGCCTTTTTGGCAGTTTTTAGTGCCTTTCCGTACCGTTTGTGCTATTTTATTTTGCCTTTTTATAGGTTTTTAGGTCCTCAAAATCCTTTCCCTGTTGATAACATTATCGCCTCATTACTAGTACATAGATCCAAATTCGTCCTAAAAAACGACTTATCAAAATTATTTGTATTACTCCTTTCAAAACCGCGTGCATGCTGTTTTATTGTAATTCCATAAAAATTGTTTAATTGTTCATTTAACAGTCGCAAGCCCCAACAGAAATTGCACCTTGTCAACTCTTATCCGATCAGTTGACTATCCATGCTTCGAAAAAGTTAAGCACTTTCCATCGAACACACATTCACCGTTTGATGTATTGAAATTTATATCAGACAATTAATTTTTCAACACAACCCGCCAAGTACGACCTTTTAACACGCCTTCAATTCGCAGTGACAACAAAACGCCACACACATACACACACCAAGACACTTAGTACATATTTCATTTTCGAAACAAGCATAATAATATTTATAAGGCTGGCATCAAATTACGATAAACATCGCGATAGCCCCTCACTCCCCCAGCCACCTAACGACTTCATACCAACTGACTACACGCCGTGTCTGTCCACAGAGTGCCATATGTGTGTGTGTGTGTGCGTTCTTCGTCGCATTTTTCTAATAAAAATTAAAATGGCGCACCATAAATTACGCCAAGTGTCATTAATTTTTTTTCCTGCGCACTGCTGCTCTCCTCCCACTCCCCTTCGCAGTGCTGCTCGACGGTGGCGTTGGTAGCGCGGATCCACATACAGCGGCCCATGTCGGCTTACATACGAGTACATGGCAAATATTGTGCAATATAGCCGCGCCACTTTTTATTTGTTGCTTTTAGTTGTTGTTATTGTTGTTGTTATTTTAATGGCGCTATGTTGTTGTTGTTCGAAATGATTTCACGCTTTCGATGATTTACTTCAGCTCGAACTTTTGCGAGTGAATGGCGGTGTGTGCATTGTCTTCGTCCTTCTACCTTCTTCACAGATATTTATTTTTAATGTCAAACCATTTGTAATAAAACAATTTGTAATAAAGTATCTTTTTCGCATAAATGTCAAATTTGCGGGGTACGCAAAGTTGTGCATACTTTGTAAGGGGACTGGAAATTATTGCTTGCAAACGATCCAGTTTGTAAATTTAATTTTTTTTTATAGAAAGAATAAAAGGAACAATGAAGAAGGTGAAGTTGAGAGTAAGTAAGTTTTGTGAAACAGTACAGTTGAGTTTATAAAATTTTTGGAATACTTGCTGACTATAAATATTTAAGTAGTTTTTCGGGTAACCTAACATTTTGCTGGATCTTAAAATTCCAAGGACCATATTTGTCGAATATATTAATTTTGCTATTTTTATACTCATACTCATACTTCCATTTATGGCAAAATTTCTGGTGAAAACCAGTTTGCTGTTCGTTTTCGTAAAAATCGTTAGTCAGGTTGCTTAAGGTATCATGGCACGTTAGAAAGGGGAATTTTTAATGATTTAAAAAATTATTTATTTTTCAGCTCCTTTATTATCAATCTTTTTGAAAATTTTTTTACAATATACTGATGGATTAAGGAACACAAAAAAAAATTAATTTTTTTTTTTAGCAAACTGTCTCTTATATAGGTGGAGCTGAAGTCGCGTAACAAAAAAAAACAAATCCTCCATTGCGGACACTTAATCTCCGAATCGGCTAATCTGAAACAAAAAAACAAAAACGATTCATAATGATTAAGCTTTCGGACACAGGAATTTACCAGAAAAATAAAAAAAACGCTAAAAATAAAAGGATAGGAGCTTTTTGAAAAAAAGTGTCAAAAATTTACTGCGTTTTTCACCTTTTTTCCCCAGAAAAAGTACTTTAAATAAAAAATTTTCTTCAATATTGTGGTCGATTCTTGTAAAAAATAAGTTAATAAAGAGAACTAAAAATTTTTTTGTAAATCGGTCGAGCCAATCCGGAGATTAAGTGTCCGCAATGGAGGATGTGTTTTTTTTTCTACGCGACTTCAGCTCCACCTAGATAAGAGACAATATGCTAAAAAAAAATGTTGTTGTGTTCCTTAAACCTTCACTATATTGTCAAAAAATTTTCAAAAAGATTGATAATAAAGGAGCTGAAAAATAAATAATTTTGTAAATCATTAAAAATTCCCCTTTCTAACGTGCCATGATACCTTAAACCTGTGCTTCAAGTGTGAGTACCAATGATAGAGTTATGAAAGATTGAGTCTGATCGAGCAGATTTTTAATACGCTTCCAACTCACTTCTGGCTAGATTTGTTGCGCCCTAAAAACAGATTAAACCTTTCGCTATTTTGTTGCCATATGGCAACATGCTACTTTGTGGAAGTCTGCATCCTCTATGGTTGCAAGAATACATTTTTTTGTTGGTCTTTAGAATAGTTTGAAGTTTTAGGAAAAATACGAAATTAATAAACTGAATATTTAAGTTTAAAGAAGAGAAGTATACACGTTTTTTAATGGTATATCTTGACATAGTAAAGGAAGAAGAAGCAGCAAAATTAGAGAACTTTTTAATTTGACGGTTTCTTTCAATTTAGATACCTTTTTTTTTTTTTAATTTTGGCTGATGTAAATGAAGAAATATTCAAATTTTCGTTATGTGTAAAAAGTTGTATGTTTAAGTAATTATAACAGCCACAACGATGTGGTTGCTGTCATAGAAAAACACTTTAAAATACAGGGTCCGAGTATAAAAATTAAAAAATTTCTTAATGTTGCTATCAGAGGCGTAGCCAAGGGAGGGGTTTAGGGTGTCAGAACCCCGCCCCCCCCATAGCCTATAATTTGTCAACATTTTCAATCACTATGCATCGTATGTACGTTCCCACATTAGCAAAAAGGTCTTTTCATCTTTAAATATTTAAAAGAATATTAACAAACCCCTTTTTTTACCGAAACTAATTTGTTTTTTTAATAGTCACGTTTAGGCTTAATGCAGCGATTTGCATGTTCTAAAAACATGTCTAAAGAGTAGGACCGGAATGTCCTTCAGGATGTCGGTACAAGCCTTTTGGATGGTTTCTACGTTCTCAAAACGCTTTTTTCATCGGAAAATGCATTCTTTGAAAAGGTGAAATTCGCGCGGTGCCACATCATGTGAAAACAAAAAAACAGTCAAAACAAGTGTCAATAGATGGCATGGCAGCCTTCGATAGCCAAATGTTCAGTTAAAATGCAATAAATTTATGCTATTGAGATGCTTTACCTTCGCCTTACTAAAGATGATCCCAGGCACTTCCGCTGCTATTTTGAGTAAAACTCACAATAAATATATAATAATTTATAAATTGTTTTTCATACTTCAGTATTTAGTATCTTCCTCTGGCGATAGTTCGTATTTCGAAAAAGGTCTAACTGTAATGATTTATTTTGAGACTATGGAAAATATTAGAAGATTTCTTTCCAGAGGGTTTATTGAACACATAATGAGGTACGCAAACAAAATTTATCGTGAGTTTTAATCAAAATGGTAGCGAAAGCGCCTGGGATCACCCAGGTACATTTGTATAAAAAATGACAAAATTCAAGTTTAAACATGAACAAAATTTCAGAAAAAAAATATTTTTTCATGTTATTGAAAATTTCCTTCAAATTTGTGCAGATATTAAACATGAATATTAAAAAGATCACCCGGGTGGGTCTACTTATATAAAGCGAAAGTTAAATCCAATTTCAAGAATTTCAATAAAGAGTTTGGCTAATCTTTTATGAATTACCGCCCAATTTTGATCTACGGTGATCGCGGATTCAGTTGGCTAACACTTTGGTCATCATTTATGTTCTGACAATCGTTTTTAAATCGCTTTTACCACTTATGAACTCCACCACGGTATAAACAAAAATCACCATAAACTTGGTCCATCAATTTAAATGCTTCGGTTAAAGTTTAAACATTTTTAAAACAATAGTTAATATTGGATCTTTGTTCGATGCACATTTTTGTACGATGACACAAACATACTTCCACTTCAGATGCAATAACTTCGCTTTCAGTCCACCAAATTTCATGAAATTTTTACTAAAAATCAGGGAAAAAATTTAATTTTTGCATTAAGTCACATAAGCTACAACAAAATGCCCTATTTGGAAAGTGCACTTTACTTTAAAAAACATGTAGTACTAAACTGGCAAACACATTTTTTTAAAACCCCCCCATGCCCAAGTTCTGGCTACGCCCCTGGTTGCTATTATATCCACATAGAAGCCTAAAATGTAAAATTTAAAATTTTAACTTTCCCCAGTAAAAATCTGTAGCGAAAGGGTTAACAAGTTTTGGCAGCCTGGATCCCATTCCTCTTTAAGCTTTCAAGTAATCTGCGGAGTGTCTAGTCCGTCGTTGGTCGTTCTGTTCTTAATACGTTCTATCGTTTAAAGCTTCCCGAAATATCTCTGTAACTGGGCATCCAGATAAGGTTCTAGTTATATTTTTTAGCCATCTCGTCAAGGAGTTTGCCATAGTTTAAGACAGTATTGGACATTAATATGTACGATCACAAGGCTCTGATAGCTGCATGGTTGTCGAAGAGATTTCTGAAGTGTTTTGCAGGGATATCGTTCTATTTGACTATGTTTGGTAGAGTTTCTACGATTTCTATGACTTTACTTGAATCATACTGCAATGACTTGAAAGTCTGAAGGAAGAATTAAAACTGAGTGTATCGAAAATACTATTTTATCTGCGCCCCTTCTAGCTTAGAGATTTCGGAGGAGACTAGACGCAGTTGATTTGAAAACAGTGGTGCACTTTGTTCGAAAACTCTTCTATAGGGAACTAAGTTGACAAAAAGAGTAAAGTTATGCAATTCCTTATTTCAAATTGAATTCCAGGCAATTTGAGAGTGACCATTATTTAATTGATGCCACTGTCGTCCTGTCTCCAACTTATCGCGGACTGTTCGGAGTACAGGTCTCAGGTATTGTATCAGGTACAGAATAATCTTAAGTGCCGAGATATGTTTCTTTTACGTATTCGGTGAATATTTAAATCTTAGTTTTGTAATTTTTTGTTGTTACTACCAAACCACCAAACGCTGTCAACGCTGTAACGCTGTCAAAGTTATTGTAATTGTTGGAACTTTCAACTTTGAGTACATTATTTTACTAGTTGTTGTTACTATTGTTGTGCACTTTTAGAGGCAGCACGGGCGATTCTACTTGGCAGAAATCTGAAATTCAACACCAGCAGAACGTCAGCACGCACCCAGTGAAGCGCACTCAAGTCTGCCTATGAATGCGCCCATTGCCGCTTTTCCAACTCGCACACACACACTTGACATTATAATTCTTGTTTGGATTACTGCAATATATTTCTTCTTTTTTTAACAATAATAATAATTTTTCCCAGGCATTGCCCACCCACCGGCCCGTGCCGAACGTTGGAGGATTGCACCTTTATCACGGCACTTTTCCATTCTTCTGCTCTTCTGTGCTGCGCTCTGGCCCTTCTGTCTGTGAAGTGTGCTTCTGGCTGTCATCACGCCCATAACATTGTCATCAGGATAAGTCGCCGCGCCTCTTAGCCACCATTCAGCGCAGCATTGACGCGTTGTGGTGGGACGCGATGGGGGCGAGCACGCTAGAGCGCCAGGTGGGTTGCCGCTTACATGTACACACATACATATTTATATCTATACTATTCAAATTCAGCACAAGTACTACAATACATGTCCAAGTACACTCATGGAAAGAGCGAACAATGGGCCAGCAAACATCAAATGTTGGACAACTGTTCAAATCAGATAATTGGAAACGAAAAAATCGGACAGTTGTGGCTGAACATGTTTCAAATTTCCTCAAGAAGTGATCTTGTGTGAATTTTTCAAAATGTTTAATTTAATTTTAATTAGTGTAGCCAAATATTTGTTAGAAATTTTCAATATCCATTATTGATACTTCACTTAGGTTTCGAAATCAAGTAAAGTGACTGTCAATTCCTTGATTTTTTCTCTGGTTGGTGTTTAGATATGGAGCCATTTTCCTGCCTTCTCTTTTGCATGGCATTAAATCGAGTTTCATCTAACATTCACTTGTTACCTTCACCCAGCATCGATCTGTTCCACGGACGATGTTACAAATGTATACGAGAACATATGGAGGCGTTGTTCCTAGGCAACAATAAATGCGAGCTTCATTTCGTCAGCAAAATACTAATCCATTAACGCTTTCGCTATTTTGTTGCCATATGGCAACATGCTACTTTGTGGACGTCTGCATCCTCTATGGTTGCAAGAATTCATTATTTGTTGGTCTTTAGAATAGTTTGAAGCTTTAGGAAAAATACGAAATAAATAAACTGAATATTTAAGTTTAACCCTAATTCCCAGAATTTTAAAAGTAACGTAAACCCAGAAGTGAGACTGTCAGGCTCATATGAGCTAAACTACTGAAAAACTAAATTTATTTTATTTTTCCAAATCTAGTTACTACTTAAAGACGTTTTTATTTAAGTTTTTTTATTTTAAGTAAAGAACATGTAAATACAGGGTCCACAGGAAAACAATTGCTACTGCAGCGCTAGAGGCCATGCATTAGGTTTGCGTTTTTTGATATACCCATCATACAAATTTTGTTTATTCTGAGTGTATGAACCTCGCATCCAATAAACTATTGGCTAATACCTTACTGGTGAACTAGTTGGTCATTATTACATTGGTGTTTGTGAGGTTCACACAGTTTTTCAGCACCCTTTTTGCAAGATCCACAGCTCCTCGATTACCGTCTTTGCATGTGTATGACATTTCAGGAAGTATTAGGACCGTCGCACTTCCATATTCTGATTATATATTTATCGGGATTGGAAGACATAAACTGTATGAACTAGCATCAACCTCGGCAAGGCATAAATTCTTCATAATATGTCGTAGATTGCAATATTTTCAACAATTTTAGTAGACTTCATCCTATGCCGACTAGATGTGTGCTAGGCTTAAAAACTATGAACTTGACACGATCAAAATGCATCTAAACATGAAAAATAAAAATATTCTTCCATATGGTGGACAAAAAGTCAAGGAATTCTGAGTAAATGTGAGTTTGTGTTCAAATCATAGTGAAATTAATAAAGTGTGCCAGATAGCAGGAACTCTCTCTTCATCGTACACTTATTTTCTGACAGTTAATGTCATTTTGCTGACAAATGTCAGAGTTCATAACCTGTCTGTGCTGTATGAACAAATTTCAAAATGAATTGTTGTTTAAAAATACGTTCTGCACCAAAACCGACACCAAAAACGCAACTACATGCCAGCAAAATCGTGCTGTCTGTAAAAAAATGCACGGCAATGCAGTTTCTATGTTTTTCTAACATAAAATACATTACGAAAATATATATTTCTGGAGTACTGAAAGTAAATTTTAAATGTTGTGCTATTTTAGCGACAACAAAAATAAAGGTTAATTGAACTGACACAAATAAAATTACACATTGACAATTGCTACTCAGAGAAATAAGTGTACGTCATCTACCTGGTACACTTTATTGATTTCACTATGGTTCAAATGAGCTCCTGAACCTCCTGAAATTAAATTTATAAATGAAATATAATTCTAACATTCCATTAGAGGATTACATAAAAAAATTGGAATCGAAAATCTTTTGGTATAGGATTTATCACCATTTGAAATCTTAAGTGAGACTGTGAGGCTCACTTCTGGGAATTAGGGTTAAAGGAGAGAATTATACACGTTTTTGTAATGGTATATCTTGACATAGTAAAGGAAGAAGAAGCAGAAAAATTAGAGAACTTTTGAATTTTACGTTTTCTTTCAATTTAGATACTTTTTTTTAAAATTTTGGCTGAAGTAAATGAAGAAACATTCAAATTTTCGTTATGCGTAAAAAGTTTAATGTTTAAGTAATTATTACAGCCACAACGATGTGGTTGCTCTCATAGAAAAACACTCTAAAATACAGGGTCCGAGTATAAAAATGAAAAAATTTCTTATGGAATATTGCTAATATAACCACATAGAAGTCTAAAACGTAAAATTTAAAATTTTTATGATACTTTCCCCAGTAAAAACCGGTAGCGAAAGGGTTAACTAAACTAAAACCGGGTAATCAAGTCTTGTTAAGGCCTTTCGCTTCCTAAATATAGAAGCAAAAATCAGAAAAAATCTTCAAGATTCTCTCCTCCAAAATTCTTCATTGCAACTGTTCATGCATCATCTCCAAGACTGAGATCTCTATCACAAAATCTTCAATCCCCTTTCCTGGTGCTTCACCGTTCGGTTACACTGTGCAGCACAGTCCACCAATACCCGAGTAGGTGCTTGTCTCATCGCGTGCGTACGTGTGTGTTTATGTCATGTGAAATTGGTGCAAAATCCTTCAGATTTTGCCTCCGTTTTGTGTGCAAGTAAGCAGCGTTTTGGCTTTACGCCTTCTACGACCCACTTTCCGCCCAACTCGCCGCCTCACCGCACAGCCAGATTTTGTCTGATTCGTTCGTTGGTTCACTCGTTGGCTGTTTCGTTTGCGCGGGGCGTTGTGGGGTCGTCAGGGAGCCGAACGGCAAAGACATCCCATCCATCTGCACCTCCGCAGCTGTGCCTCTTCTCAGGCCTCTACGTGTCTGTGTGTGTGTGTTTGTGAGTGATGCGCATCCTTTTTGCGCTTCTGTCAACTCAGGTTTGTTGTCTGTCTGCAATTGTTGTTGTTGCAGTAATATTTTGTTCTGCTCTTTATGCCGCTATATTTATTATTCTTTTGGCGTGCTGTCTGTTTTGTTGTTGCATTTTTACGTCGCTTCTACTTTGGCGCTTTGAGGCGACTTTAGCCAGCCAGCAGCCAAGCAGTCAGTCAGTCAGCGTGCCGCATCAACGCCAACCTGCCGCAACGCAGTCATCATACACAGCGCCCAAACCAACGCTCATCTTCGTCTTTGGCGCTCCACTCGCTCGCTTCACACTTGGATGTATTGGCCGCCCATAACGTCACCAGCACCAGCACCGGCCTCACCACCAGCACCATCATCATCATCGCCATCATCCGCCCAGTGGGTGCGCTCACGTCCTCAAATAGCCTCACACATTCGTCAGCGGCCTTTCGAGCGCTTTGAATCCTTTCGCTTTACGCTTCTGCTTTGCCTTCTTCGACAACAACTTTGTCTTGTTGTTATTATTTTTGCATTTTACTGTTCGTATTGTTGTTATTGCTTTGCCTTTATTTAGCCAACTGCTTATTTTCTGATGATGCACGCCTCTGGTCGTAAATTCCACTTTGGCCTATGCAGCCGGGCAAATAAGTCCGCGTCGCTCCCTCTGTATATGTGTGTGTGTGTGTGGGCCTATGGGTGAGTATGTTGTCATTGGACCATTGCAGCTTACAAAGCGAAAATTTCGTGCAGCTTGGATTGTTTGTGCGTGTGTGTGTGTGTGTGTGAGTATTTGACGCCGTGCTCGCTTGAATGTTTAATTATTTCCAATTGTTGAATTTTTGTGCTGACTCTGGTGTTGCAACCGAAAAGAAATTGCACTGCTTGCTTTTGTTTCGCATGAAGTAGAAGGTTGGCATACGTAATGTTGCAATGGGAAAATATAAGACACTTTTATATTTGGTGAATTTATTAATAAACGACTGCGATTTAAACCGCTGGGATCGATATCTGTTAATTTAATTGCCAATTTTTCGGTTGCAAATAAAAATTAATTATTAACCATTAGTTTTATTTAAAGAATTAACAATCAATTGCTGATCGCTATGAAATAAAAATCCTTAAATGATCAATATTTTTTATCCTGAATTCCTATTAATAAAAATATCTGTTATTTTTAAGATTAAAAAATATAGACCAATCAATCTCCGGAGATTTTTCTATCGAAATAAGAACCCGTAATTAAAAAATAACAAAATTGTATTATTCCCAAGACGCAGTAGACTCAGTAAAGGACGGAAATCTGTATAAGGAACCTTTAAATATTTTTCACAAAGAAGGATAACTTTTTACAATCTAATCATTGACCTTTTGGCAACCTATTTTAGTCCCATTAAGAGATACAAAACTTACTTTCGACTAGAGACCAGTGAGGTAGTAATTTAAAATGGTTAACACTAGAATGCCCGACAATCTGACATACCTAAAATGCCCATATGTAGTCATTTTGACTACATTATTGTTTACTGACTTTTTTTTAAATTTTATTGGTTTTTAAGTAGCAAATATGAATAAATGTACACGAGATTAAACTAAAATAAGCATTTAGTTTTTATTTTTTTATGGTTTACAAAGTAAATTCATTTAAATAAAATAGCGTACTTTACATACACATAAATGGGATAAAATGGAATGAAATTTGGAATTTTTAATGAATTTTATGAGAATTTTGAATTGAAAAACTTGGGAATTGTCACAGCCTACTATGATATAATTTTTTTTAAAAGTTTGCAATTATTTGAAATTTTCATATTTCGCAATTGAAGATGCATATTTGTCTATTTGTCAGTAAGATTTGCTGAAAATTTTCTATAGGTAGTCAAAATGACTACTTTTGGGCATTTAAGGTAAATTTTGCAAAATTGGGGTAAACAATTTTTTTTTAATTTTTTTAATTTATTTATTCCATTTAGCTTTAAAAATTAATGAAAGTCACGCAAGATATTTTTTTTAGAAAGCGATGCAACAAAAGTTATTTACAATAAAAGACCTCAATGTAGTCAAAATGACTACCTTGGGCATTCTAGTATTAAACCGCGACTGGCGGAATTGGTACCTAAACATCAAAAAGACTCGTGGAGTTTCATATAGAACTCAATACCCTACATAGGCACTCAAATGCGGGTAATACTGGAGCCATGAGGGCTTTTAGGGAAATAAAAGAGCAAGTATTACATTTATAGGCTTAGGACCGTTGTTCGGACTTAGAAAAATGCATGTAAAAAAGAATACCTACAGCTGAATTCAAAAGCGTAAATATGCGTACTGGCACAACATTGAAGGTATACATGCCTCAATAACTGATATTAATATAAACCTGGATTCGGGCGTCTTTAACCACTCGTTGTCCAATACAACAACCCACTGAGCCACGGCCACAATGGATCATAACTATTATCATAAACTGTCCATAGACGTGCAAAATCTCTGAGGAAACATTATTTCAGTGAAGAGGGCTTCATGCAAAAAGTTCATTGGATTTAAAGAAATAAATAAATATTTCACGAAAGCCTTACAACTTTATTTCAAGAAAGAAGCACGAAGACTCTGAAGCACTTTCGAGGTGGGAAGAATTTAATGAATGATTTACCGTTAACCCATTCAAGCCGGGTACCAGTTCCAATTGACCCAAAATGATCAGAAACAAAATTTGAGCTTTCTATTCGTTGCTGAGATATTCATTAGGTATTTTGTACCCATTACGCAGCAATGGTAGCTTTTTTCCATACTTTTTAAAGTGATCAGCTAAACACGTGAACAAAAGATGTATTGTTTACAGGTGAGTTAGGAGGCAGATTTTTGTGAAGTTCTAAGGCCACTACGCCACATTATCCACCTCCGGAAAATTCACAATTTTTGGAGTCTGGTAACTCTACCTAGATGGCGGAATTTTAGGGTGACCTCCACTAGACTAAGGTAGTTCCATCTTTACCCCAACCATCCCTATCAATGATTTTGAGATATCTCTACCACGAACTTTTCTGTGATTTAAAAAAAAAATCAGTTTTCATTGGTATAATTTTACCCATTAGGCAGCAATGGGTTAAGGTTGAAATGTACTCTTTGATCTTCAGCGCAACACAAACATTTTTATATTCATTTGTGGTAGATGGCAGGATCAGAGCTCTGCTCATATGTTACACCTCAATTGGACAAGACTTGAAGCAGATCCGCGCTTGCCTGCACTCAAAATTGTTACTACTCGCATTCGAGCAGCGGCCCAGGAAAGTGGATGCACCAGCAGCAGAAGGAAATGAATCATTAAAAGAATAAAACTGCAATGCATGCACGTTGAATAGTTGGAATTGTTGTTGCTGCAGCTGTGACACTTTAGTACCGCCCTGCTGCCCCCCACTGCAACAACAACGCCATCGTCTACAACAGCAGCGACAGCATCATTAGTACTAATTGTAAGTGGGTATTATTGTTATTTTCCTTTAAATTTCGCATTGTTTTTATTTAGGTGTTGCCGTCGTCGTCGCTGCTACTCGACTGGATTCTTGTATTTAGGCACGAGTGGTGCTGGTTGTCGGTCTTTGTTGTTGCTGCAAAAGTTTTCGAAATAAAAATATGCGCACATGCGACATTGTCGAAAGTGTTGTTATTGTTGTAACATTTTATAATAATTAACAAAAATAAAACCGACACACACACACACACTCGCACACTCACACTCGCACGCGTGTGTGAGTGCAGCCGAGTAAACCCTCGCCGGTCGACACCTGTGCCGATGCCGACGTGTTGTGCTTATAAGCATTACAAAAGTTGCAGCAGCAACAACACTTGGGCGCGACACCAAGCGTCGACGCGTCCTAAGCGTTTCATGCTTTTTCTTTTGATGACTTGCCTTGTTTGGGTTTTCGTTTTGCGCTCATTGTGCGACACTTTTTGCAGTTATTTAGCAAAAACGACTAAAAGCGACGAAAGGAAATGAGTTGAAAGCAATGCACAAAATAGAAGAGGCACGTGGAAAGCGACAACAACAAATGCGAAAAATGCAAAAGACCGAAGAAAAAAATGTTATTCTAATTTTTAGACTCATTTCTAGGCGCATAGCAGCCATGTGTATGTGTGTGTGAAGTGGGCAATATTTGCATACTCAATTGCATTGTAAATTCTTTCTTTCTCCGCTCTGGCGATTGTTGCTGTCGTTCTTACATTTTCCCTTGCATATGCATGGGCGCATAGGCTTGCATTCCGTCTGTTTTATGCATGCGCAACGAGGTAAGTGTCAGTGTGTGTGTGTGTGTGTGCCATTATAAACACGTTCGTATGCGTAAATATAGAAACACAAGAAATCAGGGTACAGTTTTCATTTGAATGACAAAAAGTCAGGTGGGCACTTGTGTTGCTGCCTATGCTGTTGTTTGTTGTTGTTGTTATTGTTGTTTTCCGTGTGCCAGCAATTGCTAAGGACATTGTTGTTTTTGTCGTAGTTGTTGTATTTGTAATTGTTCTTCATCTGCTGGCTGACATTGTTGTTGTTCTTCAGCGACTAGAAACGTTGATGGTGTGTGCAACTTATGTGAATACTTTCTTGTTGTTGTTTCTGTTGTTGGTGCGAGCTGTCACACCTTATTACTGGCAAAACGGCTGCATTCATCAAGCACAGCCACCTTCAGCGAGCCGCTTCAATAACCACCCTCACCTGCTTCATCAGCAGCCGCCCATCAGCATCCACATCCACATTGGCAACAACGGCCGCAACATCAGCAGCAGCACACACAGCTCAAAAGTGGAAAACACTTAACATATTCTAATTATTCAGTGCTTATTTCGTATTGTTTCTTCTGTTGCATATTTCTCGTGTTTTTTAGTTAAAAATATGACGAAGAAAAATACTGCAAAAAAAATATACTCATATAACAACAACAACATAGGTGGCAATTGTAGGCGACAGCGACTGGGCGTTTCGATGGTAATTGCGTGTTCTGGTGTATGTGTGTGTGTGTTAGTAGCTCTGTGAATTTTCAATTCTCATACATTATTCTGATTAAAATGGCGTCGAGTTTGGTTATGCGATGTGCAACATTCACAATTTGTGTGCATAATTTTAGGCGGTCTGCAGCTTACTGAGTATTTTCCACAAATTCACAACGATTGTGGTCGTTTCAGAAAGTCCTGAGGCAATATTGCTTGCCATAAAAATTGTTGTGGGAGCAATTTTTGTTATTGCTGCACCTTTTTTATATTCAAAAACTAAAACAAGAAATTTAATTGGAAAACCAATGAATGATGAAAAAGAGTAATCATAGTAAAGTATTTTATTCTTCCGAAATATTTTGCGATTAATTTAAATTTTAGTTATTCTTGTGTTTGATAAAATAGTTGCGTGGTTTTTCAACCCCGAATGTTTCCGACGCGAATCCTGCTAACATAAATCGTGAACTTCAGTGAGTGCAGCAGTTGCTACTAACAATTTGTTTCAGTATTTGCTTTGCAATTTATAGCCCAGGCTCAAAGTTATCGAGATGTTTCTACTTTTAAAACTTATAAGTCATCAAGTCATAAAACGAGTAAAGTTTATTTTCGGACTACAAATACCAAACGCTTCAAAGTTAGAACATTTAAAAACCTCGGTGCTTCCAACGAGCCACACAAAGCTCACGTTGGGTCTGCTTGAAGTGTAGTTTTCCTCTGTATCATCGTCATTTGATTCCAAGTAAAGACAACCTCTTGACCGCATTGGATAAACATAGTAAAACCAAAAAATCTGATATGTTAAGGTGGGCATAAAAATCATTAAAAACTGATTTTTCGGTACTTTTAGTCCTTAAACAGTATAAACTTGTTCTTATTTATTGGACCATGAAAGCGTGTAGGGACGTAATAATACTTTAACCTTTATGCTCATTTGATGTTCTGCACAGGACACAATTTTGCGTTCCGGCATTGGTGGACGGACATCATCATCAGCAGAATTGCAGCTGCCGAGCACCGTCGCTCATTTTTATCGTGAATAAATTTGTGATGAGTTATGGCCGCTGCGGCAATAAAGTCAAATCCGGCACTATTTGGCCCCGTGCCTGTAGCTAATAAAATAATAAGCCAACGCAGAAATATGACAAGTGACTTTTATCAAACAAATGCGAATGGCATCAAATCAAAAAGGGCCAAAAGCCCAAAGAAAACGCAACAAATTCCTTAAAGCAATATTGTGGAAGAAAATGAAATCAAAACGAAAAAAATCCAAAAGCGAAAAGGGCGCACAATAAATGCAAATTACGGCGAGCGTGGGCTACGCTGAAGGACTCTTGCAAGGAGTCTCGGGCGGCGAGCGGCGAATGCCACTTGACAAATTGGTCAAGTGATTTGGCAGAATTGAAGTGAGCAGTTGAGCGAAACGGATAAAAAGCATCAAGAAGTGCAGATAACCCTCGAAGACAGACAAGCAAGCAAACAAGCAAAGCGGCAAAATAAATAGACAATATTGGTAAATTGCCAAGAAACGTGCCCGACCGCCGACAGGCTGCCGGCTCAGTTTCTGCCCCTGTGCCTTGCTGACAGCTGACAGCTCGTATGTGTGCGAATAATTTTATTGATACACTGACATTTATGAAACGCTGTCGAAACGCTGTAACGAGCACAGCGGACGTCCCGCAGGACCTGGGGTTGCAGTTCGCATTTTTATGCTGCCGCCCTTTTGGGCCCTTCGCTCGGCGGACACTTGTGAAAAGCACAAAGTGCGCAAAGCAAACGATTGCAACAATTCCATTATCCTTCTCAATAGCATTATCCTTTTTATTTTGTAGTCGGCTGAAAGAAAAGTAGCAAAAATTTATTGCCTGTAATTGCGTGTTTGATGGTCCAAACAATTTTGATTGAATTGAATTACCAACGGCGGCCCACGTCCTTGCTCAGTCTTATCCTTTGCTTCTCCGCTGTCACTGCTGCGTGTTGTTATTGTCATGGCGGTCGTGTTTGTTATTGTTGGTTTTAGTGATTTGCAATATTTTTCGTGTGTGCTTGGCTGCTACGCCCCAGCATTTGTAACCCTTCCGGAAAAGCGCAAAAAAGCGAAAGGTCAGAGCGCAGCGCAAGGACATGTGTGAGATAAGTGAACACGTTGTCATGGTTTTGTTTATTTATTCCACATATTTTTCGGAAACCAAAGAAAAGTAACAACGACAACAACCAAAACAACAACTTCAACGTGCTGCCAGCAATCGTCCAAGTGAAAGTGTCACGAAAGGGGTTCGGTGTCCTGCCCCGCGCCGTCTTGAGACTTTCGCTGCGTCTGCAACTGCTCGTCCTGCACACGCCCGAGCCGCTGGCTTTTAGTGTGTGTTTGCTTTGCTGGCACTAGATTAAGTGATTTTCAAGTCATGTCGCTCGCATGTATCCTGGCAGCGCTGTTTGATGTCCTCTGCGTTGCGGGTGTGTGTGACGGCCGCAGCGAGGGGGCTGCGCTGCAAAATTACAAGGGTTATTGAGCAAATCACCAGTCATTGAATGGACTACATTTTTATCTTCCCCGGTGGCATAGGACGCAGGATTGGGGGGCACAAAGTGCCCGTAAGTAGTCACAAATTTGGTTTGTTAGCATAATTTGTTTGATTTTATTACTTTCAGGCTTCGCCCGCAAGTTTTCTTTATTTCGGCTGGCTTTCAATTTAATTTAATTCTTATTTCCGCCTAGTCACGCTGCGTCGGTTGGGTTGATGCGGCGGCGGCGCTAAGTGGACCCTGGCAAGTTCCAGCACGTTTTCCATATTAATTTTTATTGGACAAAGGTGAAACAAATATTTATGTATGTATGTATCTCTGAGCGGATGGCTGGTAATATATATTTGTCAAATTTTGAATGAAAACGGGCTCGCAAGAAAAAAATAATTTCATAAAGGCTTTGTGTCCTTTTTTTTTTGTCCACTCCTCTAGGGAGCGTAGGGGCTCAACAAGACTTAATACCTTGAATAAGTTACGTTAATGAGCTGATGTTTTGCCCGAGTAGGAAACTCTTTCTGAGAAGTTTTCTATAAAAGTTGCGGCTACGGATCCACAAATTCAAGTCACATCGTTAATTTTAGAAGAAAGCTTTCTTTAGAATTCGTCAGGCTTCTGTTGTTACGTAGATAGGAACAGGTGTCTTTAGCCCCTAGGCCGGTTTGGTTCGTTCTGATACCCCACGACTTTAATTTACACTAAGATCTAAAATAGGGTGCGTGCTGTTTTTTTAGCGGTAATGAGAGGAGATTACTAGCGATTCGTTGGTTATAACGAATTCGTGTCGGTCTTCCTTGGTTGGGTGCAGCCGCCGTGGCTCAGTTGGTTAGTGCGTTGGACCGCGAGTCGAAGGCAGCGACCCAGGTTCAAATACTGCCTGTAATAACACCTAAAAAAAAAAGATAACGGGGAAACTCGTTTTCTCTTTCGGTGGCTGTCCTCTCAGCTGGAAATGGCAAACCTCTGAGAGTAAAAATTGCTTATGAAAAAGCTCCCAACTCGCCGTTCGGAACCGTCATAAAACTGTAGGTCCCTTCCACCCGCGTACAAATTCACACGCACAACACGGGTGGTTGCGGGAAGCTAGGCCTTAGTCTCGCGTAAGCGGGCTGTCGTGCCAGTCAATTATTATTATTACTTCCCTGGTTGGGAGTTCGTTGAAACAAGTCACAAGTCAATCGAGCCTTTTTTCGAATTAGTCATCCAGAGGTCCGCCGTATTAATCGGCCTCCCTCCTGAAGTCTCTGTTCTCGTTAAATGCAGTAGTTTCTAGTGCTTAATAGTTCGCAACTCATACTTTTGTGTATAGTAGGTGTTTGTTCCCAACTCGCTCGAACCTAGCCTCGAACCATAACCTACAAGTTTCATACTCAACGGGATTTAGTGAAATGTATAATAATAACTGATGTGTTTTTGGTACTGCATTTTCCTCTTTTTGTCGGTGCCTTGTCTGCCTTAAACACTGTCCAGCAGTATGTTAGGTTGTTTTGATCACCATTTGTTTATTTCTAGCTGGTACTCTGTGAAGTGCCTAATTTGGCAAATAAGGAAAATGTATCCTTGTTCGCGTCAGGCTAACATAAAACTTGATTTTTTTAAGGACGCTATAAATTCCTTACCAAACGAGCGAAAGTAAAGCAACTTTCTGCAGTGTCCTTATTAATAACACAAAAACCTTGAAAAGTCCACATAAATATTAATTTTTTTTAATGAAATTTTTAGGGCATGTTTTAGATAAATTAAGTTGTAATTTCTTTAATGTTGCTGTAAGCATCACATGTTTCCCAATATTATCAGTTGAAAGTTGAACTTCGTGGAAATTAGTAGGAATAATTATTTCGTGAAAAGTAAAGAAAAGAAAAAATTATTAAAAATAGTTTTCGTTAAAAGATTAAAACAAGAAAATTATGAGTGAGTACCTTGTAATGTAATTTATTGATTTCAAGTGTTTTATAGTGAAAAAAAGGATTTAAAGTAACTTTTTCGGCTTGGGAAAGCAGACTGCCTTTAGGCTGCATCAGGCACCAAAGCGAAAAGATTGAATGCATTTGGTCACTAACGTATACTTGTATGTGGTTTCCGTTTTATAGATATCAATCGGCATTTAAAAAAAAATTGTCGGTTTTATGGGACAAAGAAGTACAGGAAGTTTTAGAAAACTTGGATTCCGATGTTTTCGAAGAAACTGATGAAGAAACTGATGAAGAAAATGATGAAGAAACTGATGAAGAAACCGTTAATGACGTGTTAGCTATGTTAGATTCAAAGTTCAAAATAGGAAATTTAGTTAAAAGGAGACATTTTTCCTCTTTCATTTGATACCCATATCTTCATGATTGCACAACGGCAAATATTTAAAAAAATATTTGAAATATGTATGTCCTTAAAATTTTAAAGTCCTTTAAAAAGCACTTTGGGTCAGAAAATGAAAAACTGACTACGCCAGGATATTATAAATGACCTCTTGTTTCACGTCTATATCAACATTTGGATGGGTCTCGGCAAAAATGTTTTTTTTTGCCGCAAGGTGTAATAAATGTAAAGTTGGTGTTCACTCACTGCTTCATAACTTTGTCATTTTTCTTTCGATTCTATTGATGTTAGGCTCCATATTTTCTCAAATAATATATCTTTCATCTTAGATTTTTAAACTAGAGCAGATAATTTATTTTATCCATAAAAAAATCATTCAAAAATTTATGATATTGAAAATGGTCGAAAAATTCACTTTTTTACAACTTTCACCGTCAGTAACTTCCCCAAATCTCATCTGATTTGGGCAATCTATATATTGCTGGAAAGACTAAGGTATTATCTTCTGACAGCTTGTGTTAGTCGGACGATTCGTTTACGAGATATGTGCTCATAACTGAAACAATAGGGAAAAAACTGTTTTTTCGAAGACTTTTCGAAAACGCTTTTTTAAAAAATTTTTTGATTTTCAGTTTTGTGTTCAGCGGCCCAAAGTTAGCCTAGAAAACACTTTTGTTTTTAGGAGCATTTTTCGTATCGAGTAGTGTAATCAATAAAACATGAAACTGTTCATCAGTTACATTTTTTAGCTTATGTGCCCAGTACGGCCTTAAGGCACGCAAATTTATATAGGTTTCACGCCCACACAGAAGCAAATTTTTTTATTTTAAAAATTGTCCCTTCTTATATGATTCTTAAACTACAGGGTGAACAATTTTTCGACTTAAAAAAAATTGGGGCAGTAGAGGGTTAATAATAAGTTACGGTATAATTGACAAAGTGGGGATGACATCTCAAGTAGGTACATAGGAAGATGACGTTTGCCTCGTAATTGCCTCTTAAATGCAAACATATTTATATTTGAAAAACTCAGTCTCGAGTCAAAACTTTCATTAGTATTTCACCCTGCAAATGGCAAATTTAGAACGCCTTTTTTACTTCTAAGGCATCTGGCACGCTGCTGTTATGAAACAAAGTATTGAATCCTGATAGGTGTGATGTCCTCTTCAGGTCGAGTACTTCTACTAACTACAGACAGAGACATGAAACAACCACGACTGACACCTTTCACTGCCATACCTGTCTGTTCCGTCATACCTCCTCATTGATGACTAACTACTGCATCCACCACCATCAATCCATATGCTGCCATACTGCTGCCGATATAGTGGGGGGAGAGAGACGATGCAAATGCACAGCGCCCGGCCAAACTTTTACATTTTTACTGCTAAAAAATAGCAAAAAAAATAAATAGCTGCAACAACAACAATGGCAGCCGTGTCAGCATTAACCAAGAAAAAACGTCAACAATAATTTTTGATTAAAGATGAATTTTTAATTTAATGGCGCGCGGCTATCGCTCGCCCAGATAGCTGAGCGCCGTCGAACGTCGCGGACGATGGACTGGAATAATATGGACGCGGTTGTGGCGGAGGCGGGCACACATTTTAATCTCAACGGCAAACGGAACGGAACGTTGGCGGCAGAACGGAAATCAAACGACCAGAACAAGAATCAAACAAAATTTTTAATGTCTTCTTACGTCGACTTGTTTGTGTGAGCTAAAGCGCAGCGTCGAAAAAGGTGGGTTGGGTTGGTGGTGGGAGGGGGTCGCTTGTTTCCACTTTGGCCGCACGACTGACAACTACAAACGTTAACAAACAAGCGCAAATGTTTTCGCGCCCCAATGCCGCCTGCCGCCAGCGCAGCGTTTGCCTTGCCTTGTTTTTGTTGTTGTTCAATGTTTTCGCCTTTGATTTTTTCAGAAGTTTTTTCACTTTTTTTCATCAAATTGTTGTGCTGCTCATTAGGGAGATTTGCTTTTTTTCGAAAAGCGATAAAAATTTGAAAGCATCGCCCCCCGTCCTCCACTTTCAGGACTTGGGCGGCTGTTTGGCTGCTTGGCGTGTGCGCCGTATGCAAAATGGTGTTTAATGATTTATGAATAATCGCCATTTTGGGCCATTTGAGTGATGAGCCGCACGAGCGCTCGAACGGACGGACGGATGTGCGGAAATTGTGGCCGCGGTGTAAAAAGTCGCCGCGCATTTTCGTGCCTGACTTATTTCCCGCTGCGTGGTCCGGCGGTGCGTGTCTGTCGCGCATGGAATGGGGGTTGTTGCTGATATTCGAAAATTTTCACTTTTCCAACTTTGATAATTTTTACAAGTTTTTTGCAGCTTCCCTTTCTCGACGGCTTCTGAATTTTAAGTGTGTTGCTTTGGCGGAAAAAATCCGAAAAATTCCGCGCATTCGACTGTCGGCCAAACAAATCGTCAGCGGCCAGCCGCGCGGTGGGCGTGTGCGCGTTTGAGCTGCTCACTTGAGCGTGAAAATAACAAAAAAAAACAACAAAATAAGACGCTTTTTCGCTTTTCCGTTGCTCATTTTGGTGTTAAAAAATTGCTGTATTTAAAATGGGGAAAAAAGGAAAGTGAAAACGAAGGATGCTCGCGTGCGTTTTAATTGAAGTCTCAATTTTGCGGCGAATCGTTAAGTGATTCTTTGTGGCGCCGCCACGCACGTGACGTTTGATCTTTTTGCGATACGCGAGCGTTCGGCTTCAGTGGCTTCTTGACATCTGATACATCTCGGCATATGGTCGCGTGTGTTTCTGCGAGTTGAGCGCGGAGCGCCGAATAGAATTCTGTCTTCCGCGTGAATGAAGGACATTAATGTTTGCTTCACCTTTTTTTTGGCAAATTTTTTCATATTGAACATATACAAAAAACAATGGAAAGCACTAATGATGCTTATTCTTTAGAAGGTGTCGCAAGGAGAAAAGAGACGCAATGTTTTCTATGCAATGATGTGATGAGTTAGACCACAAGTCATAGGCTTGTCGGTTCGAAACCCGAGCTAGCCAACACAAAATAAATTTTCTTCGAGTTAAATCTTGAACTTCGACTTTTACACTCGCGACGGCCGTTCTTTTCATAAAACATTTGTCGATTAATCATAATGACAACCGATATTTTGATGCAATATCTCCGAAATGCAATGGGCAGTACCAATTCCGGGTAAATATGTACAATTTCGTACAAAAATTTGACCTTGCTGGTCAGTTGTAATTACAACATCGCAAATTTATAGTCTCAGAATTTATAATTCTTTAGAATTTTGATGTCATTTGAAAGGTAAAACTTCAACTAAGAAAACTCCAAAAAATCTGTGCTAAAAATTATTTAGTGTGTGTGCAAAAGCGGCTCAAAGTTGAAACTTTTTTCACAAAAAAATGCAAACACATATTTTCTGTTTTTTAGTGAATTGAGTAAAAAAAATTTTAATAATACATGGTTAGCATGCTAAAACTTTTAATACAGATTAAGAAATCTGGTGGCCATTTCCGCTTTTAATGTTTTCTCAAAATTTGCAAAGCTGAGGCTTTTACTTCACTTTTAATTTAAAATATTTTTCTAACTTAAAAATCTGAAAATTGGCAAAACTTAGAGGAAAATATCTAAAAAGTATGTGAAAGTATGTTCCTGGATTTTTTTATGTTTTAAGAAGCATTCTTCCTTTATCGAATAATGTAAACACATTAACACATGGTCCAATCACCTATTTTTCGACAAAATATATTTTATTTATCCCTAAAACTATGCAATCAGCGTGAAAAATGAAAAAAAAACTGCACGAATGCAAAACATACATCTATTATTATCGTTTTAATTGCAAAACCAGAGGGTCCTGAGACAATTTCTGTTACTCTTTGGAATTATCAATGTTGACGTTACTGACAAAATGCAAAATCTGAAAAATCTAGCCAACACACTTGTTGCTATAGCTCTCTAAAAATGACGAAATTTGCAAATATAAGTCTCAGGCATTGCCAAACTACAAAAGTTTAAGAAAAACAAAATGGAGATTTCACTTCAGCAGACATTGATTAACTAGTATGCCAAGTTTTATGAAGAACGGACCACTCCTTCTAAT
This sequence comes from Melieria picta, assembly GCA_964056695.1. Classification (NCBI taxonomy): domain Eukaryota; kingdom Metazoa; phylum Arthropoda; class Insecta; order Diptera; family Ulidiidae; genus Melieria; species Melieria picta. The sequence goes on from OZ057398.1 coordinate 45,137,312, forward strand.
TTTGTCCCGCGGTTGTATGAAGTCGGATCACTGTGCATCGGTCCAAACCTAACCTTATCGGCCACTGCTATTGCTTCATATGGAAATAACATTCTTTCCTCATTATGAAATGACCTCAAATGGCTTTCATTACAAGTTGCAGTTCGAATTTAACCTAATCCGCTTTCGGGATATCTAGAGAGAGAGAGAGAGAGAGAGGAGAGATGAAATTAAAAAGTAAGAATGGAAAACGAATCTTAGTACATATCAACGAAGCACGGTAGTATGGATTACAATAAAAGTAACAAGTTCGTAAGGATCCAGGCGCTTAGTAAAAACGCTTCCGACGATTCATAAAATTACAGATTTTTGTTAAACTTTAGCCTCAGAAAACGGTGCGTATTCTTGGAAGACCTCTCCAACAGATTTTGTAGAGTAAGAAGTGTACCTTCTAAAACTGAAGTTTGGTCGTGGCAAGTTTCTACCATTTTCTAAGAAGTCCTAGATATGAAGTCATTGTTTATGGTTCCCAGGTGTTTGTATATCTCAAAATGTCTAATCAGGAAGCCCGTACCAAATCGGATATTAGTTCCTTTGAGGAGTATCTGCTGCCAAGGTCTTGATTGGAATGTTTCTGATTATTTCTGACATTAAGTTTTTCCTCTGCCTGCACAGAGTATCCCAAGGCTCAGTTTAAATCTCACAATTAGAAGGAATGAGTTTGACTCTTTTACAGCAGCAGGGAAAGCAGCCACTGCAGTTTGGGTGGTTAGTGAGTCAATTACAAGAAGACCTTAGGTTCGAATCTCAACTTACCCCATAAGGTGCTGAGAAATAATCAGAGAGGCTGGTGCAAAATTGGCAAAGTTCTAATCGGAAGTGGCTTGGCAGGCAGGATTATATTCTCTAAGGGTGCATAGTGAACTCCCGTACTCACATTTTGTTATCTATTATTTCAGAACATTTTCATTGAAATGTATTAGCGGAGTTTCTACAAGTCCCATGTTTCTCTGCTTGATTCAATTTCCACATTCCAATTTTACAACACTTAAAATATAACCCAAAGTTGTGACGTTATCTTTTAATGTTTATTGTTTTAGTAAAAAATCATAAAAATCTGGCATCAGCTTCTTATTAACTCGAAAAAGGCAAAAATGCCAACCGCAGCCCAACAAAACATGCACGCAGACGGATACCCATGACTTCAGCTACCGAATCAGGACAACGAATGGCGATAAATGGAGACAGCAAAAGGATACGAAGCGCCAGCAACAATAACAAGAGCGGCGAAACGAGGCGGTGAAGAAGTAGCTCAACGTTGTTGGTGTTGCTGCCGGAGTCGGAGTCTCAAAAGTATAATAATTTAAAATTTAAATTTGAAAAATTTTTAATCGGATAAAGCTCAAATTTTATAATCGAAGTTGAAGCAAAAAAACAATGGCGGCCACGGAAGAAGCGACTCCGCCGGTTATCATTACTTCGGTTCACTGTTATGCAAGCCACAACTGTTGTTGTTCTTGTTGTTGTTGTCAATGTAGATGGTGTACATGGCTTGAGTCAATATCTCGCCGTAAAGTTAACCCTTTCATTGTTTGTTTTGCTTTTTCAGTGCAACTGCCTTCGATCCACAAAAACAACAAGTGAAACGAAAGGATAATGCCGCACGTTGGCACAGTGGCGCGAATTTTTTAACTATGGGCGCAAAAAAACATTGCACACACCGTTTTGCTGCTGCACTCTTTTGTCTTATCCGATTGTCATTAATGCTTGGCCCCCTTCACCCCTTTTACATCTATAGAGTACATCGGCAGCCGGCCGTGTATCGCCATAAAAGGATAACGAATTAAAAAATTAAAAATCGAAAAAGCACGCGCTCAGCCCCGTAACAACCCCCGTCGGGGGGGGAGAGAGACCAACGGCGCCGTCAGTCAGTCGAACAGCCGCCGCATCCGGGTGGGAAAGGATTAGCAGCGAAATCGAAGGGTGTGACGGCGTTGATTAGTTCGAGGTGTAGCTGGCTGAAAGCCCAGTTGTAAGGCGATGCTCAGATAACAGAACACAGCAAGGACAAGCAACAACAAGGATCTGCAATGCAAACAACGAGGATAATTAAAATGAAGAAAAATGTACGACGATCTGGCGGAGCGCAATAAATGCCAAACAGCAACAGCAGACATTACGCCAGACATTAGGGTGACCGTTTTCTGAGATTTACTCATAAATATCAACACTTCCATAAATATCGACAACTTCACAGAGCTCAATACGGCGCGCCGTAGCTGTGGCTGAGTGTTAAATACAAAGGATAACAAGCCAGAAAGTCGATAGTTCAAATCCTAAATGATCCAAAGAGGCTTTTCTCAATCTTGTTGGTTGTGCGTGTGAATTTTCGATAGATCTCTCGGTATACCATCGGTTCTCATGGTCCTCTTAAGATGTCGCTTTTTCTAGTGGCCTTCACCAAGTATCGTTAGAATCCTAACAGGTCCATGCGTAGCCGAGAGACCCTACAGTTCAAGAAATTACAAGAGTTGTGAAAGTGTGTTCGACAGATGGTCACTCTACCCAGCGAGCAAACGAAATAAGTATAAAAGATATGCAGCATGCCCGATAAAGTGCGCAGGACCTCATTCTGTGCCGCTGCCGGTGACGGCAATGGAACATAAGAAGTCCAATTTTATTGCCGAAAAACGCGAGGCTGCAAATAAAAGAAACAATCGAATTTTAATCAATTCGCGTCTGTCTCATTTGCATACATGAAAAGTTCTAGTGGCTGCAGCGGCGCTCGTCGTGGTGGTGGGCCCGACTGGCATAGTCCTTTTTATTGTTTCAAGCCAGTTAGGCGAGCAGTTGGGTCGCGCCGAAACAAACAGCAGGCGGTCCGCCGGGCTGATTATATGCGCTGCAAAGGGTTAAACACGCCGCGGCCGCGAAGGAGCGGGCGGCGGCTGGGCTGCTTCCGCTGCGGCGACGGAAGTTAACACGTGAACGGGTTATTATTTCACGCGATGACCCGCAATGCCGCCGTGACGCCTTCTTGCGTTGCTATTTTGGGCTGGCGCTGTTTGTTGACGTTGCGGCTGTGGGTGCTGGGGCAGGCGGCGGCTGGGGTGGCGAGCGCGTTTGGCCGCATTGAGTGCTGGTCGCGTGCAGCAACAGCCCCAGCGCAGCTTAACTGGATGGTGAGTGTTTTAATGATATGCCGGTGGATTTCTTCGTGGCGCGCCGGCAGGATTTCTCGCTTTCGTTTTTTAGAAATCGTTATTTATATGGCAGAAGCTCAAATATTTTTGTAGCTTTTGGCGTTCGCACAGTGGGCAGAAGTGCACAAAATATTAGTTGTTTGTTAATGCTAAACGGGAATGTACAAGTGTTCGATTGCAATTATTGATCCAATTCAATTTGAATGATTCTAGCTAATTTGCAATGCAAAATATTTAGTTATGCATCTGTAATTGTTTTATGGGGATTAATAATAAATTTTCGATTTTCTATAAGGCATAAATTGCAAAATTGTTTATACAAAGCAAATAAGTAGAAGGAAATTCGGCCCATCAAACCATAGCTAGTTAAAAAAGTCCTACAGAGGTCAAAATTATGGCCAATACCCAAGAAAATAAAGATTCATTTCATACTCTTTGCTTATACATTTCAACCTTTGTTTCTAATACTAAATGGTGCCTTCGCTCTAATGACTTCCAGGTTGCCTCGAGCGAGGTCAGTGTCAGGAACCGGATAAAACTTAATTTTCTTCAATATACTAAAATGACTTCCATATAAAATGGACTACTTATTTCTATAAGCGACTGGGACGATAAGAAAATATAAGACCGTGAGACAAAAAAAAAAAATTGTCACACCGGAAAAAGAGAGACCAAACATAGTAATACTGCTTACTCAGTTTTTCATTTCTACATCCTTTGTCCTTTTAAAAGGACTTCAAAATTTTGAAGGAGATAAAAAAGAAAAAATATATAAAAAATACTTAACCTCGTTAGAATATGGTGGTATGTATATCAAATGATAGAGGAAAGGCGCAAGAATTTAAATAAAATTGACTTTTTATCGATTTGTAAAAAAGTTATATAAAAAAGGTCCTTTAAAAATTTTAATCCTTTATATCCTTGAAAATGTATATAGAATTTTCTTGAAAAGTAAGTATGTTAAAACCCAAAACCTCCTTGATCACTTGTCAAAATTTCATTATTCTCGCTTCATTGATTTTGTATCTTTTTATGATTTAAAGTACTGATTCTCCAATAAATTAGAATTTTTGTACTTCATTAGAATTGCAGCTTCCGCCTTTTTTTAAATAACTTTCGAACCAATAAAGTTAGAATAATGAAATTTTTACACGTGATCAAGGAGATTTGGGGTTCTAACATACTTTTCAAGAAAGTTCTATATAAATTTTCAAGGATATAAAGGATTACAACTTGTAAAGGACCTTTTTCAAATCTTTTTTTTTACAAATAGATAAAAAATCAATTTTATTTATATTCTTGAGCCTTTCCTCTTTCATTTGATATACATATCGCCATATTCTAACGAGGTTAAGTATTTTTTACATTTTTTTCTTTTTTATCCCCTTCAAAAATTTGAAGTCCTTTTAAAAGGACAAAGGATGTAGAAATAAAAAACTGAGTACGCAGTATTACTATATTTGGTCTCTAGTTTCACGCACATGTAGATTTTTCCCGGTGTGAAAAATGCTGTAGCACGGTGTTATCAAACCATACCATAGACATAACGACCTAGAAACATCCGATCGCGTTTACTTACTTACTTACCCACCTTCCTACGGTTAAGTCATAACTATTGCATACTCACCAATTCTCAGTAAATCATGAAGTGGTGGTTGAATAAAGGTGTCTACGTCGTTGATACTCATTCTCGAGTCTCGGCTTGCCAACTTATCCTCAATTTCCTTCCGTGAAATATTGCTATAAGAGTAGAGAGAGGACTTGCAATGATAATTCTATTCGATATTCGATTCTACTGCGTTGGCTGCTAATGTCTTAAAGATTGTCCAATTCCGAAATTTGTTCAACCAAATCAAAAATTTCATATTAATTTCAATCGATCGGAATGATAACTTATTTGGATATTAACTCACTCCCCCTGTCTAGAAACTCATATATAAATTTTAAATTTTTAGAGCGAAAACTTGCCAAAAGTCCATCAAATTCTTTTTTAAAGACTCCGTTTTGTTGATTGTTCTTGAAAAACCATTTTCCTCCCACAACAGTTTCTTATAGCTTAAAAATAGAAGATTCTTTGTTCATTAATCAAAAGCTAAAGTTTTTTGTAATTTATAATTTTTCAGCAATAAATAAACTTTATGTACAGTAAATAAAAAATTGCATCGCATCCAATTTTTAAAGAGCAGCTAAAGTAAAACGCTGCAATGCTGCATAACTTTAGCAGTACAATCGAATCCATACAAACTGCAATTTGGATCAAATTTTTAAATATCCAATTGCCCCATCGACAGGAAACATTAATATCGCATTTCAATAACAACAACAATCTAAATAGCAGATAACATCATGTTCAAAATGAAATTATTAAATACCTGAAATAGTCGACTCGGGGGAAGTTGACAGGCATTTGATTGTCGCGCTTGTTTACGCATTAAGACTGTCAACAGGCATTTACGCGTCCAGTGGCGGCGCTGCTCACATCTCCCACGCCCAGTGCTTTCTGCATCTGCTGCCAGAATAGGGGAAAAAGAACACCAATCGACAGTGCGCGCCGGCCGAATGCCAAAAGTCTGTATTAATAAAATATCAGCGAAATCCTCGTCGCGACCTCCCCTTCGAGAAATTTTTTCCGTCGCTGTTTCTTGGCGCTGTTGTCACAGTGACACGGCGACAGCAGGTCGCAAGTTTTCAGCGACAGCGTGCCGTGGGCACAACGCGACAACTTCAACTGTCAATATTTGCAATTGAAACGTGCCGCCGAACCCCCGCTTCCGGCCGTCGCCCGCGGTTGTGTTGAAAAGGTGGATTTGGGCCTTTTAAGTAATTTCAATATCGTTGATGTGTTTTCAATATTCCGCATAGATTTCAATAAGCTAAAGCTGTTTTTTTGTTTGCCTTGCCGTTGTTATTGTTGTTGTTTATTGTTGCAAAGAAGCCATTAAGCTGCATGCTTGACATATTAAAAACAAGCGCATCCTCGTCGGTCTGTTCACCCTCGATGCAGTTGTAGGAATGGCAAAGCAATCGAGTTGATGAGGTAAAACTTTTGACGACTTGAAGAGAGATGAAAATATTTTGGCAATTTATTAAAAATTATTGTTGTGCCGTTGCGACTGGAGGCATGGCAAAATTTTATTAGCAAAATGTGTAGGTAATTTTAAACTTCATAAGAAAAAATTCAGAAATTAGTTGATTGAAAAAAAATTATTAAATTTGCGCTCAAATTTGTGTGACGCTGTGCTTGTCTTAAAGTCAGTTTGGAATGCAATGATTTTCTTTAAAGCACTGCTCAAGTTTTATGTTTGTAGCTTCAACGGTCCTGACGAGCGTACTATGTAAAAGATTCAAGCCACTCGCCAAGGCGCTGATTGGACCCTATCAGTGCGGCTTTAGACCTGGTAAGCCCACCATCGAACAGATATTCACTCTACGCCAAATCCTGTAGAAGACCCATGAGAATCAAATCGATACTCACCATCTCTTCATCGATTACAAGGCAGCATTCGATAGCCCGATAAGGGATCGCCTATATGCCGCATTGTCTGAACTTGGTATCCCTGCAAAGCTCGTGAGACTTTTCAGAGCGACGTTGAGCAATACGCGCAGCTCCGTCAAAGTTGGAAGTGACCTCTTCGACCCATTCGATACCGTTCGAGGATTCAGACAGGGCGATCCTTTGTCCTGCGACCTCTTCAACTTCACCATGGAGAGTGTTCTGCGCAAGGCCGGTGTACATCGTAATGGCACAATCTTCAACAAAAGTGTCCAGCTCCTTGCCTACGCTGATGACATTGATGTCATCGGGCGCAACAAGCGAGATGTCACCGCTGCCTTTGCGGCTATCGAAAGAAAATCTGCCAAAATGGGTCTGGTGGTAAATGAGGGCAAGACAAAGTATATGCTGTCTACACGCAGGGACTCGCAGCGGCTAGGGTCTCACGTCGAGGCCGACAGATGTACCTTTGAAGTTGTCAAGGAATTCGTCTACCTTGGTACCGCCATCAACAGCAGCAATGATGTCAGCCTGGAGATAAAGCGAAGGATTACTCTTGCCAACAGGTGCTACTACGGTCTCGGTAGGCAATTGAGAAGTAGAGACCTCTCTCGACCGACAAAACTTGCACTCTATAGGACGCTTATCTTGCCCGTGCTCCTCTATGGCGCTGAAGCATGGACAATGACACGAAACGACATAGCGGCCCTTGGAGTGTTTGAGAGAAAGGTACTTCGTAAAATCTTCGGCCCTGTTCGTATTGGCGACGACTATCGTATACGAACCAATAACGAGCTGTATGAGCTGTATAAGGACATGGACGTAGCACAACGAATTAACATCCAGCAGCTGCGCTGGCTCGGTCATGTCTGCCGTATTAACGACGAAGCTTCGGCGAAAAAGGTGTTCGATGCGATGGTTGGAGGTCGACGGCGAAGAGGGAGGCCGTGTCTCCGGTGGAAGGACCAAGTTGAAGAGGCCCTGTTATCTCTTGGTGTGACCAACTGGAGAAGGCGCGCGCAAAGCAGAGGCGCCTGGAGAGAAATTTTGCGGCCAGCCGTAACCCGGTATCGAGTTGTTATGACCAGTTAAGTAAGTAAGTAAGTATGCTTCAACGGTTCGGACTCGGCGATTATTAATCACTCAATCAGAATTGGAGACTAAGCGGAAGATACATTGGAAGAAAAATATGTGGTAGTCGGTATTAAATTTTGAAGGAAATGGGTGTCTATTTTATAACAAAGATCATTTTGTTAAAAGCCTTATTAAGGGTTGGAAAGAGCAAGAATTAGTTTTGGTCTTCGAAAGTCACTATCGCCGATCTATTCCAAGTAATACGGTACTAAAGTCTTGGTAACAAAGCTGCTCGTCTGCAAAGTTTGAACTTTATCGCCACAAAAAACTTACCAAATCATCCAACCTCTTTCAGTAACCATCAGTTGGAATATTTGTTTACATTTTAATTTTCTCACAATCAATGCATATCGCATTCTTGGTTACTACGACGGCGATTTCTTTCACCAACACCTGCAGTTTCCAATCAGCGCGCAACGTCCACGAACTGCAGATGGCAACGGGTGCAGGAAAATAACGAATCTGCCCAAAGCGAAAGAAGATGCACTGCAAAAAATGTCGTGTACGGCTGTCAACATTCCAATTATGCCAACATTTTGCGCACACCAATAATACACGTTGACAACAACAGGACCAAGATGTTAGCAGTGCAACAAACAACAACAACAACAGAACGTGCCCCAGCACGAGACTGAAGTGGTACGGAATGGATACGCCACGAGAAGAGACAACAAATTGGATGTGAATGCAAATAAACGAAAATTATAAATAACAGCGCCAACGGAGGGGGCTGACGGCGGGCGGAGGTGGGTGGAGAAGCCACTGTCACCAATTTCAAATAACAACAAATGCTGGAGGAGCAGAAAAAAGCGACACAAAAAAGCGGGCGAAAGAAATGATTCCTTATAACTGCAGGTTATGCTCGAACTATGTGCTGCACGAGCGGGAGGATAGGGGGCGGGACGCACAGGAGAGGCCAGCTAGCTGCCAGTGCGGTGGCGGCCACACCTGCCCGACCGCGCTGGAGCGGCAAGAATGGAATGAAATGTCGCAAACACACACACACACACGCGAGAAGGAGCTTAGCGTCGGGGCGCTGCAATGCGAATGCGAACTGATGACTTGCAATGAATAGAAATTGCCGAAGAGAAATGAACATTTGAATGAAGGATGAAAGCAAGCAAGCGAGCGAGCAAAATAAAGGAAAGCATGTAAATGGCAAAAACGCGCAGGTGTACGTGCGCGTGTGCATGGGTGTGTGTGTGAGTGAGTGTGCGGAGCACAAGAAAAAATGAAAAATCCATAAAGTACGAACACAGCAACAACAATCAGCCAGAACAAAAACAGTAGCAGAAAAATATGAAATAAAGGTAACCCATACCAGAGAGGAGGAGGAGGCTGGCGGTAGGAGGCGGCGGGGCGTCTGAGTGGCTGATTTGGTATTGCTGAATGTAGGGTGGGCGGTGGCGGCTTGAGATATGGATTTGTGTGCGAGTCGGATAGCTGGTTAGTGCATTGGCTGCTGGGTTGCTGGACTGTCGACGGGCGGGCGTGGGCCGGAACTGACTGACGCGGTTGACAGTTCTATGAGAACACCTAATGCCATGTGACATGCACAGAAGTTGATGGCAAACGAAATGACTGCGTCGCCGCTATGCCATTCGTCTAACTAGAAATTCATCCGGCTGACGGAATAGTAGCAACGTTGACCGAGAGACCGAGAACATCCAAATCGTTAGAATCGTTGTTTGGAATTATTATTGATCTGGTTAGTTGTGTTTCTTTCTGTTTCTTCGAAGTAGAAACTACGAAACTACTCATATGATAGTGTTAATTATATTATTGCTTAGGTGTGATTGTACAATCTTTTGTGCCCCCAGTAAAGCATACAAATTCTTCTTGAAATATAGCCAAAATTGTTCTAATTTTTCTATTTATATATATTTATATATATTATATCTTTCTTTTGTACGGTGACTTATTGTAAAATTTTGCGCTCAACATTTTTCCCATACACACTAACCCTCAAAAATCAAGTTTTGTAGGACATTTTAGTACCAATTTTGAATAAGTACGAAATAAACACTGAAACACATTTTCACTTTGTGTTAAATCTTGGGGTTCAAGTTAATTTCTGAGCTTCGGTGTATTCAGAGACCTATAGTAGAATTTTATGGCGAATATTTTCGTGGTACATTTTGTCCTTAAAAAGTCCTGTCTTACAGGACATTTTTGGCATTTTAGAAAAAAGGGTCAAATTGACCCATACAAATAGGAGCTACAGGGTTAAAATGCTCCACAAAAATGTTCTCCGTAGTATTTTACATCAAATTGCTGAACACATCACATACCTAAAATGTGAGGTTACATGGTTTTCGTATGCCGATTCACCATAAGAATGTGCAAAAAGGGGAAAACTTTGATCCCCCCTAAAAAAAATTCAGACGTAAACTTTCAAAACGCCGATACACGTATATTTTTTTTGTTGGCCCCCTCTACCAGAATCCGTTGTCAGAACCTTGTTATTTTTTTTTGTGTTGTACAGTGCTATTTAATAATATCACAATTTTCTTGAGCCAGCAGAGCAAAACAATCCAAAAACTGGGAACTACTGTGCTGAAATCATGGACCCCATGTCTAAACGTTGCTGTCTTTGGACAGTCACCCAAATTACCTACAAATGTCAAATATAAGTAAATGTGCAACTAATGTGAACAATGTCACGAACTTGTCTTTCTTTCTTGTGTTTGTATTTGAAGGGAAAAGTCCTAGTCCGATTTGGCCGTATTTGAAGCTTTATTTATTAATATTTATGAATTATCCTTTCTGCCACAATTACCTACATTACAGTCCTGATTTGAGGAACCTATGTCAGCGGTGATATTTTCGGTAATCATATTTTTGACATCTTCTCACCTTTATCTGCTCTGCGTTGGCATTTCAATGTTTTTGTTTGTCTGTCGCTTACTGGCAGTTTTTACAAATTAAAATTGCCACAAGCACAAATTACTTTTCAGCCATTGCACAACGACAACAACAACCATAATAACAACAACAACAATAGCAGCAGCAAAGCCCAATTGGACGGATAGTTGACAAGAAAAATCTGCGCAGAGGTCACTCACAACTGGCAGCGCAGGACATCTGCCCATTGCCAAGTAAGGAGAGGGGGGGGGGGGAGGAGCGTCAGTTGGCTTGAACGCACACATACCTACAGGACGGGAGGGCAATGTGGAGCGTGCGGTGAGGTACACAAATGGCGCTGTTGATGGAATTTCTAAGCAACAAAACAACCAAATAGAAAAGAATGCGAGAAAGGCTGAACGACACAAAACGGACCCAATCATTTTGCTGACGAGGTGAATAGCATCATTAGGCACAAATTCGTGTTGTGCTTTTGTTGTTCTTATTGTTGGTGTTGCTGTTGTTGGCATTTTTGCTATTATATTTATGCTCGTGTTGTTTCAGTTGGGTTGTTGGAAAAATGTTTAGTTATGACAAATGATCAACTGTCACTTGTAGAATTTAAAATAGCACAACAGCAACTGATTCGTTTTGCGTGCGGCCCCAGCACCTGTGAGCCGCTGCCTCGGTGCCCGGTCGGTTTATTTCCGCTTGTTTTGCCATTAGAGCAGAGCCCACCGACTTTGGCCGAGTATCCTTTGAGTCATGATTCGAGCGGAAATCGTTTTCTCACATGTGGCCCACATGTGTTGTGTAAGTATTTGTGTGCTACGCAGCTCGCTTCCTGCCACATGTGTGCACCGCCCCCCCCAGCAGCGCAGCATTGGCACAAACCTCGCGTTATTAAATATCGCTTTGAGCGGCTTAAGCGGCAGACATTTTTCAATATTTGCCCGGTTTTTGTTGTTTTGAGAAATTGCCGCCTTTGACAGCTTGACATATGCGAGTGCACGCTGGTGGCGCATAACCTCAAAGTATTGCAAGAATGTGTCAGTGAAATGTGTGAGTAAAAATGGCGGCGCGCAAAACGAAAACACACACGAAGCGCGCCAAGCCTGATTCTCATTTGAACGCTTAGTAAATATTACGCGCACGTTCCAACACTACAACACACACCCATCGCATAAACGCGGCCCGCAGTGCAGGTCCTGATTCGTCCGCCCCTCCCCCGCGTTGCGCAGCACCGCGTTGCTTGCGGCTGATTGGGCTTAAGTCATGATTCCGAAATTTCGTTACGCTGGCATTCTTATTGTGACAGCTAAACGTCACATCTGACAGCGCCACAATTAGTCATTTGGCATGTGTGCGTCGGTCGGCGGTCGGCGGTTGCTGTTTGCGATGCGTGCAGGGCGCCAACGACGATTCCGCACATAGCTTCGATTGTTTGTTTGTCTTATGGGGGCGAAAGTTTGGCGATTTAATAACTTATTTAGAGGCACTTTGACTGTGTTTTTATACTCGGCGACTGCATGAAATCATATCAGCTTCTTTGGGGTAATCGACATCTTTCCTACATTTACAGTTTTGAAGGCTAATCAATAATTGGGCAAACTCGTCCTTGATTTATTAATGGGCGATGGTAAGTTTTAAAATATTCCAGTTTTACAGTGTCATAATTTACAAACGTCGCACATTGGGAAAAAAACAGGCAAAAACGCTCGCATTGGAACAAATCCAAAAGTTGCGAATCTGAATTTTTTTTTACTTGGCGTAATATAGATAGACTAGCGAGACAGCAAATCAACTTTTCAAGTCTCTTCATCCCATGACCTGGACTTTACGGCCTTTTAAAGTTGAACGTTTTATTATATTATTTTCACTTCTAGCAAAATATCGTTAACAAGGCTGTCTTCAGATGCCCGTAGAATCTATATTTTTTAATGAAATCCCATAATTTTTCTCATGTGAGGTTATGATATTTAAGTAATTAATGTATCAAAAAATTTTATTTCAGAAATATTTATTTTGACAGAAAAAAGCATATCTAACCTTTGCCTCATTTTTTGATAAAAATGAGAAAAATCGGGATTTTCTATGGACTGTAACTTTTGAGATTCCATAGCATTCCACGAAATACTTATACACTGAATAGGTGGGACATACAGCTAAATGATGGTACTAAACTTATCTGCGGAGTCCTGCGTCAGCGTGAATGCGAGCAATTTTCGCATGCCAACCCAAGCACTTTTTGTACTCAGTTCTGGTGAGCAACGATATACTTTTAATTGCTGAGCAAAACTATAACGCATGAAAAACAGAATTGAGATATGTAAATATATATCGCATTGATTTATCTATGTCCGTCTGTTAATATGTCTTCCAATTCGTCTGTCTGATGGAAGGTATTCATAATAGCTTTCGAAAAAGTTGGGACACGAAACTGAAATTTCATACAAACACTTTGGAAATCATGAGAACAACATATTGCCTAAAATAGGCGTGGTTTGCCCATTTTTTAACAGGGTTGCCATATAAAGATTTTTTTCAAAATATGAACTTTTAAATATTTACCGTCCGATATTTTTGTCTGGAAATAGGTGTGACATGCCTCTTTAACCCATTGAGATACATAATAAGTGATTATTTTAACTTTTCGTGAGGAAAGTTATACTTGTAGTTAACCTTTTCCGTGCCATATAAAAGTAAATGAATAGTTTAGATTTTTTTAAGAAAGAGTTTGCCTACTTTTATAAAAGTGGGCTAAGTGTCTCTAAAGAACATTTTAATGCATGGCAACAAAATTTTAGCCTATTTTAATATTGTTAAAAATAAAGTCTGTATGGAGAGTAGGCGTGGCCGTGGGCGAATTTTTTTCATTTTTGGAATAAATCATCTACTTGTGGGAACCGTTATGCGAAAATTCAATCCTTTATCTTTTTTATTTCCGAAGTTATTAAATTTTTCGTTATACATTCGGAAACCATAAACCGTGCTGCGAAAAAGTGCTCAAATTAAAAAACGCTAAAACACGTGTAACTTTATTTTTGATCTTCTACGAGAATCAGTTATCAAAATATTGACTTGTTTTTTTTCCTTATGATCATGCATGTTTTTAAATCTCTTAACTTCCGACTGTAGGGTACCAGCTCCTGGTAGGGGAAATAAAAAGAAATTATACCATACAATTCTCTGAAGAATTCTAAAGATAATAACGAAATTTCAGTTCTCTAGTGCAAAAACTATAAATGCTAAAGCTCAAAACAGGCGATGCGAGCGTTTTTGCCGGTTTTTTCCCAATGTGCGTCGTATTGATTTCTTTTCACAACGTTAAGAAAAGATGAGAAAATTAATCACTTTTACGAGCTTAAAAGAAATTCGAATATTTAGATGGACTTTTTCAGAATAAGAAATGAAGGATGTTCTAAATTGAATAAAGGTTTGTCTGAAATGGAATCTCGAAAAACATTTATTATCGTATCAAATAAAAGTATCCTCAAAGAAACATCAAAGCATACTAACGCTCACTCAATTCTCAAGGACTCCTGACTACTGAAATGTCCAACTGGCAGGATAAGGGGACATAACACTATAAATAGTCGTCCAACTGGACCTATTCGACTTCAACATGAAGATGACAGTAACGTTTACGAAATGTAGGAAATCCAGAGACCGTACCGGTTATTTTTTTATCAAAAAGGTCAAATTTTAACTGTTATCTTTTAACTTTTATTTTTCCCGACAAAAATAAAAGTTATTTTGTGCCTTTTATCATTTCAGGCAAAAATAACTGTTACTTTTTACTTTTATTTTATCAGTCAAAAATATCAAATATATCAGGTAATTTTAATTTTTTCAAAGGCCGTTGACCGACTTAAAAACTATTGATACCATTTTTTTCATCGCACAAGTGTTATAGCTCAGAATGTGCGGTCTGCTGAGGCGAAAAAAATGGTATCAATAGTTTTTTAGTCGGTCAAGTGGCCTTCGAAAAAATTCAAATTGCCTGATATATTTGATATTTTTGACTGATAAAATAAAAGTCAAAAGTAAAAGTTATTTTTCCTGAAATGATAAAAGGCACAAAATAAAAGTTGACTTTTATAGTAAAAGTAAAAAATTTAAAAGGCGTTTAATATTCGTGAAGCTGAGGCCATTACGATCATAATGGTATATTTGAAAAAGTCCACCGGCAATTTTTTCGTTATGCCTTTTTGATTTGAAAATTGTAAAATAACAGTTATTTTTGGTCCCTGAGGAAATCTGTTTGCGCCCTTTTTTGTTGTTTGATAATGGTTTAAGTCAGACGATGTGAGTGTTTTTTTCTAACTGGAAAAAATCGATTGACAATTAAATTAAAGACAAATTGGACGCTGTGCATAGGGACTTTGCACCGTTATGTACCACCGTGAAATTTTGGGCATCTCAATTCAAGCGTGGCGGTCCAAGCTTGGGAGATGATAAATGTTTGGGGCGTCCAAAAAATGCAACCACTGACGATAACATGGCTCAAGTTCACCAAATGAAGCCAAATTTAATTAGGAGAGATAGCAGAGGCTTCAAATATATTAAAAGAACGTGTTTGCCACTTATTGAATCAAGATTTAGGCATAAGAAAGCCGTCCGTGTTTGACCAAAAACGTGTTCGAATGAACGTTTTCAATGTTCTGCTTGAATGGGTCATCGCTGGTGGAACTGTGTGTACGTGCTATGTGTGATAAGTTTCCGGCCTAGCTTGGCGAGATGTCTCGTTCGCCTTATCTGGCAATACTGTAGGTAAATTCTGCCGATCAGAGCCTAGTGGCAAATGTATATTTAATGAATGAACAATTTTTTCTTACTGATCATGATGGCAAGAAATCAAAACGAGAACTAAACAATTAATAAATTTTACTTAATTAGTTATTAGTTAATTTAGCCTATCTAAAGACTAAAGATTGCGAACGACGACTAGATCAATAAGAATGTCGTATATGTATATGAAAAATATGTGAAAAATGAAAAGTGGTCTGACATTCCTAGTGCAGGGTATAAAAATATTGGCCAAACTCGACTGAAATGTTTAGTTGAAAGTCGCATTATTATTGCATAAGCATAGGCGCGCACTTTATTTCACAGAAATCACAGAAATTTGTATGAAGCAGAAATCCAAATAGAGGTGGCTGTAACAAAATTCTGTTAATTCCATTCCATTCTATTAAATTTAAGTTAAATCACAACAACAAATCTCACAACAATGAGCACAACAAATAATAAATAAAAACAACAACAACATTGTACATGAATAGCTAACACACCGCCAATGTTTGTAATAATGACAATAATGACGAAAACGATAACAACGTGTGACCAGCAACAAAAAACAACAATAACAAAAAAGCAAAATTCGAGCAACAACGGCAATGCAACAATACGCATGACAATTAATTAACGAATAAAATGTCAATTAATTTCACAGCGAATAATCATAAAATTGGCGCGATTCCGAATCGACGCGCAGACGAACACAGAAGCGCACAGTGGGACAAATAAACCAACATGTTTATTTAATGCTATAATTTCAACATGAATACGAATGCTTGGTCGAAGTTGGACGCAACTTGACAGCAGTGACGTCAACTTGTGCTATTGTTGTTGTAATTTTAACTACATATTTAATTGAATGATAAATAAATTCAGTGCGACGCGGTCAAGCGGATACACGCGCACGCACACACACAAACACGCACACACGTGTAGCAAAAAAAAACACGTGTAGCGATTTTAACGCATGTAAATTGTGGGCGCGATTTTATGCTGACTGTCGATTTTTGTTATTTCGCTTGTTTTACTTTGGTTTTTGTTGTAAGCATTAAAGTCCAATGAGGTCGGCGAGCACCAACAACAGTACCGACACCCAGGAATACTACGAAATACAGAGATACGGACAGACATTTTTACATTTGCATAAAAACTCACAAGCCCATTTATACTTCACACACACTCGCACACACACACACACACACACTCACTTGTCCCGCAGCTCGTGCAATGTGGCTGCTGCAATTTAATTATTACATTTGCATTATCACCGTTATTGTTGATTTTATTCACCACACATTGTGTTGTGTCCATTGGCCGTAGTTGCCTCGTTTGCATGTGTGTGTGTGTGTGTGTGGGCGTATGTGTGGGTGGTTATTCCCACAACATTTTATTTACTTATTTATTTAAATAATTTATTTTGGAAAATGTGCCGCATAAAAGTTGATGGTTTACTTTAACCCCTTATTGCCCTTTTAGGCTGTTGGACACGCCGATTTGCCGCGTCCCACCTCGCTCTGCTCGCACTGTCGCCGAGCTTCGATTGTGCGCACATTGTTTGGTCGCATCGCTGGCGGCATAAATGTATTAATGGCCAACAGCAACAACAGCGGCAACCACAGTAATGGCAAAAATAAAGCGAGCGGCCGAAAAAAATTGAACAAAAGGGACAAATGCGAAAAATCACCAAAAACGAATAACGGAAAATTATTTGAAAAGCGAAAAAGCCAAGCCGGAGCTGGTCTGGCCGCCATGATGAGGTGGTGCGTGGGGAAAGTCTGATATGGGCAGAAAATCGTTGCAAAGTGCGGGTCCTCGCTTTTTGTGTTATGCTTCAAATAAAAAAACGACATTGCCAAGCAAATAAAAATAAAAAACAACCAAATTGCAGAATTCAAACGCAACATTGTTTGTGTGTGTATGTATGTGTACTATACATGGGGGGTGGGGGGTTTATTGACCACAACTAAGATGGCGGTTGGTGCCAACATTTTATGAACTTATACATCGCCTATACAAATGCACATACATATTTGGACCTTTTGTGTGCCTATTTATGGAGTTTTACACACTTATATACTTTTATATATGTATACGTACATGTGTATGTGGATGGGTTGTTATACAAAAAATATATTAGATGTGATATTGGATTCTGGGTTGGTTCTGGATATCCCGAAACCCCATAATTAATTAGGTGTGATACGAAATTCATAAACCGATAAAAATGCTCCTAAATATAAAAGTATTTTTTAGACTAATCTTCGGCTGCTGAACACGAAACTGAAAATCAAAACGTTTTCTTAAGAAGCGCTTTCGAAAAATCTTCGAAAAACACGTTTTTCCCTATTATTTCAGTTATGAGCACATATCTCGTAAACGAATCATCCGACTAACACAAGTTGTCAGAAGGTAATTAACTAACCTTTCCAACGATATATAGATTGTCGACATCAGATGAGATTTGGGAAAGTTACTGACTGGTTACTGGTGAAAGTTGTAAAAAAAGAATTTGTGACCGTTTTCAAAAATCATAAATATTCGAATACTTTTTTATAGATAAAATAAATGATCTCCTTTGGTTTTAAAGTCTAAGATGAAAGATATATTATTTGAGCAAATATTAAGCCTAACATCAATAGAATTGAAAGAAAAATGACAAAGTTATGTTGCACGGAGTGAAAACACCAACTTTTCATTTATTACACCGTGCGAAAATTTTTTTTATTTTTCCGAGACCCATCGAAATGTTGATATAGACGTGAAACTAGAGGTCATTTATAATATCCTGGCATAGTCAGTTTTTCATTTTCTGACCCAAAAACCTTCTTAAAGGACTTTAAAATTTTAAGGATATACACATTTCAAATATTTTTTTAAATATTTGCGATTGTGCAATGATGAAGATATGGGTTTCAAATGAAAGAGCAAAATTGTCTCCATTTAACTAAATCTTCTATTTTGAACTTTCAGAACTTTGAAAAAGAAAAAAATTTAGATGTATGAATCTACAGACTGAGATCCAAAACATTTATATTTTGCATACCTGACATATTTTGGTCCTGAAAGTTAAATTGGCGTTCGAGGGCAAAAAATCGTAAGAATAATTTACAAAACAACTCTTAGCTGCGCTCTCTGTGAAAGTGTGGCACTCATAGAGAAAACAGAAATTTGCAAATATTTTGTGTTTTATATGTTTTGAAAGCTGCCATAATTTCCAACGTCCCTTTAAATAACTAAATCAAGCATTATTTCTGCTGGGGCTTATTCCATAAAATATCTATAATGCAACTTGCCAAAATTGATTAGCCATACGATCAGATTTGTTCCATGTTTTTAAATTAATTTTGCAGTCCTTGAAGCGACATCCATCCGAAACATTTACAAATCACAGTCTATGAACTTTGATTCTTCACCTCAAGCTGCATTTTATTAAACATTGACAGAGAAGCATTCTCTGCATATGACCGAAGATTATTTTTTCATACATTAATACATTTTATGCAAATATTAAAAACCAAAACTTCCCATCCGAGAAAACTTTAAAAATTTGGACAATTTATGGGCAGACGCCGACCAAGAAAATCGATTTCTTTATTATGTTTTATTATTCCGCTTTCGAAATGAGGTCCAATAATTCATTGCAACGACTGTGCCATCCCCACGCTGCATTGCCGCCCAACAACCAGCCCCCGCAAACCCACTTCGGCAACATTCATAAAACACCAGCAACAACGCAAAGATAACAAAATTTTACGACATATTTGTGCCAGCGCAAAAAAGCGCTCGAAACCTGCAAGCCGGCAACAACAATAACAGCAAAACAAAAATTACAATATCTACCGGCGCGAGTACTGCACAACGTGCCCCAACCTGGACGCGTTGTTGTGATGCGGAGGGTGACGGCATCATCGTTCTCATCAATGGCGCAAATATTCTAATGGGTTTGAAGGCGCTGGGCGGCGCTTCCCGCTGCGGGTGGGTGGCCGGAACGAGGGGGGCCAGAGGTGGCGTATAATAATCATCTATATTCATGGATTAGGATTCAATTTTTGCCGCCGCAACAACGGGGGGTTAAATTGAAAAAAGGAAGCGGCCAAGGCACAAAAGAACAGAAGGTGAGTGCGCGAGGTGTGCGGCGCGCCGACGGCTGAAAAAAGCGAAATTATAAATATGAGCATAAATATGGGCGCTGCAGCGTACAAAAGAGAAATTCTTAAAAATTTATGCAAGGGAATATTGCCGAAGCGCTAATAAATTTCTGAAGATTGGTGCAAGGTTGCGGCCTGTTAGACACGAGCGCCGGAGCGGGAGGCGCGGTGGGGGGCGGGGGGCGAGACATTGCCATGGCATTTGCCATGCTTTTTTGTTTCTCATTACTTTTCATTGTCGTCGTCGTTGTTGCGTATGATGTTGCTGTTGTTGCTGCATAACGGTGGTGTACCGTCGCCGGTAACGTATTAATGAATAATACCGAACGCCACAGGGGTTAATAAGTAATCTGCATTTTTTGACATTTATTTATACGTGTGAGTGGCGGTGCTGTGCGAGGGAGGGGCGGAAACGAAGCGAAAAAGTATGTGGCAGCATCAATAGCGTAGCCAGAACTTTGCCAAGAGGGGATCGAAGAAGTTAACAAAAAAATTTTTATAAACAAATTATAAAATAATTTGTGATAAAACTGATTAAATTAAAAAAAAATTGTCTGCATAAACTCACTTACGAGTACTTCAACTTATGTACTTAAATGCAAACTGAACATTTGTATGTTTTGTTTTAAAATATATAAAATGAAGAAATATAAATTGGCTACGCCCCTGGCTGGCATACGAACTCATCGCCAAAGTGTACACCAAAGGTTAAAACGCTTAGCTTTAACAACTGTTTCAAGTAAATTGAATCCCACATTAAATGCCGAAAGCTCCGCGATAACGCAAAGTGATGATTTAAGTAGAAATCTTCGTGCAGAGTCAGTCTTGTCAGTTCTTAGCTCTGCATATTCTCTTTATTAATTATATCAAAAGAAATCTTGTTGCAACGCCACTGTTCTGCATACTAAAAACACACGAATTAATATTTTACATAGAAATTGTCTCCGCTAATTTTCGGCCTGCCCACACCCGCCCAAGTCCCAGAAACACTCAAAGCCATAGAAACTTTCATTTCTACTCAATAAATATTGACATGCAAAGCGTCGTACGTACGCCGCGTAATAACGAGTCGAAAAATCTGTCAAAATTTAATAATCTCTCATTTTCGCGTCGTGCACACACAAAAACTTCATAAAAGTTCTGCACAAAAACAAAAATAAAGAAGCCAACGAACAAATAGAACTCCACACATGAATCTGTGAGAATACTTTGAGAATGTTGCCCCATAGGAAATTATTGCCCCACAGAAATATGTATGAATTTTCGGGAGATATTGACGTGATATCAGCTTAAACCTATAATAGTTCTATGATCAGATCTGGAGCTTAGTTTCGACCTACCAATAGTAATTTCTGCTCTTTTGCTGCTCCCTCTACCGCATCTTCGGACGAAGGAAGGTAGCCGCAATTGGGGGACGTCAGTTGCTTTGCATTATTACATTAGTTTTTAATTTCTACATCCTTTGTCCTTTTAAAAGGACTTCAAAGTTTTGAAGGGGATAAAAAAGAAATAAAATGTAAAAAATACTTAACCTCGTTAGAATATGGCGATATGTATATCAAATAAAAGAGGAAAGACTCAAGAATATAAATAAAATTGATTTTTTATCTATTTGTAAAAAGAGAATATGAAAAAGGTCCTTTGAAAATTGTAATCCTTTGTATCCTTGAAAATTGATATCGAATTTTCTTGAAAAGTAAGCATGTTAAAACCCAAAATCTCGTTGATCACGTGTCAAAATTTTATTACTCTAACTTTATTGGTTCGAAAGTTTTAAAAAAAAAGGCGGAAGCTGCAGTTCTAATGAAGTACAAAAATTCTAATTTTTTTGAGTGTCAGTATTTTAAATAATAAAAAGATGCAAAATTAATGAAGCAAGATTTTATACTCCTAATCAGGGGCGGATTCAGAAAAATATTTCGGGGGGGGGTTTAAAAAGTAATTCTTTAATATTCATAAAATACCAAAAAATGCCTTTTCATTTGTATGTAGTTTTAAAGTCGATCATAATATTTCGCGGGGGGGTTTCAACCCCAAAACCCCCCTGAATCCGCCACAGCTCCTAATACTCCTTGTGATCCTAAAAAACTCGCTCAGCTTCTTCCAGCCACTGCCTACAAGTTCTATTCTCTGGAATATTTAGTAAAGCGAGGAACTGACGGAAACTTTCTTAACGAGCTAAAATTGGTCCGTTTTTAATTTAAAACCATTTCGAATTTTTTTTTGGAATACGTTTTTTAAACCAACCCTGAGTACATTTTAGCAACTCCGTTCAATTCCGTTAGATATTTTAACAAATTTCTGGATTATCCCGCGTACCAGAAGCTTTCCGATAATAATTGCCAATTAATTTTCGATTCCGTCCAGTCATGTACAAAGTCCCGAGCACCACAATGGTGATAAATCTAAAGTTAGATATAGTTACAAATATATGAATACATTTCTTACTTTTAATGGGTATTCTAGTCTAGAATTTCGAAAAAATCTATTTTTTTTTTTCGTATTTTTAAAGTTTAGACCATTAAGAATAAGCCTCTAAAAGGATTTACGGAAATTCGAATTATTTTCGGAGTTATAGTTAATTTTGTTAGGCGCCACTAAGACTGCCCGAAATGAGACTGTAAACTTTAAACACGTTTTTCTCGAAACTATTTTTTTCGATACGGTTGCCATGATATCTCAAGTTCTAATGCACCGATTTACTTGAAATTTGTAACAGACTTTCTTAATACTATCAAAATGTTCTCGACGTAAGGGTTTTTGTAATTTTTTTTTTTACTATTTTTAAAAAATTACCGAAGTTGAAAAAGAGACAAAAAATTACTTTTATTTACAGAAATACGCCATTTTGTGAAACATTTTTTTTCAAATCGCCTACGTCCAGATAATTCTGCATCCTTATTTAAGTAGTAAGAACACAAGTAGAGAGACACCTTTTTTTTAAGTCCCCACTTTGCCGGCCTCCATCGACTATAATTTTGATTTTTTTTTTCAACTTTTTATACATTTTTATACTTTTCAAGTATCAATAAAAAACTGATAAAAACATAGATAGTAAAAAATATTACTGTTTTTTATTACGGCCGTAAAATCACTTCAAAATCGAGCATCTAGGCTAGAATACCCCTTTAATAAATTAAATTGCGGGGAAGACCCGTATTTATGCAAATTATTTCGCTGGTTCAAAGACCAAGAAACGAACAAACAAATGAAAGAATGCAACTAAGGCGACAGTCTAGAAACATCACTTGATAAAAAATCCAAATCGTTGCAGTGTGTATTACGTTTTCCCTACAGGGTCTGCATAACTTATTAGCCATCTCTATTTTACACACACTCACACATGCGTTCGTGTCTTATGTGTCTTAGGTATTTCTTCGCACAATTTTGCACTCCTGCGTGTTTATGTGAATGCGAAAGTATTAAAAGCGCATTTAATTAAATTGTCGTTGGCCTTGTCAAAGTGTTTGTTGTCACTTTGATTTCTGGCACAAGACATACCATACATGCACACATGTGAATTCATTTGCTTATGCGATGTGATGGAAATAACTTTCGACGGAAACAAGCAACACCGTAAACTTAATAAATGCCGAAAATTGCCAAATATTTGCCAAAAAAAAAAAGTTGGAAATAAGTGGCGGGGGTATTGGTTAAATAAGTAGAAAGCAACCCGACCTTTAAAAAGATGCATTCAATTTTATGATCCTCAGGAAACTTATGGTTTGAGTTCCACTAGCGGAAAGGTTTTTGCTTACCGACCATGCGACTTCTTCATCTCTACTATAGACAATTGAAGTGTTTTGTGAGTAGAAACGGCTCACTATTGCTATTTTGTTGCTATATATGGCAACACAAAGGACCTCGATGACCTCGGACGACGCCTTTTGCTCCTTGAAATGTCTGAGACGAGTTGTTCGATGCTGACATTCAGAACCCGCAGTTCCGGCTGTGTCTTTCCCAGCTGCCTTCCCTGCTGGTTTAAGGAGACTTAAAAAGTCGAATGCTCCATAGATTCTTTTTGCGGATTAAAGGAACTCAGATCGGCTGAAGTCAAGCCAAAGCAAGTTAGTGGGGGTTCTGGTAAAGTTGACCCCAAAATACGGCCGGAGGAAACAGGTAACAATAAGTTAACAATAAGTTTAATTATACCTACACGTGTACAACTTTAAATATATTAATATTTTATAATTAGTATAAATAAATTCCTATTATTTATAAAAAATTATTATTAAAATTCTAGCAGTTAGTACTTGAATATGATTTGGTATACTTTTAAAAATTACAATTAATTGCAAGACTTTTAAATAAATTGCAATTTAGTAATTTGAATATATTTTCTAAGTAATAATAGTACCAAATTTTAATAAGCAGAGACCTAAAATAATTACACTACTCGACAAAAAATGGGTTCATTGCATGCTCCTAAAAACAAAAGTATTTTTTAGACTAATCTTCGGCTGCTGAACACGAAACTGAAAATCAAAACATTTTCTTAAGAAGCGTTTTCGACAAATCTTCGAAAAACACGTTTCTTCCCTCTTATTTCAGTTATGAGCACATATCTCGTAAACCAACCATCCGACTAACACAAGTGGCCCGTCGTTCGGAAGGTAATTAACTAACCTTATACTAACGACATATAGATTGTCTAAATCAGATGAGGTTTGGGGAAGTTACTAACGATGAAAGTTGTAAAAAAGTAAATTTTTCGACCAATTTCAAAAATCATAAATTTTCGAACACTTTTTTGTAGATAAAATAAATGATCTCGTCTGGTTTTAAAATCTAAGATGAAAGATATATTATTTGAGCAAATATTAAGCCTAACATCAATAGAATTGAAAGAAAAATGTCAAAGTTATGATGCACGGAGTGAAAACACCAACTTTTCATTTATTACACCGTGCGAAAATTTTTTTATTTTTCCGAGACCCATCCAAATGTTGATATAGACGTGAATCTAGAGGTCATATCCTGGCATAGTCAGTTTTTCATTTTCTGACCCAAAAACCTTCTTAAAGGACTTAAAGGACTAAAATTTTAAGGATATACACATTTCAAATATTTTTTTAAATATTTGCGGTTGTGCAATGATGAAGATATGGGTATCAAATGAAAGAGGAAAATTGTCTCCTTTTAACTAAATTATCTATTTTGAACTTTCAGAACTTTGAAATAGAAAAAATATTAGATGTATGAATCTACAGACTGAGATCCAAAACATTTATGTTTTGCATACCTGACATATTATGGTCCTAAAAGTTCAAAATAAACAATTTAGTTAAAAGGTCGAGTAGTGTAATCATCCATATTTTTGGAAATAAAAAATTGCCCTAATTTAAGAAATTTCTAAAAATATTGCTTTATAATAATTATTCCCAATAAGAAATTTTTTACGTGACCTGTAAATATTATCATGTAATAAATATTTTTGAGTTGCATAATTACTGTTATAAGAAACAATATTATAACGTACTTACCATATATAACAAAAAATTATAAAAAAAGTTGAAGCAACGTAAAAAAAATTTATCAAAATAATAGTTATCGGTAACGTAAATTAAAAAAGTTATAAATAAAAGTTATGAAGCAACGTTAAAAAAATCCCAAAATAATAATTATCGAAGACGAAAAAAAAATTTGTTTCTCATAACAGTTATTACGCAACGAAAAAATTAACTGTCGCAAATAATGATTATTATTTTCTTAAAAAACTTACAATAGTTAATTCCATGTAAATAAGTTAAATTACATCAACTGCTCCATCGGACTGAATCTGTATTGTATTAAACATTTTATTGGTGCAGTTATTTTGAATGTCTGTAAACTCATCGCTCAAGTTCGCCGATACCATCGATTTATTTTGTGCTTGCAATTTTTTGAAATTATGAAAAAAATCGCAATCAGATCGAACGGTGCTTGTGCAAAATTTGATAAGTCACCTTAATCGAGCGCAACGAACATTTAATGGCAGCGACGAAATAATTACATAGTTTATTGTGCGCGGATCAAAAGCGTCCGCACTCGCCGACCCGTTCCCGCAGTCAATAAATCACACAGCCCGGCGAACAGCACATTCGAACAGACATTCGCCGCAGATTTGCAGTTTTTGCTTATTACGTGCGGATGCAATTAAATTGAACAATGTGTAGTGTCAACTATTTTTAGTTAGAATAGCCAACACCTGACTGACTGAACACTGAAAAACACGGCTTCACCGAATTCATGTCCATTAGCGATAATTGCGTCCAGCAGCAGTGGCCGAAGAGTGCAAAAAGCGTGGCAACCTTTTTGCGGCTGTCGGAAACGCGCCGCCCGCAATCGCTCAGCTAGAAGTCAAACTCTAAAATGATCGCACTTCACGCTCAGCCGAACAATTCGCCGGCTCAACTATAAAAGTTCGCCGCCGGCCATCGAACAGCAACAGTTACCGATTGAAGCCGCAACAAGATGAAGAAGAGAATTGCAGTTTTATTCATTGTGGGCGTTTTGCTGTGCACGCTTACGGTAAGCAAACGAACTTTGTCCGCGAATTGAGCTCGCACATCGAATTTCACTCCACTTACAGCTCGCTTCGCAGCAGTCCGGCCAGCAACCACGCGGTCCACGCCCCAGCGGCCCGCCGCCCAGTGGCCCACCGCCCAGTGGCCAACCCCCAAATGGCCGTGGCCCACCGCCGCGCAACTCCGGCTCAGGCAACTCCGGCTAGACGCATCCTTAAATGATCTACCTGACGACCACGCACTCCGCCTCTCTGGACCACGCTGCGTTGCTTTTTTGTCTTATTCCCTATTATTGGCTGTAATGAACACCGAACTTCAATTCAATAAATATTAAACGTTTGTTTGCTAACCAGTGCTAAAAAGTGTCCCTATCCATTTGCCGGCCGCCGCCTGGGCCAACCGCAAACGGCTGCAACGAACGCTGGCGCAATAACAATCATTTGGCCGGCGTTTTGTCCGTGGCCGGTGCTTACCGAAAACCATAAAGGTAAATTATGGCCGCGGAGCATTTTATCTACCGCAGTAATAAATTTCGACTTAATTATTGTATAAGCATAAATGGCCAAATGTTGCATTGTGTACCCACACACTCACTGTTTAGAATATGCATATGTGTGCATATGTGCATGTGTGTGTGTGTATAGCGTCCAGCCTTAGAAAAAATGTATTTGCCTGCAAGTGGACCGAAAGCTGCGGGATTAGCTGGTTCAGTTGAGGATCTAAACTCAACTTAAAAGACAAAGTCGAATTTGAAATTTCAAAGACATTTCTTTGAAGTTCTGGGTTTCAAATATTTTAATCCAACTAATAGTTAGGAGAATCCTTTGAAATCGTAATTCAAAGGCAAAGGCAAAGGCAAAGGCTGTGGCGATGGTCAAGTAAAGAATGAAAATGTTTCTTTCGGCATTTGTACTCTGATCAGGAAATGACAACGTATTAGTGTAAAAAAATGAAATGAATTCAAAAATGTCCAACTTGTAGTTCATCAACGTAAGACTGGACGGAAGGATAGACTGGAAGACTGAAACGAAGTAACCTATCCTCCAGCGTAGAAATTTACACCCATAAGCCAGGTCTCGTCATATGGCAGCCGTAAGATCCTCAATGTCTCGGGGTTGATCGCAATGGAGGTCTAATATAAAGCGGATCTCTATTTTTTCTGATAGGAAGCATAGGTCAGAAAATACGTTTTTAAGCATAAAATTATGAGGTGAACCAGAAAAATTTTAGAATTTTTACGCATCCAGCATACGAAAATGTCAAGAGTTAGGATCCTGGTATTTTCGAGTGAAAGTATCTATAAATATTGCAGTTTCTTGCTATATTAGTCAATTGCATTTTGGATCTACTTTAGTTAACATGTCCAGCCCGCAAGAGCGCTGCCGCAAATTAATACTGGACATTTACTTGACTGATAAGACGAAGTCTAGACTAAGCATTGCACGGGAAAGCAAAGCGAGCGTAGCGACGGTTTATAATGTTATAAACAACTACAACGTGGGAAACTCCATCTAGAGAGCCGAAGAATCAGGCAGAAAAACGGGTCCAAGTAACCCAGAAGTGCTGAAAAGGGTTGTTAGCACATATCGGAATATAGCCACGAGGTCGACTCGATATGTTGCAGCTGCAGCAGGCACATCGCAATCAACTGTGATGCGATATAAGCGAAGTCAAGGATTAAGGACCTACAAACAACAGAAAGTGCCTGACAGGTCGGAAGCAAAAGAAAAAATAGCGAAGACGCGGGCTCGAAAACTGTATGACGATTACGTAACCAAGGTCGATTGCGTGATTCTCGATGATGAAACCTACCGTAAGGCGGACTTCAAGCAGTTGCCTGGGAATGCCTATTTCACTACAAAGAATAAGAATGGAACACATAGAAAATAGTCTGAAGTGAAATACACCAAATTTCCAAAACGCTTCATGGTTTTTTAAGCTATTTACACCTGCGGTCTACGGAACAAGGCGTTCATTACGACAGGAACAATTAACTCTAGAATTTATATAGAAGAATGCCTGCAAAAACGCCTTCTACCATTTATTGAACAGCCCAAAGGAACAGTTTTGTTCCTTTGGGAATAAGTCCTTATTATTATGAATAATTATTATGAATAATCAGTATGAATAATTGCAAATCCACAAATTTAGTGTACAAAAAACAACAATGCCTAATTCGCAAAAACAATGGCAACTTGTAAGCGGATGCACCTGCATATTTTTAATGCAGGGATATTGATATTTTGGATATAAATTCAAAAATATTATAACATTTTAATATTTTAATTTGGTCGTTAAAGTTTATTTTTATATTTTGGTTTTTGAAAACATTCAACCAAATAATGAACCACCCGGTCCATTATATCATTTGTCTCTTTGAAATGAAGACAGATAGTCAAAATGGAATTGAGATCGTTTGAGAAAAGCGACAGGATGCTCAACAATATGGAAAAAATTAATTATCCTGTTGGAAATTAATTAACTAATTAATTAAATTAATTACCCAACCAGTAGAACACGCTTTGAAATATTCTCTGTTTGCCTTTGCATTCCGCCTTTCGTTGTCATTTTTTTATTACTTGCATTCGAAACATCTAGCGGCTTCGATAATCCAACGTGAAGTCTACGCTCACTACCAGAGGTTTCGGGGTTTAATTCCTACCCGGCTTCTCGTCAGCATTACCCAGTCAAAGCCTTCACCTTTGGACAAGATTCTATCCTTTCCATTCCATTCAGTCGAGATGAACAGTTCGCAGCAGATTTTGATATCCACTGGCGTACTGGCCCACCACCACCGTACTGCACCAGTAACAACAACACGAGAAGTGTAAGTTCGGACCAACGGAAAAATGTCGCAGTTCATACATACATCATCCAAACATAAGCTCAGCGAATACACCAACCTCTGCATTTTCAAACCACGTCTTCTAACTAGTACAACGAATGCACAGAGGGCACTCTGCACAATCCATTCAAAAACGTTCACAGATGGAGGTGTCTCTCCTAGAGGTCAACAGATAGCAGCCCCATCTGCTTGAACTGCTAGCAAAAGATCACTCATTCTGGCAGAACATTAATCGATTAACGTAACCAACAGAAAGCCCAATGCGTCCAAGCGTAGAAAACAGAAAGGAAAAAAGGCGAAAAATCTGAAATTCAAGCGATAATGTTCGCAATTAGATATGTTACCCACAGTCTAAATGGAAATTATGCAAATGCTCTGAAACATTCAGTTTTTCTAAAGAACTCAAAAGTTTAAAAAAACCAAACTTTAACAACTTTGCCAGTCCGTATTATGGTCCGAGCGGGTAGTTATTTAAGGTTTATGTAATCTTCTCTTCTTTAAAAGCAAAGTTTCACACTTTACGATTTAAAGTGGGTAGACCAATGAAAGGACTGACGAAAAGCACTCTAAATTGCCCTGTTTTTGGGGAAAAATAACGAGGCATTTCCCCCTTCAACCCAACCACGTGTATAACTATAAATATGTGAAGTATGCGTCAATAGTAAAATTATTTTTATATGCAAAACTTCAGGTATACAATTGTGATAGAAGTTTCAGGAAAGTCCAGTAAACTGTCGAGGGAACAGCAAAACCCTCAGCCAGAGGCGGATGCCGTTGCGTTCCTCGCCATGGATAAGAAGGGCATCTGACCATTGGGAGGTGGGCCGCGACACGGACCTGTAAGAAACATTATTCGACAATTATTCAACCAATTAGGAACTGTAGTACGAAGCCTTATGTGACGACAACTAACCTCCTCGTGGTGGCACTCTGCTCGGTGGTGAGCCAGTAGGCGGCGCGCCAGTGGGAGCGACGCCAGTTTGTGGAAGAGCCACCTGTGTGCGAGACATTTGATCTGTTTAAGAGCAAGTTTTACAAAAATATGCAAGAAATTGTGAAACCTCACCACAACACTGCACAGCACAGCGCTCAGAACAAGTAGGACTGCAATCGATTTCCGCATGGTTCACACAAACAAAAACTGCTGCTGGAGCAGAGTGCGTGATGTGCTTTTATAGGTAAACATTGGCGGAAATTGCCCAACTAAGCATGAAGTGACAATGCTACGAAAATTATGAAAAACGGTGTTGGGTTTTTTGTGCAATTTTCATGTAGCGCTAACAGGTCGCCGATTACACCTATAAGTGTTTAATCAAAGTTTGGCCTGTTGTGCTGCCTGCCAAAACATATAATTACACCCGAAGTGGGAACAACAGATTTTGACAGTAATTCAATAGTTTAATTTTAATTTTTGTAAACAGCAACGTCATGGCAGAATAATCGATACACTTGGAAAACATGATTCAATGAAAAGATATTCATTCCCGAAGAAAATAAGTTTGAAGCAGCACCGCTAACGGATTCCATCATTATTTTCTATATTTTTTTTTATTTTCAACTTCAACTCCTTTAACCCTTTCCGGAAATTTGTACGATGTATCGTACAATTTTTTCGACGATTTTTTATTTCACAGCGAACGCACTTTTTATGCAACAGCTTTTTAATTTTCATTAAGTAGGCTGTGTTGTATCATTCTGTTTAAAAATATAAATCATTATAGTCGTAGCTACACAGTAGAGTGCCTTTTGTAAGCAGCTTTTTGCAAGAATTTGAAAAATCAGCAAATGACGATACTTCTGCGTAGGAATTTTCAAATCTGTAAAACTTTTTGGTACCAAAAAGCGAAACAATTTCAAAGTTTGAATCTCAGTTGATTTATAGAACTTACAAAATTTAACATTTTTTGCGTCTAAATATTTTTCCCGAGCCTTTAAAAAAATTGTACGATATATCGGAAAAATGACCACAAGGGTTGCAAAGCTTTGTACGATATATCGTACAAATGGAAAGCAAAGGTTGCAAGTCATGTTTACATTTCTTTAAATTTATAGGTTTGGTAACAGATTTTTTGCGTTTGTATGCCTGCCACTCCCATCTGTAAACCGCGTGGCTAAAAAAATTCGACTATTCGGCAATTTTCGCTTAAAAATAAGAATTACTAGACGATTTTGTGTTTTACTGGGCAGACACGGGTTATGTAAGGTTAGACATGCGTACTTGCCACTCCCACTACGATAAAAGGAATCGGCTATATTCAGTATCTTTCTGTAAAACTGTACGAATTTCAATTGATTCTGTGTTTTATTGAGGGGAAAAGGGCTTTGCAACAACAACAACGCTTATATAAGGCGAATAAATGTGAATAAATTGTTTATATATATAATTTTTATAACTTTCGATCAAAGTGAAATCACGTTTTGATTTTTTGTTGTTATAATTTATGTTTTCTATCAAAAAAATTAATGAATAAAAATTAAACTTAAAAACCCGAAACAAAAAATTCATGAATTTTTACTCCTTTGCGGACCATTGTACGATATATCGTACAAAATTGATGAAGCTGTAATTCTCAACAAAAATTATTTTTTTGAAATTTTTTTGTATTTTATTGCTAAAATGTATTGAACATTTTGAAGGAAATATTTTAAAGTAAATATTTTTAAGGAAAAATTTGTATCTCAAGAAATGTGGAAATTGACCGGAAAGGGTTAAGAAAATATATGTAAGCTTCTATAAAAAAAATTTAAGACTGTCCATCACTACAAATCAACCCTGGGCCATTCAATAAGTAAGACTTTTAACGAGTAAAAACCTCGTTTTCAAACATGGATCGATGCATACTCACGCAATGCATTCAAACAGCAAAAATATCGCTCTAACGGTTTGTAAAATAAGTGATGCTTCTTATCCTCATCAAGAAATAAAGCAGTCATTGAGACTGCGAATTTCTTGCACAAGTTAGTGATGTGAAGATTCCAATTCGTGGTTGTCCGGGCCGGGGCCGCTGACAGTATTCCGCTGTAGCTGAGGAAGCGGCTGAAAACCGAGGTCTGTCAATTTCGAGTTTGCACCCAAAATTGTACAAAAATCTTGGCCTACATGCTTGCAAGTTGAAGTTCAGACAAGAATTGCATTACCCACATCGCATTTCCAACATTTGGTTACTGAATGTTGGAATTTTAACAAAATAACTTGAGGTTCGTTTTTGCCTCAACTCGCTGAGTATAAAACAAAATTCAAAACTGTTGCATCCAGGACTCCAAAAACAACAGAGAAATGACTGGCCCACTCTTGCAAATATAGGGGTTTCCAACAAGAGGTGTTATTTGGAATCACCCGGTATTTCGGTAGCTGTCACTTTTGAAGCTTTTATTCTTTGACATTTGACAAGTAAAAACTACGCCATTACTAAAAATGGAACGATACACGCTTCAACAACGCATTGAAATTATTAAAATTCACTACAAAAATGGTGAAAATCTTGCAGTCACAGTTCGCAAAACTAAAGCATTTTTGGGTCGTCGTGAAGCACCTTGTCGGACCGCTATACAGAAATTGGTGGACAAATTCGAGCTGTTGGGACAAGTTAGTGATGTGAAGAATAAAACCCGTGCACGTCGCTCAAGAACAACTGAGAATATTGCTGCTGTAGCCCAAAGTGTTGAAGAAAACCCAGGTTTGCCGATTCCTCGTCGTTCTTTGGAATTGAGCATTCCAAAAACGTCATTACACCGTATTTTGCATAAAGACTTGGATCTTAAGGCTTATAAAGTTCAGTTAACACAAGAACTCAAGCCGACCGATCATCAACAACGTCGTGTCTTTGCTGATTGGGTCCTTGAAATGCATGAAAATGATCCGGAATTCCATCGAAAAATCATCTTGACTGATGAGGCCCATTTCCACCTCGGTGGCTACGTCAACAAGCAAAATTGTCGCACCTGGGGCTCGGAAAACCCAAGAGTTATTGTTGAGAAGCCTCTCCATCCTCAACGTGTGACTGTTTGGTGCGGTTTATGGTCCGGCGGGGTCATTGGACCTTACTTTTTCGAAAATGAGGTTGGATCAACAGTTACGGTGGATGGATTGCGCTATCGAGAGATGATTAATGATTTTTTATGGTCGGAGTTGGATGGTATTGATCTGGACAACGTTTACTTTCAACAAGACGGCGCTACGTGCCACACAAGCAACGAAACCATTGCTCTTTTACGGGAAAAGTTTCCGGACCGTGTTATCTCTTGAGATCAAGTTGTGAGATCTTGTGATTTAACACCTTGCGACTTCTTCCTTTGGGGCCACGTGAAAGATAAGGTGTACGCCAACAGCCCAGCGTCGATTCAAGACCTCAAAGATAGAATTCGTGAGGCTATCGAGGACATAGGGCAGCCACTTTGCAATTTGGTTATGGAAAATTTCATGAAAAGGATATGGTCCTGTAAGCGTGGTCGTGGTGGCCATTTGGCTGATGTTGTTTTTCATTATTAACGGCATACCTTCCTCTTTATTATGAAATAAACATCCGATCATTTATCTCAAAAAATGGCATTTTTCTTTGAATATCAAAATAACACCTCTTGTTGGAAAACTCTGTACAACAAATAGAAATTTGGTATGGTTTTTAAGGTGTCGGTGTATAATTAGGATAGACTTTGTCAGAACTGCTGTTGTTGACTGACTTTTTTGTACTGAATTTGATGCTATGGACAACGACTCAAGCAGGTCGGTGCCACCTTTTCTAATAAAACATGAACAATTTCCTGATAAATTCTACGTCATTGCCTTGGCAACTGTTCATGCACTCAAAACCAATATTGAAGCTGTTATTGGCGTTCCTCAACTGCGTCTTGTATCGCTGTCGAAGACATGTTGAAAATTTAAAACAATACAAAAACAAAATGGTGTCGCGACACGCCGTAAACAAATCTCCGCCATCCAGAGGAGCGCGCCCCACGCACTGTCTGGACTGGTTAATAAATTTGCCGAAAAATTTGGTCGCGGTTGCTGGGCCGCCGCCATAGCAGCGCGCTGCATATTCGCTCCCATCAAACTTGTGCGCCGATTGAGGCGGCACAGTGAGCAGCTGCCGTTTCCCATGCTGCGCGAATCTCTTCGTGGAAACTCATTTGTAATCATTGCATTTCTTTGGTTTGCCGCCGCCGCCAACGCACTGACAACTTCTTGTTGCTGCTGCTTTATTACTTTTATTATTTCCATCTTTAATATTTGCCATGACGTTATTTCCGCCATCCCGTAAAAAGCAGAAACTAATAAAACTTTATCTTTTTAATACACACCAGCCAGTCGGCCAGGAGCGAACGCCTAATGCGAGAGCGGCAGCGCGCATCTCGATACCGCCCTGGCGGTGCGGCGTGCGGCGGGGCGTCGCGTGAATGTTCGTTTTGTGCGGCAAATTTATTTCCTCCTTGCTATGCCCCGTCCCCCTTGTGCTTTGATGAGATCTTCCCAAAGGTATTGAGCACAATTTCCGTCTGGTCCTAAGTTTATGACTGCAGTGGATTTGAATATTTCTGTAAATTATGTCAAAGTTAGTTGAAGCTTCGGCACATCGGCCGAATTCCGCTGAATCCGATAGAGTCCAGGCAAAATAGTTAAGAGGAAATTTGTATTTGCTTTTGTCTTTGCTGCTTGAAATTTTAAAACATCAGACATCATAAATTCTAAAAGCTCCAAAAAGTTGGTGAAATTTTTTGTGGTGTAGGAGATGTGAGTGCTTTAGAAATTTCGAGCTCAATGCTTGATTGCTTTTATGTTTCGTTTGTTAAATTGACCAATTGTGTTAAAATAGCCAATTATTTTTTTAGTAAATCCGTGAATTCTGAATGAAAATTAAGTATTTTGGACACTTCTGATTAGCAGTTTAGGATCCTATACGTTGGAATATTTCAGCCATATTGACTCTTTTTCATAGTTTTCTTCTCTCCAAAGTAAAAATCATCGACGAAAAGTTACACGACTCATTCTACAAAGGAACAACTTGGTTCAATTGGCCGATAGTTGGTTTCATGTTGGTTGGTTCATCCCTGACTTAAGATAAGATAAGGCGAAGCAAATTAATTTTCGCCCTTAAATTTATTTACTTTGGCTCACAAAATTCTCATTGCGCGGGTTAATTGAACATTTTAATCTTCCTTTATGTGCCGGTGAATGTCGATCATTTTTATATATTCTTATCAAAATTTGCTGCAACACCTCGTTAAGTAAAAAGTAGTGTCCGACCGAATATTCGGCTTCGGTATTTGGCCAATTTTAAATCCTCGGTTTCGGCCAAAATATCCAAATACTTTAGTCGAAGGTTTTCGCCCTGTAATGCAAGTCAATTTGCTCTGTTCGAAGTATTTTATCAAATATCACATTCTAACGATATTTCAAACATCAAGTTTGCGATTACAAAAAACTATCTCTAATCAGGTTTTTATGTCTACTGAATTGTTAAGATTTTTTTTAATTTTTGTTGGAAAGTAAACTGTAAGACTGTTTTTAATTTTTTGCTTACTAATACAAATGAATCTCCCAAAACGCAACCAAATTGTTCCAGGGGTTGCTAACACCGTGCGACAAAAATTAAAAAAATTTTTCACACCGGAAAAAATCCATATGGGCGTGAAACAAGAGACCAAACATAGTAATACTGCGTACTCAGTTTTTCATTTCTACATCCTTTGTCCTTTTAAAAGGACTTCAAAATTTTGAAGGGAATACAAAATAAAAAAAATATAAAAAATACTTAACCTCGTTAGAATATGGCGATATGTATATCAAATGAAAGAGGAAAGGCTCAAGAATTGAAATAAAATTGATTTTTATCTATTTGTAAAAAAAGGATATAAAAAGGTCCTTTGAAAATTTTAACCCTTTATATCCTTGAAAATTGATCACATGTCAAAATTTCATTATTCTCGCTTCATTGATTTTGTATCTATTTATTATTTAAAATACTGATATGCAAATAAATTAGAATTTTTGTACTTCATTAGACTTGCAGCTTCCGCCTTTTTTTTAATAACTTTTGAACCAACAAAGCTAGAGTAATGAAATTTTGACACGTGATCAAGGAGATTTTGCGTTCTAACATACTTACTTTTCAAGAAAATTCGTTATAAATTTTCAAGGATATAAAGGATTAATATTTCCGAAGGACCTTTTCATATCCTTTTTTTACAAATGGATAAAAAATCAGTTTTATTTAAATTCTTGAGCCCTTCCTCTTTCATCTGATATACATATCGCCATATTCTAACGACGTTAAGTATTTTTTATATTTTTTTTATTTTTTATCCCTTTTCAAAATTTTGAAGTCCTTTTAATAGAACAAAGGATGTAGAAATGAAAAACTGAGTACGCAGTATAACTATATTTGGTCTCTAGTTTCACGCACATATGGATTTTTCCCGGTTTGAAAAATTCTGTCGTACGGTGTAATAGCGAAAAGTTGCATTTATTTAACGGATTTGAAAAACATCAATTATTCAGTACAATTACATTTTATTGAAAAAGAGGTGCGTTTTATATTCAAAATAGGATAACTTCAGAAATAAAAATACATGTATTTAATTTAAAATTTAAAATTTAAAATTAGTACAAAAACAAATATTTCAGTAAAAAAGAATCAATATAAATTTAATATTAATTGGTTTGAAGTAGCTAGCTTTTTTAGGCAAACAAATTTAATTTGCTAATCGATAAAAATTGACAAAGAAGTTCGTTAAAATGCAAGGCTACTATGTAAGTTTTTTTAAATGATCCGAAATTTTAACCGCCCTGAAAACGCAGCAAAAAATTGCTTTTTTAGAGTAATATATGTATTATTTCTGCAAAGCGGTTGCGTTTATTGGATAGTTGCGTTTGGTGGAGCTGCGTTTTGGGAGATTTAGTTATGCCGAATATTCTGCTTCGGCTTCAGCCAAAACTCTACCTTCGGTAGGACACTAGTAATTGGTATATCAACTGGTTCAAAAACGTATATGCGGACGACAGTATTCAGGGTGTGCTACATGCAAACATGACTTCCGGATATAATTTTTAAGGCAATTATTTTGCATGAGATTTTTATAGGTAATTAACTCATCGGATGTTTCATCCGAATTTTTTAAACGACTCTATTCGATACAAAATTGTACGTTGATTTCAAAATTTCTGAACTTTCGAACGCTACAGTCGAAATTTCATAAAAATGGAAATTGAAAATCTTATTTATGTATCAAATCATATTATTTTTTATTGCAACAAATTTTTCTTTCAATATACAATACAATGCAAACTTTTCGCTTTATCAACAGAAATATTTCACCCGTTTTTGAAATGTGTATGCAACAGTGTTTTCTCCAACATATGTTACAGCACACATTTCAAGCGGTTGAGGAAAGGGGGAGGGGACCTACAGTTTAACGCCGAATGCGAACGGCGGTTGGCAGTTTTTTCTTTCACACTTGGATGGGCAAACTTCCCACAAATATTCCTTATTAAGTAGAAGAAAAAAACAATCGAAAACATTTTAAATAAAAATAGTCCTTGCTCTGCAATAATCAAATTAATTAAAATGTTCAGCACTTTTGGTGGCCCCGGAATGTCGACATCAACAAGTCAACAATCAAATATTTTTACAACAGCTACGTTTTCGGCATACAGAAAACTAGTAATGAGACAACAACGAAAGAAACAGCGACTAAAGCCGAAAAAAATTCAATCACACAAAGTGCTGTCAGATAGATGGCAAATCCACTGCCACCCCACTCCGCCGCCGATGGCACTGCGTGTAGGAATCGCCATTTGGCTGCTGTGGCGCTTCTTCAAAACCAATGAAGTCATTTGCATGCATGACAATTGTTATTGCGTACTTTGAGGCGCACAATAGTACGCGCGCGAACGCAAATATTGAAATTGACAAACGCTTTG
Organism: Melieria picta; assembly: GCA_964056695.1. NCBI lineage: Eukaryota > Metazoa > Arthropoda > Insecta > Diptera > Ulidiidae > Melieria > Melieria picta. The sequence continues at coordinate 45,175,181 of OZ057398.1, forward strand.
TCACCAATTGCTGTCGAGAGACAGACAGACAGACTGACAGAGAGCCAGCGGCATCTTCACTTTCATCGAGCGCTTTGTGCGTGCTCAGCGCGTCGCTGGCGTCTGTCAATTTGAATTTTCATAAAAACGCAAATTTATGGATTCCAACATAAAAAACTATAAACGGCAATAAAAGGCAATTGAAGTCGTGCCGCGACATTGGCGCGTGTGCATGTTTGTGTGTGTTTGTCTGTTTACGGAAAACGAAAATATGAAAAATATGCCACGCCATATCGATGGGAATTGCCATCACTGGCAGCGCGACCCCTTTTTCCTTACGCAATACTCGCATTTCCATCCTTTGCGCTTCCACCACTCCTTGACACAACGAACGAAATATTTTTTGTAGCATATTTTTAAGCGTTTTCGGAAGGAAACATTCTTAACGCAACATTATTATGCAAAAAAGCAGCAGTTTGTGATTTCTGTGCGTAAGTTTTATTTCCGTTGCCAATAGAAAATTGTCTCCATTGTCAGATTGTTGTAAGAGAGATGGAGAAGATGGAAAATAAAAATATTTATTGTTCAATTGATTTCAATATTTCCAACTAGGCAGCAATGCCTACCAACACCGCACAGTGTCGCGAGTCCATAGTAGCGAGGGACAAAAATAGAAGGAATAGTCGTACGACAATGAAATTTTGTACATATGGTTTTATTATAAAGAGAAGTTAATACGCCAAAAATTACTTCAATCGCCCCACGGACACGCCCACCTCCCATACAAACCAAATACTAAGTTGACAGTATCTCAGAAACTATAAAAGATATATTGATGAAATTTGGTACAGCAACTCATATCATCAATATAAAGGTATACACAAAAAATGATTTCGATCAACCTACAAATACGCTCATAAAATACGTCATAAAAAAAGGAAATACTGAAAAAACTACAAATATCTGTGCATACTTATGCGCACCTAAGTAATTTCAAACCCAAATAAAAAATAATAACACCTCCTATTAAACTCAGTAGAGCATATATTTCCATTAAAAATTACAGTTTGTTAATTTGTACTGCTAGGATAATCGGTTTTCGATTATGAATTATTGGAAATTAAACCCTCTACATCAATTTTTGACAAAATTTAAAAACTCCTTTCTTCAACTTCCTCAGATATTATATATTGCAGTATATCAGAGTTTCGGTTTTCATTTTTAACTTTAATTTTCCTATTAACTGCTATAATTGGTTCTGAAGACATTAACAAGTTTTGCTTCGTTTCGAAAGTTGCCTTGATTCGACGGCAAGCCACCCAGTATTACCGAAGCCTACCATCGAATCTACCTTTTTTTTTGTAATTTTTCTAAATCAAGTGGTGTTTGCATATTATTACAAACAAAAATGTATAGCTCAAGCGAAGCGCAGCAATGGTTCGCTATGTTTTCCTGCCAACCATGCTGCAAAAAGGACCCTAATTTTTACTGCATACAACACTGAAAATGCTAAATTTCTTAAAAACGTGCAAGTTTGTGCAGCTAAAGTCCATAGTTTCTATAAATACATACTTTAGGCTATATCACACTGTAAAATGTCGAAGTTGTAAACAGTAGTTTTTTTTAAGTCTATCTAAAGTTTGATGACATTGCACTTTTATTCCTACGAATTGACGTTTCTTCAAGTAACGGTACAAGGAATATGGAAAGTAATACAAAAGTGGCAAAGCTTCCACAGAGTTGCAAAAATAGTATATTTATAGAATATATTTACTTAACATAAGGTTCCATGGGAAATTTTTCAATAAGAGTCCTCGAACTTACATTCAACAAATTGCAATAATTTCTACCCAAGTCACCAACCTTCACAAAGTGGAAGTTTGGTGGCCTGCCATCGGTATATAAATTGATATTTTTAAAATTCGTTTTCACATTTTAGTAAATTGAGGTATTAACTTTAGTACTACAAACTTATTTTTATACATTTACGACATTAATTTTTTTGATTTTTGTCCCTACTCGTGACACTGTGCACCGTGGCGAGGTTCGGGGTTAGATCACTGTACCAAACGCACTCGGAGTTTATAAGTTTGCTGAGATTTTTATACGATATCAACGATGATTGGAGCAACAAAACAAAAAAGTGGTTCAAAAATATGGGCTAACAAATGAGAGTTAAACTTTAACACCTTCTCTAATTGGGAATTCCATTTGCAAGGTATCACAATAGGCCATCTTCGTCTAAGTCTAAAGAATATCTTGAGGTCTATTACTACCCGAAATGTGACGAACTGCAATGGTAGATATGCATTTTCTGCGAAATAAAAATCGATAAAAAACGTTGTTCTGCCATGATAAAACTGTTTAACCCTTTCGCTACAGGTTTTTACTGGGGAAAGTTAAAATTTTACATCTTAGGCTTCTATGTGGTTATATTAGCAACATTCCATAAGACATTTTTATACTCGGACCCTGTATTTTAGAGTGTTTTTCTATGAGAGCAACCACATCGTTGTGGCTGTAATAATTACTTAAACATAAAACTTTTTACGCATAACGAAAATTTGAATATTTCTTCATTTACTTCAGCCAAAATTAAAAAAAAAAGTATCCAAATTTAAAGAAAACGTCAAATTAAAAAGTTCTCTAATTTTTTCTGCTTCTTCTTCCTTTACTATGTCAAGATATACCATTAAAAAAACGTGTATACTTCTCTTCTTTAAACTTAAATATTCAGTTTATTAATTTCGTATTTTTCCTAAAGCTTCAAACTATTCTAAAGACCAACAAAAAATTTATTCTTGAAACCATAGAGGATGCAGACGTCCACAAAGTAGCATGTTGCCATATGGCAACAAAATAGCGAAAGGGTTAAGGTCTTACGGTGCTAATGGTTTGAAAACATAGATAAATATTTAAGATTCAGTTATAATCGCTCACAACGTCTTACTGTATGAAGATTCTTAACAAAAAGGCTTCGATGTGGCACGACTCATTTTGCGAAGTATTCTCTCACACAATCACGCAAAGGATAATGTGGAAGTTTCAAATCTTAACTTTAAAAATGATGTTAGACAAAATACAAAAAAATACAAATACAAAAAAAAAAATACATACAAAATTGGGTCAAAAATAGAAGGAGTACTTGAAATTCGCTGAAAATTTGCAATCTAAGTAATTTTGGGCTGCTGACTTCAAAAATTTTGGTTATTTCCAAAAAACAAAAATATATAGTTAAAAAAAAGTTGAAAATATATAACCGATTATTTTATCATCACTGAGCCCAAACCGCGCTGGAGCAATAATGATGAAATTTGGTCAAAAGTTGTATTTTAGGAAGTCAACCCTTAAAAAGGCGCGATTTTAAAAACGTCGACCTTGAGAGGGGGGAAAGGCGGTGGTGAATACTAAAAAAACAATAACGAAATACGTATTTCAGCGTTTTTCTAAAGGCCTTTAAAGGGTGGAAAAAGGGCGGTGAAGTTGCTTAAAGGAAATAATTTTTTTGTTTGATATCCTTACAGCTTAACATGGAGATGACACAGCCATGAAAATGCAATGCGGCTCAATTTATAACGGCGAGACTACCATATGTAGAAATTATTCTTCAAAATTAGAGCTTCTTCAAAATTAGACATTCCTTTTTTTTTAGAATATATTAACATTAAATCACATTTTAGCAAACAAATTCCATAATAATGAAAAATTTGGATAATATGGCTCATAATGGGTTAACTAGGCGTGCCAAACCTATTTTTATAAAAAACATTCATAATTCACGACATTGACTTGGTTACACAATTTGGTCGCAATTTTAACTCAAGCGATTTCTGTAAAAAAATTAACATCAGTAATTCCGAAAAAATTGAATATTTTCCAAAGGCGCAAAAAGACGCAGAATGTTTTTTGCGGATTTAAGAAAGGAAAGTCCATTTAAAAAAAGTCGTAAAAGGATTTACACCAGTTCACGCCATTCGATTTGAATTGCCTTTATAAATTTGATTATTTTTCATTTCCATTGATAAAAAAAATGCATCTATGAAAATTTGTAAAAAAAACTATTTATCCCAAACAAAAAAGACCGACCAGCAGTTCCACTCCTATCAATGTAGTTTTAATATTAAAGGAAATTGGTGGCCTATCTACAACAATACATTTTCTAAAATTTTTTTTATACAAGTACCTAAATTTTATTTTTCCCCTTTGACCGACTTTGACAAGCTATATCTCCTAATCACGACAATTTTTCGATAAAATATTTCGGATCCAGCTTAACTAAACAATTACCTTTAACATGATACTACTTTCGTCAAAATTCCCAATAATTTTTTTTTATATTTGTCCACTCTCGAAGCACTGTGGGACGGTTCTACTTTTGCTACTTTGAGAAACGACTCATCAAATCTTACCAAAATTTTAAAGTCATGCTGCAAAAATAATTACTGTTTATGTAGAAAATGTCGAATGTGATCATCGAAAGCGCCTCTCCACATGTCTCCCTAACCACAACCACTGAGTCGTTCGGCATGTGGCTTAACCAAAATACTTTCAATTCGTCCATTGAGAATCGCCACAAAGAACCGCACACACACACACACACACTGAAAAAATAGCCCAGCTGAAAATAGCGCATGATGTCGAAACGGCTGTTTGTCTCATAGGTATTGAACCATAAATAGCACATTACACACCGTAACCGCCGCCGCCGTCCGTCCATCGCTTCCAAATTTGAAAGTAAGGCACAAACAGTTTTCATGGTAAATTTCACTTCATCAAATTGCGCGAGTGTTGACATTTGATAAATTATGCTAATTAGCTAAGGACATTACTGGCAAAGGACATTGTTGGTTTCATTTTTTTGTTTCGGTGTCCCCAACTATCTCGTTTTTATTTTTAATTTTCACTTGGCCATTTAATGTCGCACTTTTCAAGGTGTGGAATTCCATTCCGCCTAACAAAACAACAAATATTTTTTTAATTAATTAACGCGCTGAAAATGAAGTGCAGCGCCGGCTCGGTCGGCCAAGTGAGCGGCCGCCAAGGATCGCTTAGGATAATTTAGTTGCACGCGAGCGTTTCGCCTTGTGGGCGAGCGCAATTTGGCTTTGCTACTCGTACGAAACTATGCCGGCTCCGCGCTCCTCACTTACGTCCAACTCCGAGTCATTTAATGCACGCGCGCTTTGTTGTTGGCACAAAGTGGCCCGGCGCTGCGCTGGCAGCGCGTTCCAATCGTTTATCATTTGCGGCTCATAACGCCGCACAAACATTTTCGATATGCCCGCAAATATTCAAATGCTGCCGCGGTGCGCGGGGCAGGCGACGCCGCGACGGTGGCGGCAAGTTGGAAGAGTTGGCGCACAAATCCTTCTGCCCATGAAATATGATGTGAAAATTCAAAGCTGTCAATGAAGCTTTGCTCACACCACATGCACATGCACGCACAGCAGCCCACTGGCGAAGGATCTGCGCCCGAGTCCTTTCGGCTTTCAATTTTCAACAATTTTTATGGCTTTCCGCTCACACAAAAGTAGGCAATAAATTTTCGAAAAGCAGCGGAAAAAGAAACTCGAAATGTCATAAAATTTGACAGTCGAAACTGAAATTGCCGCAACATATGCAAATGTGAGGCAAGCGACGGGCTGGCGGGCTGGCAGGAAGCGGGCGCCGTATGCCGACTCTGGGGGTGGCTGCGGATGGCAGGATGGCACTTATTGATGAGGCGTCAATTGCTCGATGCTTTTGCATTCGGCACGCGTTTCCAGTACTTTTTGTTGTTTTTGGTTTTAACTTCTGGCTCTGGCTCTTCTGGCTAAACTCTTTCGCCGCATAACTCAGACTGTTTGTGTGCGTAGACATGACGTCATGTGGGCTGGCGCACTGCCCTTCGCTCTTTTCTTTCGTTCGTCAACTCTGTTTGAGGACTTTTATCTAGAGCTGTGTCTGACTGTATGTCTGACATTTCGAATGTTCGACCGGCTTTTCCATGGATGTTGCATAATTTATGGCCTTTGTGTGTGCGCTGCGGCTGTGTGCGTGCTAGAAAAGAATAGAGGAGCACAGAAGGATGTTAGGAGCAAAGCCGCTCCATCGTGTGTCTGATGAAGTCACTTCGCTGGGAAAAATGTTTTGGTGCCGCAGTAGATTGAATTTTGGTTTTTGGTGGACCTTTGACCTTTGGTGCCAATCGAAAATGTAAAATCCAGGCTCCACAATACACCACCGAGTAACCCAACTGTCTGCACATACAGACCCAGGCAGGAAGAGGGCTCTTCTACGGATGACTGATATAAATATCGGCACTGAGGGCTTCCTGAGCCGTAAGAGGATTGATACTATTACGAATCAGTATACCGACATTGCAATACCGAGGGACACAATCTCACTAAAGTTCAGCTTTGTCAAAAGATTTAAAACTGAACTTAGTAACAAAAGGAACTGGGTAGGTATATCGGAAACGTATCTGATAGACCAGCATATGATATCCTGGTGCACAGATGGCTCCTTAACGGAGGAGGGTACCGGGATAGGCGTATATGGGCCGAGGATGAGATACTCGGAACCTACGGGAAAACACACCACTATCTTCCAGGCGGAAATATACGCCATTGAAAGGTGTGCTTATTTCAATCTAGCGAGGAGATACCGGAACCGAAATATCGATATCCTCTCCGACAGCCAAGCGGCAATCAAGGCTCTAAGATCCTACCAGATGTCCTCGAAACTGGTTTTGGAGTGCCTTGAGAAGCTAAACGAATTTGGCCGTTACAACCAGGTCTGGGTACTTTGGGTTCCGGGCCACGCTGGCATTGAAGGAAACGAACGGGCCGACGAACTGGCAAGGAAGGGAGCTTCCACACCTTTTGTCGGCCCTGAACCTTTTTGTGGTTTGGGAAAAGGAGCTTCTTCTATCCTAACGAGAAAGGACGAGATAACCAGAAGGAATCAATACTGGGAAAATCTACCATGTCTAGAGCATTCCAAGATGGTTATCGGGTCCTACAATAGGAAAAGATTCGAGGATTGCATGACCCTATCAAAGAATAATCTAAGGATTATCACGGGAATGCTAACAGGGCACTGAAGATTGAATTATCATCTAGCCAAACTAGGAATCCGTGAAAACGGGTATTGCAGGTTCTGCTTACAGGAAAACGAGACTGCATTACATATACTAGGAGAGTGCCCTGTACTCATGCATAAAAGAAAGAAACACCTGGGGGACCATCTTATACCAGGTACGGACTGGGTCTCCAGAGGTGTAGGAAGTATACTAAAATTCCTCCTGGATACTGGACTCACTGACAGTCTGTGAAGTCCAAGAAGGGGGCACAATAGATCTACAGGTCGCAGTGCATCATCCCCATCAATAATAATAATAATAACCAAACTGTTACTTGTTGTGCTTGTTGAGGATGTTCCGTCATTTCTCTGGTATTTTCGGAGCCCCAAGTGAGACTGTCGCACCCAGACAGATATTCGGACCACCATTTTTGTAAAGCATTTTCACTCTTTCACTATATTGTTTGAGTGGAAATCCATCCATATTTGAAATCATTCTAATTTTTACCGACCCTCTTGAAAGTTATTTCTGTGTTTATCATTGATGGAATATTAGCGAATACTGAAGAAAATTGAATTATAGTCAGTAATACGGTTTTTTGCGACCCACAACTGCAATGTCTGCTTCCAGCTTAAGCACTCAACCCTTAAATAAGCCAACGAAATTCGGTCGGTTATTACTCAAAATATTGACAACTGCTGTCGAATCGCACGTCCCGCGCCGCCAGCTGGACAATAGATTACTCACTATAAATCATGCCAATGATGAAAAATTGCTCGAGGACAGCATTCAGTGCGGCCTGGGCAGGACATTAGTAAAAGTACAGCACCCCATGTGATGTACGAAAATTGACGCAAACAAATGAAAGTCAGAGTGCATTGACAGGCATATAATGAGCGCAATTACTGGTCATTTCGCAATTGGAATTGAAAAGAAACAAACAAAACAGGGGAACACACGATGGCACAATCTGGGTTAACGAACGTTTGGATATAATGCAAAGAAAACAAATGAAATGTGCTGAGATATAAATAAAACGAATGAAAGCAAGAAATAATTCAAAAACAGACACATCCTTCAATGTTTAATGACATCATCAGCAACTTTACTGCGACGACGGTTCTAGTTGATCCGATTGACAACATAGTCAAAGTCTGTATTTAGTTTTAAGTTAAATATTTTGCATTGAAGTTTTGATTAAATTAAGAACTACTACTACAACTCTTTGAATTCTGCTTACCCCAAAGCCTCCCCCCCAAAAACAAACCTCCTCGACCTTTCCTTTGCAGTATCGTCGATCGATGCTGCGAAGGCAAAGAGTCGTCGCAATATTTTTTACTCGTGTCCTTTAAATGATAACTTCCGAATATTTTTATACGGAACGTGTATAATAAACATCAAAAAGAACAACCAAGTGCCAAATATGACATGCGAAGTGTCACATATGACGAAATACGGTGAATATTTTCCTTTACTTAGCTGTCGGAATAAAACCAAGAAACTCTCCCTTAAAATATGAAAAATGATGTTGCATGATTTGTTGGCCCAGAAGCGGGCTAGTCAACTTGTATTTGAATTTATTGGTTGTCATCGTTGTCGTTGGTGAACTGTCATTTGTTGCTCAGGCATCGAATGTGACACATACGTACACACAGACGCACAAACTCGTATGTGCATGTGTGAGTAAGGCCTGGCACCACCACCGCAACCAGCGTTACCCGGTACGCCGCCATCCAGCGTCGCCGTCAGTATACCCATTAATATTTATTATTTTGCCGCATACACCCACCTTTTCACCCCCACGCCCAGCATTTCTCCACTCTGGAATCCCTGCAGCCGTGCCACACACATTTCATATTTTAATATTCTGTATGAATATGAATGAATGCGCTTCGGATCGTCGCCGCTCGTGGTTGTTGCTGTATTCTATTAGAACCATTAGCTGTCATTCGATTCGGTGCGAGAATTACGAGTGTATTTTTTGCTTTAATGTCAACTTTCTCGCCATTATTGGCTAAAGTAGAGAAGAGCTGCTTCCTCTTAATCTCCCCCGCTGGGTGGCGCTGGGTGTGGATGGGCTTGGAAACGGCACTGGGTATGGCTTCGATGTGATGACTCTGTTTCGACGCTTGATAGATTATGTCAAAATGTGAAAAATTACATCACATGTCGTGGGGGACTTGGCGTGTGCGGTTATATGGATGCGAAGGATAGTGATGGGCACCTGGTTGTTTTTTGGGTAACAAAAGTTAAACGTGTGTGGAATTTAAAAAGGAAAGTGGCATTAATCACACATGAGTAAAGTCTCTATCGCGTTTGAGGGTAGTTCGTGTTCGAGCGCTGTGTCGACTTCTATCAGCGTCAACTCAGGCAAAGAATAATACGGAGACAGTTATCTCAATTTCTTATCATTTATTCATATTTTGATTATCCTGAATAGGAAAGAGAATTTTCGCGACATTTCCACTGTCCTGAGGATATATTCAAGAAAATTTTAGAGAAGACAACTTTTTTAAATGAAACCTTTCGTTCTTTGGGACACTTAATTTTTCCCAGAAGGTTTTTAGTCTGCGAACTAAGCAAGCAGTGCATTTTGTAGGTTTTAATTCATTTACGTAAGTCTATTTCTTAGAGACCTTTTTAGACTTTACACTTTTTTAGACATTTGAGGTGACCTCAGAATCAATCTCGATTGCATAACTGCTGAAGTATTTATAGAAAAAGCAAAGCATTTTTTTTACTTAGACTTCCCGCAGATTCACTTACGTCGATTTCGTATTTAATTTATTTTGCTTCAATGATGTCAAAACTATTATAAATAAAATTTCACGTATTCAGAACCACGGCAACCCGTGCCGACTTGCATCGAAATATGTCGGTACTTGCGACGCGCGGGAGCCAACGTATTGATTTACTTGTTGTTACTTGTTTGTTTGATTAGTAAACGCATTGTTTTCATTCAGTCAACATGTCAGTGGAATTACGCAGTTCTTAAAAGGGGACATTTTTAATAGGGGACGTAAAACATCAAATTACCGGTTCAAAACTTCCCTCTAATGGACAGGTTCTGGCAGTTCTGTTCTATAATATTCGAGAAGTTAATTTAAGTGTCAATGAAAGCACCAATCTTACTATTCGTGAGTGCATTATTTACTGGGAAAAGGCACGTATACCAACTAAATCTTTACCGAACTGTGTTAAAAAACTCGTTAACTTGTACCAAGTTTGGAGAGATTTGCAAACAAATTTAAAGAAAACTCAAGGCGTGTTTGAGCAGAGTTGGCAAAAAAAACTGGCCGAAAAGGAGGAAAAGTGTTACGTTAGAAACATTGACGAGCAAAAGCGACGTGATAAATATCTGGCATCCTTAACTCCTTCAACACCTTCTTATGAACCACTACCAGAAAATTTGTCTTTTGAATCTGAAACAGGGGATTTTCAAGAAAACTTGCCCACCTCTACCGAGAGCACATAGTCTAACACTCTATGAGGACAAATTTCATAAGTCCGAAATTAGTGGCAGCTTTAGATAGGTGTCAGTAAAGTATGCGAAATTCTGTATTTATTATTGAAACAACTATTGAAGCGCTTGGACATAACACTGACGAATATCCTAGAAGTAAGTCCTCAATTCAAAGAATTCGTACAGAAAAGCGAAAAGAGCGCGCAGAAGCTATACAAGTTGATTTTCAAAACGAGATACCGGATACTGTAACTGTCCACTGGGATGGCAAACTCTTACCAGCTTTAGATGCACGAAAATCTAAAGAAGAACGTCTACCGATAGTTATTTCGTACGATCATAAGGAACAACTCATCGCTGTGCCACAATTAGAGAACTCTTTAGGAAGCGAACAAGCACAGGCAGTTTGGAACGCTATGATTGGAATCTTGAAGACAAAGTGCGGATTCTCTGCTGTGATACTACTGCTTCCAATACAGGTCGTATTAATGGTGCCTGTGTGCATCTCGAACAGAAAATGAATAGAGAAATGCTTGTTCTTGCTTGCCGCCATCACATCTACGGGTTGGAATTAAAAGGCGTGCTTGAAGCCAAAATTATCCAAGTCACTACGAGCCCTGACATTCCACTGTTTCAAAAGCTCCGAGAAAACTGGATAAATGTTGATTCCGAGAGGATACAGAGCTATACAGAAAAGCTAGCATGCCAAAATGTTTCTGAAATTAACGAACTGCTAGACTTTTATCGATCTGAATTAACTAAAAAGATTGCTAGAGATGACTAGAGATGACTTTTTTGAAGACCATGAAGACTTACGACAAAAGCATCTCAAAAGCAGCACTCAACACGGTAAACGCTACATCTCATCGAAGGAAGAACTGTGACCCACTTTTCGGTTAGTAGAACTAGTAAAAATATTTGTTTTCTATCTATCTTTTTCAATTTCAGAGAAAAGCATTGATGATTTTGTTTCAATCAAAAGCAAGGCCGTATTCAATCGACTCAAAATTGATGACAGTTTCCTCAACGAGTGTCCTGCTTCATGGTCGAATAATATCTCGTTTCAATATGCTAAGAAAAAGGTGCTGGCATTGAGAGCCGTTAACGATACGGCTAAAAGAGCGGTTAAGTTAATGCAAGACTTCGACGGCTTAATTACTGTGGAAGAGAAAAAAAGCAATTTTTACTACGTTGCGTACAAGAACAAAGACAGGGATATCCGGACTGCAAAAAGCAAACCTTAAAAAGACAATTTAGTAAATAATGTTCTTTTAATGATAAATACTTAATAAATATTATATACGGGTAAAACAGTGTTTCATTTACTGTAATACGTATTTAGTTCTAAAACCTCTCTACTGCTTCCATACTAACTTTTCATTCTAAAGTTTGATATCAAGTCGGCACGGGTTATCGTTATCCGATCGCTATAATATTTATTATTTAAGTCATTAGTCAAATGGAAAAAAATAAGGGGTATGCTTAACTCCAATCGCAAAAAAAAAATTTGCCCTTATAGCCTGGGACACTCTAACATACATATTGCCTTATAAATATATATAATACCTAATTTTTGTCAGTGCATTGGGCGTGACTGGTGATCGTAAGCAATCTCGTGTAGCTTATATTTTTGTTTGCTACCCACACCGTCTTATTAAGGTATAGCCTTGTTGATTTCTATCAGATTGGCAGAGTAAATTTGTTACTGTCAACTTTTTATTTCAATTCTATTTACGAGGTCGATGATGAAACTGTTGATACGTTCGCCAGTTTTGGTCTTTACCAATCTTTCGACTTGGATCTCTGCCCTTAACTGTATAAATGTTATTATTGACATTTCTTCCCTAAAACCCGCCTTATCTCCGCTCTTATACAAAGGACTTTAACGATCGCTATACCAGGAAGATTCTATTTAATTTGCTAGCTTGTTTGAAATTAGAGTATGATTCCATTATATGGAACCCAATTTATAACTGCCATAATTGCTAGAATTGAAAGAGTGCAATGGAAAATGTTTAGGTTTGCACTTTAACCGTTAAACTTTGTAGATCCTTTACCAACTTATGGCGCCCGTTGTATGCTTATAAATTTAAAATCTCTAGAAAGTAGGAAGTACTATCCAATCTGTAATGATTGTACGATTTGATTTGTGAAATTATTAACTGTCTTGAACTTCTTGAGCAGATAAGTTTTATTTTACTCAACAAAATATTGCGTTCCTCATGTCCATTCATTCTTAATGTTGCCAAATCTAAACCTGTCTTAAGAGCACTTTTATAATTTAATAATATTTCAAACAAATGAAATATTAATTTTTCACTCCCAAGATCCTTACTTAGATCTTCTATCGAATTCCTATATTTTTAGAGTAGTGTAACTACTTCTTCTTTTGTGCTTATGTATTTATAATTTAGTCTGTACGACTACATAATGTAATAGACTGAATAAATAAATTGAATTGAATTGAAAAACTATACTAACTCAGGCCAACACTGATTCAGGCCGCTACAGCTGGACAGTTCTCAATATTGAATTAAATATTTTATAACATCAAACCCGCATTAGTTCGCATTCTTTCGCTACTAAATGAAACTGTCTTACTTTCCATAAAGCCATTTGAATTACTCTCACATCACCTACAAATAACCCACTGGGTCCTCACCCTTGCATTATTTTAATAAAACTGTATATATTTATGTCCACATTCAAACACACCACCCGAACAATTCTTTGAACACGTTGTTCCTTATTTAGAGCGCCTTGAAGGCCCACAACTAAACTTGATCGATAACAAAAAAGAAGCAGGATTTGTCCCTTTTGTGCTCATTAAAACTATAAAAAGCATCCTGCCATCAACGACCACTGCGGTTTCCTTCACCGCAACGACATCTCACTCTGCGGCAGCGTCTTCTCCGCGCTGGCCGTCATTTCCAGTGCGCATTTCACTATTATGCCGCAGTCCGCTCCACTCCCCCCTAACAGTTTTACCCTGTGCACATGCCTAATTACAGCCTTGACAGCACACACAGGACACTTGCGCCGTGTTTGTTTGTTTGTTTGTTCGCCTCGCGCTGCGACTTTCATTTTCGTTTTTACGTTTGTTGCGCTTTTGCGTTTACGGCTTTTATGGCTGACCGGCAGCGCTGCATTGTTGCCATTCAGTGTTGGCGTTTGCGTGCGCGTCTTCGGCACTATCGCCCTCCCCCCTTCCCCCTAAGTGGCCGTGTAAATGTTATGAAGCGACGCAAAACGATACCAAAATGTTTCATCATAAACTTCAATAATCGTAAATATAGATTTCAGTTTTAGTGTTTTTCCAAGCGATGGCCGGACAGACAGACAGACAGACAGTCGGACAGTTGCATGAACGGCGGCCGCGCTGACCACAGTGGGCGGAGAGCAAATAAGTGCCGCACAGGAGAGGAGGAAAGAAAAGGAATTAACAGTGTACAGGGGCAGGGTGGGCCAAGTGTGAGGGGAGGGGTAATGATGCTGCCGCACATCAGCAGCCCTGTGCGCAGATAATGGCGGGGTGTGCTTATTGCTCGCTGCCAACAATCATAATGATTCGCGAAGTTGTCGAAAGGAGGCTGGGGCCGAATGATATTTCCGCACTTTCGAGGTAAGAAAGCGGTGAGCGCGTGATATGTCACCCCCCGACATCTGCCTAATGCACATTTATGGGGCACTCGCTCGCATCGGCTGCCGGCCGCTCCAGCTGGCCCGCTTCGTGCTGACCAATTTTTATTGATGACATAAATTCTGCTCTACAAGAAAATTGGTCCATGAATGGAGAAACATTGAGAAATGTCAGCCGAACACAGATGGTGTGGGAGGGGGAGGGGGTGGGGAGGTGGTTGTATCTGCAAGTACATTCTGTGTGAAAAGTATCCGAACATTTCCATTTCAAAGATGTGCGCAAAATATATCGTCAGCTATTTTCGGTTTCGGTTTCGGTTTTTCAATTTCGATACCGGTGCATGGAATCGGCATGTACACAGTGCGACAATTATGTATTAAGACTCGAACTATATCTCAGCAACCAAGCGCGCCATCTATGTGCGAGCACATGCGTTTTGAAGCTTCAACCTTCCTCTACTAACTGTCAAAATTTCATGACATTTGGTTGACATTTAATATTTATTAAAATTCATTTTGCAAAACACGTTTTCGTTTGATGTTGAAATTTTAAGATGGAGCAAAGTGCGGTCATTAAATTCCACGCAAAAATTGGTAAAAGTGCATCAGAAACATTCCGAATGATGCAGCAAGCGTATGGCGATGCTTGTTTATCAAGATAAAATGTTTTTTTATGGCGTTAACGTTTTGTGGATGGCAGAGAGTCGCTGGAAGATGAAATAAAAAAAGGAAGGCCAATTTCAGTTCGGACGCCGGAAATGATCCAGAAAGTTCGTTATTTTATTGCAGAAGACAGCAATGCTTCACTGAAAATGATGGAAGAGGCCTTAAACATCAACAGAGAAACTATCCGACTCATTCTTCACGAGGATTTGTGCAAAACAAAGGTCTGCGCAAAATTTGTTCCACACACATTGAACGAGGAGCAAAAATTAATGAGAGTCAGTCATTTTACAGACATCGTTGCTGCCGCAGAAAATTATCCAAACTTCCTGAAAACAATTGTTACGGGTGATGAAACATGGTGTTTCCAATACGATCCAGAAACCAAGCGTCAAAGTGCGGAATGGAAATCAAAAAACTAACCACAAGCCAAAAAAACACGAAAAGTTCTATCAAAAATCAAAACAATACTCATCACATTCTTCGATAGCAAAGAAATTATCCACAAAGAATTTGTTCCAACAGTTACTGCCACATATTGCCTCGAAGTTTTGAAGCGTTTGATGGCCAGAATCCGTCGTATTCGACCAGAATACCGCGATCCAAAAAGTTGGTCTCTGTTGCACGATAATGCACCGAGTCACGCAGCACTCATTGTTCGTCAATTTTTGGCTCGGAATCAGATCTGTGTGTTGAATCACCCTCCGTATTCACCTGATTTGGCACCGTGCGACTTCTCTTTGTTCCCGAAACTGAAATTGAAGTTGAAAGGATGCTTTTTTGATGACATTCAGACCATACAACGGGCTTCGACGAGGGCACTGGAGGAAATTCCGAAAAATTAGCTGGAGCACGCGTTTGAATCACTATTAAATCGATGTAACAAGTGTATTGAAGGAGAATATTTCGAATAAATATACCGAAAAATTAGCAGATATCGTGTTTTAATTGTGTTTTCTAGAGGCAGTCTTAATACATAATTGTCGCACTGTGTATGTTATACCTCTGAGCAAAACTTTTGGGTACCTGTGAAGTTATTAGAAGGCTTTCCTCTCTCTTTTTCGATCTTTAAAATCGACGTCACTTCAAGTTCCCCAATTCAAATTATCAGTTGAGTTGTGCTTTTTTCATCAAACCTCACAAACCATTCTCAGTTTGTCCAGCGAAAAATCGTGCACTACATGTCCTTCAATGTCTGAATTTTTAAACCTACATTGCTTTGCATTCCACAGAGCCACAACGCCCAACACGCAGCCAGAACGAGTCGCACAGTTTCTCACACACACTGATAAAAATATCAGTGGCTGAGGCCACAACTAATGCACTAATAATCTTATATTTTTATTATCAAATGCCATTAAGGGTCATTGATGGTTGTCGAATAATAAGCAACAACAACCAAAATCTCAAAGTATCATCGCACACATTAGTCGAGAAACTAGTGGCAGGAGATGAACGCGCGGGGAGGAATGCATGTCGTCACACATAGATTAAAGCCTCTTTTGGTGAGTGGCTCAGTGCGAGGCGCTCAAAATGAAATTTTTCACATGTTTGTATGGAATTCTTGCTGCCGCTTAGCAGGAGATGCGGCGAAAAGGCGAACAATTGGGGAAGCCGGCGCACTTATTAATGTCAATACGCGCAATGCAATGGCATCATTTATCTTGCGGGCAACTTATTAATGTGGCGCATACGTCGCGCCTCGCATCGATTGCCGCTCACACACTCGAGCGATGCGATAGTTGGCGACGAGCAACTGTTCGCACACTATGCGCGCCAATGACTGCAAAACGACGATGGAGCTCTGCGCGCTTCATCCTCGTGAAATCCCACACAATTCAATCATTAATAAAGCTTTCCGGCGCTTTGGAACTTTGGCACTTCCGGCAGTCGGTTTGTTGGTGGCCGCGGTCGCCTTCGCCAGCCGACGCGTTGGCGCATTGTATTATCCTGCAGCCAACCGGATAATAAATGCATTTTCCACACACATACGGCCTGCACCCCACGCCAGCTCCCTTCAATACCCACTCACCCTCAATTCTTTCTGTGCTCCTTAAGGCGACACACACACACACACACATACAGTCGTGTGTATTGTCATTTGTGTGAGCACACACCTTGCAAATCCGTGTCTTTCTGGCATTCCATCTATTCGTCTGTCTGTCAACATTTCCGCAACATGTACACATGTGTGTGTGTGTGTGTGTGGGAGTTTGTTTGTATTCCGTCGTCTATTTATCTATGTCATTATCCTTGTTTATTTGTTTGTCTATCTGCTGTCTGTCTGCTGTTGAATGCGCCTTTGATTTTGCTGCCTATCACATTCCTCTCTCCTGCCATTTCGCTCGCTACACCCGCCCGCGTTACTTAGGCCGACTGCAAGGCGCGCTGGAATCTCAGGCATTTGGGGGACATTTATTTTCTTTATTAACTTTACGGATTCTCTGGCATGTCCTTTGCGAAGTGTGCTTATTTCATTATCAATTTCAGCTAGTTGCACCATTCTTACACATTGTGCAATAACGAAGGAATATCCGATGCGCTGTCGGTGATGCCATCAAAATAGGACATGTCTCCAGGCAGTGGCGCACACAGGATTTCATTTTGGAAGCAGTGGAGTTTTGCGTACAACTTTTGAGCTAAATACCATTTGAAACCATATTTTGTATTAGAAATTATTGTATTGGGAGTTTGAACTCCACCTCGCCCTGTGTGCACCACTGTCCACAAGGCATCTCAATGGAAGACAAGCCCTAAAGGTGGACGTATGCTCTTGTTCATCAAAAATTACATGTGCTGCATCTTGGTTCAAATTCACTCTACAGTTTTAAAGTTGAAATTTAAATTTAAAATATGTTTATTTTTATTGTAAGTGTAGGTAATTGATATACCTGATTTTTGCCAGAATATTTTCGAATTATTGATTTTTATTGAATTTAACTATGTGCCCTCTAATTTATTTATTTATTTAGCCAATGAACAAATGTCCTTACTGACTATAGGAAATATTAATAATTACAAACTACAAGTTACTTAAACTATTTAATAACAATCCCTTCGGAAGTGACACATCAAAGTCGGTAACATTGTTTAACTCCGAAAGGGCCCTAGATAGAGGTGCATTTCTAGCATAATTCGTCCTAGGGACATCTAAATAAAAGGTATCCACCCTCCGCAGACTTTGTTTAGGGACATTAAAGGCTATTCTTCCAAAAAGATCCGGGCAGTCGATAGACCACTTATTAGACTGACTACAAAGGAACATGCTTAGTGACTTTAAGTTCACTAGCAGACAACGAGAACTGTAGGAAGGCATTGGTTCACTGAAGTTCAGCGAACGCAAAGCGAACCGAATGAAAACTTTCTGGATGCGTTCAATTCGGTTTATGAAAGAAGCATGATATGGCCTCCATATTAGCGCGGCATATTCCAATCTAGACCTGACAAATGTTGTGTAAAGTAATTTGATTGTATACGGATCCGAGAAGGCAATACTATTCCGACGAACAAAACCCTAATTTTGCATCCTTTATCCTACCAAACAACTTTTCAACAAGCTACATGCCTCATGATCAAAGAGCTGCCAT
Source organism: Melieria picta (assembly GCA_964056695.1). Taxonomy (NCBI): domain Eukaryota; kingdom Metazoa; phylum Arthropoda; class Insecta; order Diptera; family Ulidiidae; genus Melieria; species Melieria picta. The sequence continues at coordinate 45,193,575 of OZ057398.1, forward strand.
GAAAAGATTTGGATGACATCGATCTGAGGTGACGCTGGCCACTTGAAGACATCAAACACTCGTCATGAATGATTCATTTGCGAATATTCTTAGTACAGACTAAAATATTGCTTACACAGAAATTTTTTGCATTGGACTTTTTAACAAACAGTTTTCGACCAAAACTATCAGAATGTTTTTTCTTCTCTGGATCAACTACAAAGGTTCTTCTACTTTTTAACAAATTCCTTTCCTTTCGTCAACCATTCCACCATGACTTCGTATTGTCAAATAATTATATCTTTCTATTCTCAATTATTCTTTTATCTCTTTTCAAAAACTTTTCTCGAACAAACTTCCAGTTTCCTTCCTTTAAAAGGTTTCCACGAAATATATTGATTTGTTAAAAAGAACTCACACTGCTCCCGGAACACATAAACCTGCAAGCATAGGTCATTCCAGTTGAGTCTTCAGTCGCACCTAGAAAAATAAGTTTGTAGTACTGAAGTAAATACCTCAATTTACTTAAATGTGAAAACGGATTTTAAAAAAATCAATTTTTATACCCATGGTAGGCCACCAAACTTGCACATTTTGAAGGTGGATGACTTGGGTAGAAATTATTGTTGAATGCAAGTTCGAGGACTCTTATTGAAAAATTTCCCATGGAGCCTTATGTTAAGTAAATATATTCTATAAATATACTATTTTTGCAACTCTGTGGAAGCTTTCCCACTTTTGTATTGCTTTCCATATTCCTTGTACCATTACTTGAAGAAACGTCAATTCGTCAATATATAATTTCTGAGGAAGTTGAAGAAAGGAGTTTTTAAATTTTGTCAAAAATAGATGCAGAGGGTTTAATTTCCAATAATTCATGATCAAAAACCGATTATCCTAGCAGTACAAATTAACAAACTGTAATTTTTAATGGAAATATATGCTCTACTGAGTTTAATAGAAGGTGTTATTATTTTTTATTTGGGTTTAAAATTACTTACTTACTTATAAGTATGCACAGATATTTGTAGTTTTTCAATATTTCCTTTTTTATGACAAACGTATTTGTAGGTTGATCGTATATACGTTTATATTGATGATATGAGTTGCTGTACCAAATTTCATCAATATATCTTTTATAGTTTCCGCGATACTGTCAACTTAGTATTTGGTTTGTATGGGAGGTGGGCGTGTCCGTGGGGCGATTGAAGTAATTTTTGGGTATTAACTTCTCTTTATAACAAAATCATAAGTACAAAATTGTATTGTCGTACGACTATTCCTTCCAAAATCGTAAGCGGCATCTTCTTTAACGACCTGGCTGACTTATAAGCAGTCGGTATCAAAGACTTACGTCCATTTAGAAAACGAATTGGAATAAGTAAACTCAATGCAAATCTACCAGGAAGTATGTTTTGTGCCTCGGGCTGTGTCTTTAATAATTTCTGTGCCTTGACTGTCATTTTTATTTAAGTTAATTCGTACAGTGATATTCTCAACTGGACATATGGACATCCCTTAACCATACTGAATTATTCGTTTTCTTATGCGACAATTTTTTTAAATATTTTTTGGAAATCATGAAAAGCAGGCAACAGTGGCGTGCGATTGCCTGATTTAAAAAGTCAGCCGACCGACTTTAACATTTTGACTGGCCATATGGAAAATTTTTGTAAAATTTCAATCTTTTTCTTTAACTCCAACAATTTATAACTTACAAAAATTCAAAACTTTCGCTAACAGCTAACCTCAAAACTAAGAGTTACTGCCCAGTAAATATATAAAAAATAAACAATTAACAAAAACAATCACACATGTTAATTAGCTGCTACTGTGCATTGAAGTTATTTCAACATAATTTTATTATTTTTGCAACAATTTGTTAACATATACCGACACGTACCTTACATGAACACTCAGCAATACGGTTGGCGTGTCAAACCCACATATCATCACAGGTGCTGCTACCCAACGAAAGAAGTCGGTAAGAAAGAATGAAGGAGAGACGGAAAGTGAGCGGCTGGCAGCGTTTCATCATATTTTATTGCATATTTTTGTGGGTAATTACCGAAATTACTTCATTAATTGAGTAAAAATTAAGTTGCGGCGGTAATTAGCAGCGGCGGCACTAAAAGAAGTTGCCAAAGTGTGGCGTGTGTGGTGAGCTAATGAAAGAAAAGAAGAAGAAGAGCGGTACTATAAGAAGTAAAAGTTCGTATGAGGGCATTGAGTCGTTAAGATTTTAGGTAAATGTTTAAGAAATGTTTAAGCAAATAAGGTTTTTTGAAGAAATTGAAGCCGATGGGTGAGCTGGGAAGAAGGCTGAGGGAAATGTGTTATGTTGCCAACAACAAAACTTGTACATACTATTGAAAAACAATGTCGACTCTAGAAATTTTTATAGAAAAAGTTGAAAAGCGCTTTAAATGATTTTTAGTTTTTTTAAGTTAACCCGACATTCAACTAATTTTGCAAGTCGATGCAAGTAGAGCAAATTAACAAGATTAAATAAAATTGATCCCTGTAAAAGTCCAATAGGCAAAAGTAATAAAAATTAAATTAAGCTGCACACAAATCAAAATAAATCCCCGTGTGTGGCTACTTAAGTGTTTTCTCAATATCACACACACACACACACAAATAATATCTGCCAAATGTAAGGCTATAGAAATTGTATTGTGAAACTTCACGTTGTTCGTTATCAATAACAAGCAAACGAACACAACAAATACAACACCAACAAAAGCCGCTCGACATTTATTTACAGCAAATGCCACAATTGAAAGGGCCAAGAGGGCAAAAGAAAGCATCGAAAAATCAAGATTTTCGATTTGTGATACCCCCACTTAACCCCCCCCCCCTTCTCCGCAATCACCGCCAACAACAACAATAGCATCAGCACCACAAACCAAACAATGGCAACACTTGAGCAAATCCTGCCGCCCTCTCCCACAAAAAAGTCGACGAAGAGGAAAAAATGTGGCCACACTGCACAACGCCACAAAGACGCCCATCACCCACTACGCACCAAACACCATCCACCACACAAACACACACACACACACAAACTTTACATCACCAGTTTGGCTGCAACTGTAATTGCGAGCATTGGGCGGTGGGGGGGGGGGCGACTGGCAAAATTCAAGCAGCTTAAAAGGCCAAGTCAAGAGGAGGAAAGAATCAGACAAGCACTGATTTGACATTTTGTTGTTATTGTGCTTATCAATGGCATCGAAATCAAAACATAAAATGAAAATTGAGAAAAAACTCGAGTACGCGCCAAGTCTGTTCGCCGAGTGACAGTGAGCCGCCCCGCCTGCACTTCTTCTGTTGCGCCCTCTGGACCGCAATCTGCCTTCTTTTCATACAACTTATCATTGGAGCAATTGTCCTTGTGTAGCTGTTGCTGCTGCTGTTGTTTGTTGATTTTGTTGTTGTTGTACGTGTTGCAGATTAAAATTCAATTCTGTTGATTTTCGTTTAGCGTTTTTTCTTCTTGGGCTGCGCTGCGCTGCGCTTTTCGCATTTGTTTGTAGTTGTGCTAATTTGGTTACGCTGCTCTCGAAGCGACGTTTGAAGACAAATTTTCGGAGGAGAAAATTCCACTTCAATGAATTGAAAAATTGTATTTAGCATAATTGGAAGCATCTGACTTTATCTGCGCGCAGTGCTTGCAGCCGGGAGGAGCAACGAAGCGAAGTTGGCTGTAAACAATGTGCGGGCGACCAGGAGGGGACTAGCAAAGATCCTTCGAGAGATAAATATTGGTGCTTAATACGAGACTTTTTGCTCAGTAAGCTCTACGTGCTGCACGCCTTCACGTTTTTGAATACATACAAACAATGATATCTGTTGAATAGAAAAATATAAATTAAGGAAGAAAAGTCTGTTCTTGAGCAACAAATTACAAATCAAAAATTAAAAAAAATATATTTAATAAAGTCAAAGTCAAAAGTTGAGGACTTCAACATAAATAATAAATATCAAGGAACGGAACACTTTACAAGAAACGTCATTATTTTTTAGTTTCAAAAATAGAAATGACAAAATAATCGCTAGTTGAATATTTAAAAATTACAAAATAATGATTTCACTCTAACTTTTTTTGATACTGTTAAATTGATTTTGCAACCCTTCGGCACCACTGTGTCCACTTTTGTACGCTCAACCCGGGCTGTGAGTCGCTCACTGCGCACGCCAGCAGCTCAACCTTTGCTCCTTGCAGGAGCTTGAACAAAGTTCCCTCCCACATTATCGATTTCAATATCAATCAAGCGTCGCCCGATTGGTTATTGAACTTTCATCAATGCACATGTGTGCAACAACAAATCAGTGCTACAACAACTACGGAATTGGGGAGCACGCGCAATGGCGACACTCCCTACACGAGACGTGCGGCCCTCTCACCGCTTTGCGCAAGAAAAAGAAACAAAAAAGGTCAAGCTGTGCAATTTTACTGTTCACAAAAAAAGCGAAAGGGAGCAAAAAATAAAACAGGAGCAACACTGGCCAGTAAAATCAAACATAAAATAAGGCGCTTTTAATCAAGCGTCGAGTGGATGTGCGCCCAGCACTCCTGCTTTCGGTCGTAGGGTAACGGCAGAGCCTGGACCCGGCGACAGCAATAAAACCAAACATGAAGTGAGTAAAAAGAATAAATAAAACAGCGTAAAGTGGTTCAATCGGTTTCCACCGACTTTTTTATACGCTGCACTCAGAGCAAAGCATCCATAAACGTACATATGATTTTTGTTAACATTACAATTTTCCTTGTAAAAAAGTTGAGTTACACCGTGCGACAGCATTTTTCACACCGCGAAAAATCCATATGTGCGTGCAACGAGAGACCAAGTATAGTAATACTGCGTACTCAGTTTTTCATTTCTACATCCTTTGTCTTTTTAAAAGGACTTCAACATTTTGAAAGGGATACAAATTAAAAAAAATATAAAAAATACTTAACCTCGTTAGAATATGGCGATATGTATATCAAATGAAAGACGAAAAGCTCCAGAATTTAAATAAAATTAACTTTTTATCTATTTGTAAAAAAAGGGTATGAAAAAGGTCATTTGAAAATTGTAATCCTTTATACCCTTGAAAATTTATATCGAATTTTCTTGAAAAGTAAGTATGTCAAAACCCCAAATCTCCCTGATCACGTGTCAAAATTTCACTTTAATTACTCTAACTTTATTAGTTCGAACGTTATTAAAAAAAAGCGGAAATGCAATTCTAATGAAGTACAAAAATTCGAATTTATTTGAGTATCAGTATTTTAAATAATAAAAAGATACAAAATCAATGAAGCGAGAATAATGAAATTTTGACACGTGATCAAGGAGATTTGGGGTTTTAACATACTTACTTTTCAAGAAAATTCGAAATAAATTTTTAAGTATATAAATGATTAAAATTTTGAAAGGACCTTTTTCATACCCTTTTTTTACAAATAGATAAAAAATTAATTTTATTTAAATTCTTGAGCCTAGGTTAAGTATTTTTATATTTTTTTTATTTTTTATCCCCTTCAAAATTTTGAAGTCCTTTTAAAAGGACAAAGGATGTAGAAAGAAAAAACTGAGTACGCAGTACTACTATGTTTGGTCTCTAGTTTCACGCCCATATAGATTTTTTCCGGTGTGAAACATTTTTTTAATTTTTGTCTCACGATGTTATCTTTTGGTGTTACTAATTGGAGAAGGCGCGCGCAAAGCAAATTCGCCTGGAAACAAAACGGCTGGCCGTTTCCGCTCCGTTTCCAGGTAACAACTTGTTACGGCCAGTTAAGCTAGTTGTTAGTAAAAAAGGTGGCGAACCATGCCCATATTTGTATTTAATACGACTTGTATAAGAGCCTTCGTACGAAAAGCCGAACAGAACGTCAGACGCGCAGACGGACATTGCCAAATCGTGTTAATATGTATATATTATTTCCATAACAGCTACGCCTTCCTTTGGCCATTATAAACTTCTATTCAAAGTGTAATGCCGTGGCAGCGCTGCGTAGGGTATACAAAAAACTGTAGCAAAACTTGGTGGCAGCAAACTTTGAACTTTGGCGAAATGGCAGACACTGGTGGTGGGAGTGTGGGGGGAACTTCAAAAAGTGTTGGCACAGAGCGTGGCAAAAAATGCGCCAGAATGAAAAGAATGAAATAAAATGCAAATGTTGTAAATTGTGCAGCAGTGCACCGCTGCCGTTTGAGGGGAGGCAGGAGACGTCTGCTTTGTAATGCCAGGTGTCGTCTGGAGCCGATTTGCCAGCGATTGGTGTGCTGTCGATTTGATTACTGCCCGAAGTAGTGAGTGGGAATAGTCCAGAACATAAACCAAACTGGTTAGAAGCACAAATCAGAGTCTACAGAATACATTGCTTAGCAAAATCTGATTAATTCTACGACTAGCAATATTCAAATCGCAACAAATTTTAGTCTAGAGAGGCATAAATATTCGAGGCTCGCTGGAATATTCCACACCGATATGCATTTATTTGACAAAGTAGCATCATCGGTCCATAGCTCCCATAATAATAGACACTCGGACTATGTGTGCATTTCTTTTTGCCATAAACTTTTGACCTTTCACTGATCTTTCTCGGTGTGTTTTTACACCACAGCACGCTCTGCCCATTTCATGCCCCGTAACGGTTTGCACTGCAATTTTGTCTACCTGATAATTTTTTCACCAACAGGCAGATGCACGTTGCTGCTCTCGCAAAAGCGAGCAAAAAATTGTAACGATGCTCTTCGGCACCAACAACGTTCACTGCTGCCATCGTCAGCATCATTTTTTCAGTCACATGTGGAAAGTGTGCGAAATGTGCGCACTTTGCAGTTTTTTAATTGACCAACAAATTTATTTGATTCGTTAGCGACGAAGAGCTTAGCGAAAAGTGGAAAGTGCACGAAAAAATATTAACAATTAATGGACGCAGAACAGTCGACGGGAGCAGTTTGGCGGACAAGTGAAAAATTCATCTAATGAACATTGCCGCCAATGCCAATAAATGTTTCGCTTTGAAAGTAATCGGATACATGCGCAGCTTGGCATTTCACCAAACTAACCCCTCCCCCCTCCTGGGCACACATGCGACCGAAAAGCACATCGAGTCCTTACATCATCAGCGGCCAGCATGCCGAGCGTATCGATGTCTTTCACTCGTGCCACTTGCGCTCGCTTTGTATGCTTGTCACATGCAGGCCGAGGGGCGCCACTGTGCTGGCCGGTCAATTTCGGTCATTTGAACCGATACAACAATGCACACGCGAGTCCGGCGTCGCCTCCCACCCTCACAATGGCCCGCATTGTTTGTTTGCGGCCGGGGGCGTTATGAATATTTCAAAACCACAAACAGCAACTCACTGGCGCACATTAAATCCTTCACTCAGTCGATGTGCGTGGCTGTGTGTGTGTTCGTGTTTGTGTCAAACACAAATACAAATTGCATCATTAGTTGCAAATTCAGCAGCAATAACAAAGAACTCTGCAGAAACTACAACCAAAAACACAGATCGACTCGGGTATTAGGCTTTCACGGCCAACGTTGGCCCCACAGCCCCTTGGCTGTCGGTCAGTCGTGTTCGCATTGGCGATTCGAATGTGAAAGATGTCAACCACTGCTCGGAGGCGTCCCGGCACAGCCGTTTTATTAATGATGCTGACCACAAACGGGCGCTGAGCCTTTTAATTTGGCATTGAATATGCGGCACTTAAATGAAATCCGGCCCCTTTCTCGGGCCGTCACACCACGCCACCGCCCACACCCACCGCTCTGTGTCGAAGCGCTCCACTCACTTTTCAAAAAGTGCCAACTCCTGCTTGTCGCTGTCACAAGTCAACTACAAATAAGAAAACCGTCGCCTTAAAGCACTCGACTGTGTGCCCCGCCCTCGCCCGCACGCATATCGCAGACTGACATCAATTTCACTTCAATGACAGTTTGTGTGTCTGGTCTTGTTGCTCCGCGACATTTCGCTGAATCTTTTTATTAAAAATTCATAGATGGAAATTGACAATAAATAAGCATTTTACATGCATTTTTTCCCTGTTTGCTGTAATAAATTCAGGCACATCTGTTTATATATTTATGAATCAATACGAGGTGAACTGTTACTTTGCATCTTCTCTTGATGATTGACATTTACATGAAAGATAAAATTCGAGGAGGCTCAGACACAAAGTCTAAGCATTTTTAAGACAAAAACTCAAAGCTAGTTGTGTCTTAAGAACATAAATATTCACTCCAGAGGTGATTTGTGATTCGAGTCTTTGTGAAAATCAATGCTGCCGGGCTTTAATGCTCCTTAACGATCCTCTTCATGCCATATTCTTGAAACAAAATATATTTTAGCGCTCCCGGTTAAGGTTTATGCTATCAAGAAAACTCAGATCGAAGCATCAATGCAGTGTCATCGAAAAAAACGCTTAACCCTCTAGTTCCCAAAAAGGCCTGTAGACATCCTAAGCTTAAAAAAATTCTGTAAATTACACCTTATCATTTTTCTAGCTGATTTTACACAGAATGGAAAGGGGAATCTCCATTTTATAAAATAAATGTAGTCAGTTAACGCTGCCACATGCACAACGGCAGTAATTGTAAGTCAAAGTTAAAGTTTCGTGAGAAAGTAAGCAAATAATTATTTTTGAAATTGTGTGAGAAACAAAAATTGTTTTAAATAAATTGTGAGCCTCAATAAAACTAAAAAAAAATACTAGTGAGTAGCTGTTAATGTGTTCTGTGAGAAAATAAAAAAAAATTATGAAAAAAAGTTGTTACACTCCTCCTACCTAACCCAAATCCTAGAGTGTCTGTAGTCCTGCTTGGGATGAAAAACGTAAATAAATTTCGGTCATTGATAATATTTTTTCGTTATTTAAGCATTATTTTTCTATTTGAACCAAAATTTTGATACACCGTAATGTAAAAAAAATCATGTCACTGCAAAAATTTATACTAAGGCGTAGTCCGCGGGAGTAGATGAGAGAACTAGTCTCCCCTAGTCCTTTATTTCATGGAGTAGATTTCTCGACATCTGTGTGAAAAGATAACAAGGCATTAAAAAAAACAAGAACCGCATTGTGGATATACCTATACCGATTTTTTTAGTTTTCCTAGTTTATACAACCCCAAAAGCATTGTATAAACTACCCCACGACACACTACCCCTCGCCTTACCCCACCCCTTTTTATTAATTGTCTATTACGCGCATGAACTGAAACTGTTACCCGTTATTTATGTTTACATATTAAAAAATCTTCATATGGAAGTTTTTTTTGCTTTGTTTCCCAAGCAGGCCTCTAGGCCTTCTACTTTCTACACCCTCTATCACGCCTCCTATTGACATGCAATTTTTTCTCCCGAACAAACATTATTTCTCTACCACAAAACTATCACTGGTAATTTTTTTATCAAGATTAAAAACTTGGGAACTAGAGGGTTAAGACGTTGCAGAGTCCCTTCTCTACGTCAAGAAGAGAACATAAGAATATTGAATTGGGTGGCTAAACTCAATGCGTTTTTTCTCCTTCGGACTTCTCGGGATTACCTGGCAACAACGCTTAAGACGTAAAATTACGTGCAGTAACTGCTCTATAAGTCCCATTGGGACCAATTCATGTAATGTTTACTTCAGTTTCATTTGTTAGGGCCGCTACTAACGATGTCATCTACATGTGACTTGGTGACTAATGAAATAACTGGTTCGGTGATATTTAAGGATAATCTTGAAGTATGCAATTATAATCCTATGCAGACAACATAGGCTGTCTTGCAGTTTACCGGTTGGACTTCTGAGAGGGCATAAGTCTTCAATAGAAGTCTAAGTCCATGCTTAGAACATTACAATTTGGGCAGTTAGAAGTGAAAGAGATTTGGACGATACTAAACACTTTATCTGAAGATATCTTGCATCAACCTGACATTTATGTTCTTCAAATGCGTTACTATGTATAAATTATTTTGAAGTCATATACACCTAATTCTGTTTTTACATGGTCTTTTTTTACACGGTCTTTTTTTACACGGTTTCAAAATAAAAAAATTTTAAATTTTTTACACGATTTTATTCCATTTAGCACGATTCAAAATCTTTAGGGCTTAAATTTTTTTTGTCAAATTTAATTTAATTTAACACAAATTTAGGAAAATCCCCTTTTTGTGGATACAAGCAAATTTATTTGTCAGAAAACATAGCTGTTTTACATAATTGTTGTTAGTTCCTGAACTTGTCATACATTTAATTTACATTACTTTTAAGCTTAGAGTGCATATCTTTTTTTTAATAACTATGCTTGTGTAATAAAATAAACATGAATACTTGTTCTTAAAAAATCCTTGTTTTTCACTAATTTTAATAGGTTTTAGAGATAAGGAACCAATCACCTATTTTTGCATACGATCAATGTCTTTTTTACACGTTTTTTTTTACACGAGTTTTCCTGGAACCAGTCTACCGTGTAAAAACAGAATTAGGTGTACATTTCATAATACCTGTGCTAGAAAAAGAAATACAGCACATTGGATACAATGTATCCTTAAACAAGGAATAATATCAAAAATTAGAGTCGACTTATCCCATATACATCGGATTTATTTTTCGCCATTACTCATATAGTTTCATTCATTGCAGTTCGGGCTCCTGAATCTTTCAAGCAAAGGTGACTGCTGTCCTTGAAGCTACTAATTGACATAAAATGAGCAAATTACTGCCAGGTGATATGCTAATTCAATCGAACAGTAATGCCACTCCTAAGGATCCTGACTCAATCTCAGTTACATCGAAGTCGAAGTTACACCATACAAGTCTTCATCATGCAAAAATATTTAAAAATCCTTTCTCCTACGGCATTTCAATCATCAACCTCAGGAGAGATGATATCAAGAAACTTTGCGGGTTTCTTTCAGGTCACTATGAGATGATGATGAATGAGATATCATCTAAAAAAAATCAGAAGAAAGCGAGTGCAGGCTGTGCCTGGAAGAAGATGAAACAACGGAGCACATCCTCTGCAAATGCGTTGCGCTGGGCAGAAGTAGGAGGCAGATTCTCGGCAGTGACATAGTGACCACCGAAGACATCAAGATGGCCCGGCAGCAGACATACTGGCTTTCATTAGGAAAGCTGTAATCTTGCTGTTTTAAAAAGACGTAGACAGACACAAAGGATCCCTTAGGCCGCAGTGTCGGACATATGGCCCTCCCTACTCATATATTCTATCTATTCTACATCGAAGTCTGTTCTGAGCTGCGGCAGGTCCTTCAATAAGATTACAAACTTCGCCCATTTAATCGAATCTTTCTATACAATTTCTGAAAATTGCTGCCAACTCTTTTTACTGATTTATTTAAAAATGATTCCAGTTAAAGTTTACTTTGCAACTATTACAAAACCTGTTAGTGGGACCAACAGCCCTCATATCCGGCTTCGGAACTCACACACACACACATACACTCAGAGCATGGAACGCATTAACGCCCGTGACGCAATTAAATAAAAATAATGGCTGCAACAACCAGCGGAAGCGCCTCACACTATCGCATTGCCGCACATTCCGTTCATGCCGCGCATTGCTCTTCCATGTATCACCGAATGGTTAAAATTTTCGGGCTTTAATTATTTTTCGGCACATTTGAATTTCATTGCAAATGCTGCATGTGTGTGCGTGTATGTGAAACCAAAAGGTTCAAAAAGGGTTTGGCCCCCTAAAGATTTATCACACACACACACAGCTCAAACTTGTACGGAACATGATGTGAGTCCGTATGTGCTTCGCTCGTTCTTCGCCTCGTGTGCGCGTCGCCATTATCAAAAATCAATTAATGGCAATAATTTTAAAATTAAAACAATGCCAGCCGTGCAGGGCGTCAGCGGCTTCGGCTCGTGTGTGTATGTGTGTGTGTGTGTGTGAAACTTAATGACTTTGAAGATATTTATGATTTTCGGGTTTCGGCATTTGTTGTCGTTGTAATTATCAGACTATAAGCAGTTAGTAGCGCAGAATGCTTTTAATTACTTTCGGCAGCGTTCAGAATTTATTGGCGCCATTCTCAAGTTACAATTCAAGGAGCGGGGGAAAGAGAGATGTAAGCGCTTAAAAGTTCAAAAATATCTCACACAGTATGTTGCCGCCGAACGGCCATCTAGCAAAATTTGTGGACTTCCAAATGGCTGACATGTTCTGACTAAGCGGTCCAAACTGATAACTCAATGTTAGAATGTGATATTTATTGTTAGATCGATCATATTCGACTATATTTTGCCGAATACCTAATAATTATTGCCATTTATATGGACGCAGAAAGACATTTCTTTACGATTTTTCATTTAAAGAAAAAAGTTTTTGTTATTACAAATTGGACAACATAACCGTTTCAATTTGAATTTGCATGAAATTTCAACTGAAGATTTCACTAGTTCAGACAATTTTACGTCGGAAAGCAATTTGGCTGAATTTTATGACGTTCGATTTCGTATTGAAAATAGTCGTGGAAGAAGTTATAAAAAAGTCCATTCGGTCACTGCTACGTTAACCCTTTCGGTACTTCTTTTTTGTTTTAGACTTTAAAAATCATTCTTTTCCATTTTATTACTGTTTAAGCCTACATAATGAATAATCAAAAGTACTTTTTTTACATTTTGTTCGAAAAAATGGTTTTTGGGCATCTGCCGTAGGGCATAGAATGTACTTAAAGGAAAAAAAATTATTATTTTTAATTATTAAGATTTATGTATTAGATTTAAAACAGAACTTACTAATAAAATAAGCTGGGTAGGTATATCAGAGACATATCTGATATATCAGTACATGATTTCCTGGTACACAAATGGCTCCCTAACGGAGGAAGGTACCGGAATCGGGGTATGGACCTGGGATTAGATACTCGGAACCTACAGGAAAGCAGACCACCATTTGCCAGTCGGAAATATACGCCATTGAAAGGTGCGCTCACTTCAATCTGGTTAGGAAATACCGGAACCGGAAGATCGCGATCCTGTCAGACAGCGAAGCGGCAATCAAGGCATTAAGATCCTACCAGGTATCCTCGAAACTGGTGTCGGAATGCCTTGAGAAGCTGAACGAACTTGGCCGTTACAATCAGGTAGGGGCCTCTGGGTTCCGGGTCACGCCGTTATTGATGGGAATGAGCAGGCCGACAAACTTGCAAGAAGGGGGCGTATACCCCATTCGTCGGCCCAGAACCCTTCTGTGGTCTAGGCAAAGGAGCACTATCCATCCGACGAGATAACCATCCGGAATCAATACTAGGAAAATCAACCAGGCCTTGAACATTCCAAGATGGTTATTGGCTCTTACAACAAGAAAAGGTTCGAGGAATGTATGAGTCTCTCAAAGAATAATCTAAGGATTATCACAGGTATATTGACAGGGCATTGTAGACTGAACTATCATCTAACCAAAGTAGGTATCAGGGTGAACGAACTCTGTAGGTTCTGTTTGTAGGACAATGAAACTGCAATACACATACCAGGCATATGCCCTGCACTAATATACAAACGAAAAAAGCATCTGGGTGATTTTATTATACCAGGTTCGGACTAAGTTTCCAGAGGCTTAGGAAATGTACTAAGATTCCTCTTTGATACTGGACTCACGGACGAACTGTGAAGGCCAACAAGGGGGCACAATAGATCTTTTAGGTCGCAGCGCACATTCCCCGCCAATAATAACTTAACGGTTCACAAAATACAATAAAAAACATAAAAAAGGAAAATGTTATTGCTTATAAATGAAGCGTGCAGCCACTGCCGCTATTCAATCAAATCAAAAATTTTATTTCCGTTGGGTAAAATCTATGCCATATGACATAGTAAGAAATACAAAAATCGTACAGCCTTGGTGAACTACATTTGGGATCTAACTTTTTTTCACTTATTAAAGCAATAAATACCTACTAGATTACTTACATAAAGCTATGAAATAAATTGATTTTTGTAATAGAATAAATAAAAATACGAAGTGATCTTTTTTTGTAAAATACGCAGGTCGATAGGAACGCGCACTTTCTGAACCCTTACAGTTTACTGGGTACACTAATCAAAATATTTTGTTCATTATTTGGTATAAAAAACTTTAGAGAAAAATACAAAATATATAAAAATATAGTATCCACAAGTTTTTTGACCTAAAACAGGCACTGAAAAGAGACTATGCCATATGGCATAGAATAACCGAAAGGGTTAAAACAACATAATTTTCTTAGAAGAAATGTTCGAATGTGGTTTTTCAGTCGTTTTCTCTTCTAGAAAAAAAATGGAAAGCTGTAGGTAAACATTTTTTTGATAACTTCAATGACATCAGTTCAGCCTATTGAAGAGATCTGCTTGAATTCATCCACTAATCATACTGGCTTATTTAGGCTTTTGAATGACTTGCAGTATAGACACAATGAGCCCATTTGTAGTCTAAGTGTTTCTAGCGGAAGATTTCCGTACTTAGACGTACCCTAACCTAACCTACTGACATTTCAATCAATATTGAAAACAGAATCTTAAATTTCCAAAATTGCAGCTACATTGAAGCCGAATGGCCTAAAGCGGTTTAGGCTGGTCGAAATTGAAAACAAATAAAAACAAACGCAAAAATTTGCGCTGAACAAAAACAAACAAGCCGCCGAACGGGCGGCCAATGTTCAATAAATCCCGTCCCCGCTACGCTCACATTTGATCAGCTGAACCTTCTCGTGTGGCAAATGATGTCCAAGTTGCCAATCAGCTGGCAGCTGTGCGCTTCACACACTTTGACCTCACGGCACGCGACGCGTTTGTGTTTACCTGTGCGAAGTCGGCGCTGATTAACTGCGAACGCATCACAGCCACCTGCCACGCGGCGTGGCATGGCGGGAGTGTGTGGTGGCGTGTGGTGGGTGCGGTGGGCTGTGTGATGCGATATCGAAATCAGTGTTGCCGCTCGTTTAATTTTACAATAATTACACGCAAATAGGCCTGCAGCGTCAATTTCGCAACCCTCACTCCTGCCTCCGTTCCGCCCCGCCGTAAAACAACACCGCTGCCGTTCAACATCAGCCACACAATTTGCGTTGCTAGTGCAACAGCCAGTGCTGCGACACCGTCAGTCGCATCAGCGGCAGCGCATCATCGAGGCCGGTACGCGTCGCCGTGCCGGCCGTGCGGTTTGTTATTGGTCGATGTGATGATGTGGCCGCAATATGGGTATTTCGCAATGTTGTCAATGCTGCTGCTAAAGCTGATATTGTTGTTGTCGTTGTTGTTTTTGCTGATATGGTTGATTGTGGCGTTGGCGTCGTGTGCACTTGACTCGCCTCGGCCATGGCATTACAGCTGCAAATACAGTCACACTGACGCATCACAGACACACACACACTTGCGTTGTCGCGAAAATGTAAACGTAAATCAATTAAAATCGTGCGATATAAATTTTGACGGTAGCCGTGTCGAGCAGGGTTGGGGAAGCGAACTGCAGAATCAGGGAAATGTACATCAGCTGGCAATCAAATCAACACCTAGCGACCACTTTATGTCACTTTAATGTGGAATTTTGATGAAAAATGGCACAAGTTCGACACCAATCGTAGGGTTAAGTTTGGTCTGAGTCGCAACCACCTTTCTCTCATCTTACTTGAGCTCGTTGACTACTAACCCATTGCTGCCTAATGGGTAAAATTTTACCCATGAAAACTGATTTTTTAAAAAAATCACAGAAAAGTTCGTGGCAGAGATATCTCAAAATCATTGATAGGTATGGTTGGGGTAAAGATGGAACTACCTTAGTCTAGTGGAGATCATCCTAAAATTCCGCCATCTAGCTAGAGTTACCAGACTCCAAAAATTGTGAATTTTCCGGAGGTGGAAAATGTGGCGAAACGTAGTGGCCAAGTATGGAAAAAAGCTACCATTGCTGCCTATAGGGTAGAAAATACCCTATGAATATCTCAGCAACGTGCAGAGATAGAAAGCTGAAATTTTGTTTCTGATCATTCTGGGTCGATTCCAGGTCGTGTATGAAATTCTATCAAAATCGTATGGGCGGAACTGGTACCCGGCTTTAATGGGCTAATCAAAATATTTACCATTAACCCTTTCGCTATTTTGTTGCCATATGGCAACATGCTACTTTGTGGACGTCTGCATCCTCTATGGTTGCAAGAATACATTTTTTTATTGGTCTTTAGAATAGTGTGAAGTTTTAGGAAAAATACGAAATTAACAAACTGAATATTTAAGTTTAAACAAGAGAAGTATCCACGTTTTTTAATGGTTTATCTTTACATAATAAAGGAAGAAGAAGCAGAAAAAATTAGAGAACTTTTTAATTTGACGTTTTCTTTTAATTTAGATACCTTTTTTTTAATTTTGGCTGAAGTAAATGAAGAAATATTCAAATTTTCGTTATGCGTAAAAGTTTTTTGTTTAACACTAGAATGCCCAAGGTAGTTATTTTGACTACATTGAGGTCTTTTATTGTAAAGAACTTTTGTTGCATCGCTTTCTAAAAAAATATCTTACGTGACTTTTATTAATCTTTAAAGCTAAATGGAATAAATAAATTAAAAATTTTGTAAACAAATTTTTTACCCCAATTTTGCAAAATTTACCTTAAATGCCCAAAAGTAGTCATTTTGACTACCTATATAAAATTTTCACCAAATCTTACTGATAAATAGACAAATATGCATCTTCAATTGCGAAATATGAAAATTTCAAATAATTGCAAACATTTAAAAAAATAATATCATAGTAAGCTGTGACAATTCCCAAGTTTTTCAATTCAAAATTCACTCATAAAATTCATTCACAAATTCCAAATTCCAAATTTCATTCCATTTTATCCCATTTATGTGTAAAGTACGCTATTTTATTTAAATGAATTTACTTTGTAAACCATAAAAGAATAAAAACTAAATGCTTATTTTAGTTTAATCTCGTGTACATTAATTCATATTTGCTACTTAAAAACCAATAAAAAAAAAAAGTCAGTAAACAATAATGTAGTCAAAATGACTACATTATTGTTTACTGACTTTTGAATGCTCATATGGCATTTTAGGTATGCCAGATTGTCGGGCGTTCTATTGTTAAGTAATTATTACAGCCACAACGATGTGGTTGCTCTCATAGAAAACCACTCTAAAATACAGGGTCCGAGTATAAAAATTAAAAAATTTCTTATGGAATATTGCTAATATAACCACATAGAAGCCTAAGACGTAAAATTTAAAATTTTAACTTTCCCCAGTAAAAACCTGTAGCGAAAGGGCTAAACATTAATGTTGAGATAATCCATGAAAAAGGACTGCAACTAGAGCCAGTAATAAAGAGATACCAAATAATTGGCAGCATTTTCAATTCGAATTGAGTTCACTTTCAATTATTCACGTTAATGTCAAACAGTTCTTCCATTGTCTTTGGTAGTTTACAAATATTTTTCACAAATTTCAAAGCTTCAATATTCCTCAGTCCACACACATTCTGCGCGCGCATCTCCAAACCTTTTTTCCACTTTTCCTTTTTTCGCTTTGCTTTGAAAACTACTTAATTCATGCAGATTTATGGCCTGGAGCGATAAAAGAAAATTTATCACCAACACGCATTTGCCGTGGCAGTGCGCTCTCCCGGCAGCAATGCAGCCATCTTTCGGCGTTCGCATTTTGTGCGTTTCCACTTTTTTTTTTGCCATTTCTTCTTTTTGTTTTATGCCAAGCTGCCTGCAAGGCAGTCGTCGCAGTCGAACCATTGAAATGCATTAAAATTTGCATTGCACTCAAATTCAGAAAATTGCACTTTTCCCACGCACACACACATACACACATATTGGGGCGGTGCTAGGGGAATTTAAAACTTTAGTCTCACACTTCTCTGCAGTTTTTTGATTTTCCAATAATTCTGTAGCCTTAAATTGCATGAGAAATAAAGACTTGAAGGAAATTAGCCCACAGCAACCTTCTAGGCGATTTTTCAAAGCAAACAACCGCAGGCCGAGAAAGGCTTTTCAAATCAAACACAAATGCAATGGACGCCATTTATAGACAATTGTATGCATAGCTGTGTGTGTGTGGCACTTCAATGTGCCCCGTTGTCCTTTTCGTTCACCTCCACCACAGCATCACCCTCGCTCATCGATCCAATGCCTTTAGAAAAATTCGGAAAAATCAAAAGTCGTACCACACTACGTTTTGGAACACATTTGTTCCACAAAAATTATCTCAAAATAGGAATGTCAAAAAAATCCTTGAACCTTTTTCGTTTCAATTTCTGGTGCTTTCTTTTCTTTTTCTTTGCGTGATAACATCAGCGCGCACAGATTTTTTATTTTAATTTTTTGTTTGTATGTTGAGAACAGAAAATGATGTCGCTCCATACAAGATGAATGCTGTTGTTTTAATTAATATTCCTCATCTCGTCATTCATCTACAGGGAGGCCCTAACGTATCGTTGCTGATGTCCGACGTGTTGATGCCGCATTCTCGGAAGCAGCGTTGGCTAATGGGCGACGCAGGATTGTCGTTGCTTTTTTATGT
This sequence comes from Melieria picta, assembly GCA_964056695.1. Taxonomy (NCBI): domain Eukaryota; kingdom Metazoa; phylum Arthropoda; class Insecta; order Diptera; family Ulidiidae; genus Melieria; species Melieria picta. The sequence continues at coordinate 45,212,075 of OZ057398.1, forward strand.
TCTTAAAAACGGAAATTAAATTTATGACAAATTCTGTGCATTAAAATGAATGTGTCGCAAATCTGTTTAAATAACAGTGGTTCAAAAAAGCACAAAAACTTGAATAGGCTTATGACCGTTTTTGTATTTTCGATTAGAGAAAATAAACGTTTAGTTGTTTACATTAAGTTTACATTACATAAAAATTCTTACTGTATTTTCACTGTATGAAGTTTCTAAGTTGAAGATATAACAAATGATATAGGCCAAGCCTGCTTGTCTCTTATAAAATGCAGCAATTGTATTTAAGAAAATTTCATGGCGAAATTCGGCGCAAAATGAGTTCGATTAATGTTATCAAAGCAAAGCGGAAAACTGAACCAAAAATTTCTTTAAAACAAAAGGATGTTTCAAACGGCAACCTTCCAACAGATGCACTTATTTTCTTAGTTGACTAAAAAAACGTTGGTTACAATGCGCCATTTTGAAATATTTCGGTTAACTTTTATTTTCCTAATGATTTCACCACACCACCACAGACGACCGGAGATGAACTCCGTTCTTCAAAAGTTGCCGATTCGAAAACATTACAAGTTGGTTGCGTACCTTAGAATTTTAATAGATATTTCCGTCTCCAGCGCTAAGAAACGCACAAATTTCCGGGCCATCCTAAAAGTATGCTATGTTTTTCTGAAATACTCACCATGGCTGCAATAAATTTGCAATTGTTGCTGTATGAATTTTTTTCTTCGCATACATTCAAATTGCCAGCAACTTGCAAAAACAACTTCATTAAAAATTCCTTTTAATGTGCAACTGAAATTGATGAGCGGGAAATGTTGACGGCGCTGATGAGCAGCGTGGAGCGGCATATGTTGAAATGCAATCAATGCGCGTCCATTTAGCCGCGGCGCTGGCATATTGAAAGCGTTGAAGGGCAATCAACGAACTGCAGCGCAATGAATTGACCTGCCGCCGCTGCTGCTGTCGCTGCTGTGGCCCAGGCAGCTGTGGCGGCTCGTTTCAGTGCCAGTGTTGTTGGTAATGGAAGTGGAAGTGGAAGTGTAAATTGCAGCCAATAATAATGAATAATTGAAAATCCAATCAAACACCGAAATGAAAGTGAACACCGACGCACATACACACACACACACACAATCACAGCCACGAGCACGCCGGCACATGGACTACAACTACGCAACGTTGGACAGTGAATGGATGCGCGGATGAGTGGCGAGCGGCAGCAATGCACAGACACTATGCATGGACACTCAGCCACATGCCTATACATACATACATACACACCTATTTACATACACGCATATTTGCAATCAAAGTGAGCAATGAGATTCGATGTGCGATACGATTACACTCCGGGGATGTTTGGGGCTGTTTGCTGACTACTGTTGATGATTAGCATGTTGATGGGACCCTCTTACAGTTGTTGTTGTTGTTGTTTTTATTATAACGTAGGTGGAGTAATGTGCTGTTGCTGTTGTTGTTGTTGCAGTTGAAAATGTTATTAGTTGCGTCGAGTTGAGTGCGACGAGGCTGAGTGAAGGCGAAAATTGAGGCTTGGGCTTTGGACATCTGAGTGAATGCCATCAGTGAAGGTTGTCGATGTTTTGGTTGTTGTTTTTGCTATTAATTGTCAGTTAAATTGACTTTGAAAATTCAGCAACAACAACAGCAGCAGCAGCAAGAGCGACCAGCTATATTTGAACATCGAAGTTCAGAATTCGAAATGTAAACAAGGGTGAATGAAGCCATGCCATTTGTTGTTGGTTCATATCATTAGCTGATTGACCTTTTCTAGGTGAATACATATTTTCAGATTGTAAAACATGGACTTACAAGGTGTAAGTGGCGCGTGATGACAAGCGATGCGTTGGTTGAGTCATTACTGAGCGTATTTTACGAATCAGCATTTTAGGATAGTGGAAAAAATATATATTTGCTGCTGGTAATTTAACCCGTTCGCAACAAAAGGATACATTGTACTTGTTGCTTTTTTAACCCTCCATTACTATCGTTAGGGTAGAATCCACCCTGTGAGTTCAATTTCTTAGTAAAATATAGATTTTTTAACCAAAACCAACATAAAGTTATAATGTAATCCACATTTGCATATTTCGGAAGGTTTTAGAGTATATTGCATTTGTATAAAGAAAGCACTTGTTTTTATACAATTGTTTTCAAAAGTAACTGGGTGTGTTACACCCACGATAGTAGTAGCATTATAATATTGCTGGATGCTTAACACCAATTATTAGTAATGAAGTTTTATTTTTTATAAATTACATTTACATATTTTTATTCACTTTTTGGCGACAATTTTTTTTAATAACGTATAGAACATTTACTTAGTAGAAACTCCTTAAAAATTATGCTCTGGGATAAGTAACAAAATTTTTATAACATTAAATTTGTTGTATCTTAAACTGATAAAGTTAGAAGGACGAAATTCAAGGATGTAATATAGTAGTGTACATATAAGTCCTTAAGATATATATTTTTCAAATTTTTTTTCCAATAGTTTTTGAAAATTTCCAAGGATATTCAAGGATAAAGTTTTAAAAGGACATTTTTAATACCTCTTTGTCCTTTTGCACCAAAACATTAAATTTTCGAAGATTCTAAAGATTTTTCTGTTTCATCTGATACCCATATTGTTATTCTACAATGCGCTGAATTTTTGAAATAATTCCTTGAAATAAACATGTCCTTGAAATTTCAAAGTCCTTTAAAAAAAATCCTGACGTCAGAAAGAAAAACTAAAAACGCAGTTTTACTACATTTGGCCCCTAGTTTCGCAAGTATATCGATTTTTTCTTGTGTTTGGAAATGTTTTGATTTTTGTCGCACGGTGTAACCTTAAAAAGTAGCAAGCATATTGTTGATTTTTGTTTGAGTTTTTACGCAAAATTGTACCTCGGTCCGAAAAAATTATTCAGTAAATATTTATTAGGTACTTATTTTTTTAGCTTTCTAAATCACTAAGCCCAAGAAACATAGCTTAAATATTGTGCAAGATGTGGCTATTTTCCCAATACAACTTTTTATTTCATCTTTTTTTTTCTTGAAATGAGATGCACATAAACAAATGTTTATATTAAATAAATGAATTAACAAAATTAAATAATTTATATTTTTTTTTACATGTTATGATGTTCTGATTATGAAAAAATTTGGTTTTTGTTTATTTTACCTCAATGGATAAGTAAAACGGATAATAAAAAGTTGTGGGTGGATTACACCCATAGTTAGTAATGGCGTTAGTGTAATAGACGATAGTAATGGAGGGTTAAGAGAGCGAGCAAGGGCTTAATATATTGAATTGTTTAAATATATCGGACTATATACTATATATATGGGGACTCAGATAAAATTAAATAAAACATATTCAATAATTTTTTTTGTTTTTTTTAAATATCTCGATTTCTGTGACTTCTGTGCATTTTCCGCCAAATCTTCGTTCAAAATCAATGAAATTCTATGCACTGCACTTTGTCTGCTGCGCATTTAATATCTTTTTCGGAAAGCCATCAAACAGCAATAACCAACACACAATTCACCACAACACGCACCGGACAGCTAGGCAAGCGTTGAGCTGCATTCACCAGCCAACCACCGGCGGCAACCGGCAACCGGCCACGACCGGCCACTGGTCGACAGCATACAGTAGTCGACTGCGGCGCAATAAAAATCAGCCAATAAAAATTTCGTCTTATCTTTATGGTGTATCTTAGGCAAGAACAAGCCCAACCACAACAACAACACCACTAGAAACAAGTATTAAAATCAGTTGCTTTGCTTCTACTTCTTTTCGTTGTTGTTGCTGTTGTTGGTTATATATCTTCTTATAACTCGAAACGAAATATCGAATTCGTTGTTTGAATTCTCGGAAGCTGCCGACTGGCGGCCCCGCTCGCCCGCGGAAAGCAGAAAAATCGGTGATTTTTATCGGTGGCTGCGTGTTGAAATTTGTCCATCCGTTCGGCCGCAATTGACTGTCCCGCCACCAATGACGGCTACGCGCTACGGCCAACACTTTCGGTTTGCTCCACTCGAACGCATTCGATTCGTCTGCACTTTTGCTTTTGTTCGGCGAATTTCCGAAAATTGAAGTTAAATGCGCGTTAGGTTGGACATTTGCTGGTCGGTTCGTCGGCCAGTGAGCCAGTCGGTCGGTCGAATGGCTGATTGTGCCATTTGCTGAGCAACTTCCCGCCGCCTATCGCCGAATCGCAATCTTAATGGATCCAGTTTGTGGTCGCTTCGTGCCTTCTTTTCGACCATTCACAGACTTCTGCCTGTGGACTCTGCGGCGCTGCTTCAAAGTCTCTCGATTTGACGTTCGCTCTGCCCAGTTTGGCTGCTTTGTAGTTTCCATACCGAGCGACGAACGACAATGCGATAATTTGTATAGCTTCGGTAGTTCTTTTAGTTGGCGGTTGGGAGCTTCTATTTTTGTTTATGTGTTTTAATGACGACATGGCTCTGAACAAGCTACTGTTTTGTAATTTGAATTTAAGTAATACGCTTTTGCATCTGTATCGTATGTATGTATGTCTGGATATAATCGCTAATTACTCATTTCGCAAACTCATTTCGTGAGTCAGACAAGAATTCAATCGGCGTGTACCGCATTTTGCTTCGAATAATGCACAAATTTCGCGACATGGACAGAGCTGCCAACAATTCAAGGTCCCACAAGGACCCAAGGTCAACCTTGGGTTTTCAACAAATTTTAGAAGGGGTGAATAAACCAGTAATAATACTATGCAAATCTAATTGCTAATTGGTCGATTACGCCTTGTACACTCGAAGGCCTAAGTATAAGGAACATTTTAATGTCCAAAGAGTGTCCTGTCATTTGTGTTGTGGTGGTTGGTTGTTTGAAACCACAATGCATACTGCCGCGTAAATAACGATGGTGTATATCTTGAAAGGCGGCGCACAGTGTCGCGAGTGTGGCCAAAAATGGTAAAAATCAAATGGTTACAAAATGACTAAAATGAATATGACAGTCGACAGATAATATCTCAACTAAGAAAACTCCGTTTTCCGATCTTCAATATCCTACTCCGTTCCATTTTTATGTAGCTTCAAAGTTGATGTTAAAAAATACGCATTCGTTCCAAGTTTGTGGGTAATTCTTTGCTGAATGAAAAATCAAATAAAAATATAATTTATGTACTAATATAGTAATGTTATATATTGAATTAAACTTTGGAATTTTTCCTGTATGGCAGTACTATTTTTTGGTTTGTGCTTTGAAATAACTGTGAAATCCTGTTACATTGAAAAATTACGTTTTTCGGTTTGCTTCTAACAAAGAACCAAAAGTTTGGTGGAAAAAAGTTTAAAAAACGTCAAAAAACACTCTTTTAGTTCCAACCCTAAATTACTCAAAAAAGTATGTATTGACATAATCCGGAGTAATTTTTTGCCTCTAAGTGCCTATTTGGTTGTTATTCGCATTTTTCTAGTGACGCCTCCACTAAAAATACGTGATTTCTTCGAAGTGTGGCGTAAAGCTGAATCCAGAAAGCGGTCAATAAAACTTGATTTTCTTATAAATTTACTTAAATATAAGACGGGCGTTGATGGTAATCATGAACAAAAACAAAGTTTGCGTCCCCACCTAAACATTTACTTTTTGTAGTGGCACCTACAGTAAAAATGGCAATTTTTTCGAAGTATGGCTTCCGACGCACAATGAAAGAAGCGCCGAAGCATCGGCTGCAATGATGAGCTCTATAAAGGACAAGGTTGGCACATTGTTCTTATCATCAAAAGTAGGCAAAATGCTACGCCCACTTTAAAAATCTAAACATTTATACCAAAATATCGTATTACAAGGTGAAAAAATTAATACACGAATTCATAAAGGGAAAGTTTTGACCACTTAATAAATATGGTCCAGCTGCCACGCCCACTTTAAGGTTTTAGAAAGCTTACCAATTAAAATCACATCGAAGAAGAGTATTGTCAGAGACTTCGAAAAAAAAAAGTTGTAGTTGTAGAAAAATGCGAATATTTTTGAAAGTCGGCGTGGCAGACCGCCCATTTTTAGTGTGAGCTTTTAAGTCATTATTTTAAACTCAAATACAAAATTTCATAATTCCATCACTAATATTAAGCAAGTTATTTCAATTTTACAGTTCCTTTCGTATGGGAGGTGGGCGTGGCAGTGGTCAAATTTTAATGATTTTTTGTGAATTTCTTAATTTCCACCACGGAAACAATCTCACCAAGTTTCATCGAGATAGGACAACGCTAAGAATTTTTGGCCACGGCTTATATGGGATCGCGACACTGTGCGGCGCGGTTGCCTAGAACTCTATTTCTTTATGCTCCGTGCAGCTACGCCAAGAATACGGAAGGGATCAACCTAGTCCTTCGGTATTCTAGGCTTTTCAAATGGCGCCTCTCGTCCGGTGAAGTCTGTAGAAGTTGCGGAGATGCAGAAGAAGTAGAAACGATTCAACATTTCCTGTACCCCTGCTCGGCTCTGCAGGAACGCCGACTCCGTAGCCTGGGGGCAAGATTCCTAGCGGACCTGGCTTGCGAGGAAAAAGTTGAAATTTCGGATCTGGTCGAACAGGTTTTCCTGATTGAGACTGATTATTAGCTGCAGAACTATTTAAGAAGGGATTCACAATGAGCCACTTTGGCCTCCGAGTGGAAGTGCGATCTCTGTGTCCTACACACCCTTCCCTACCTAACCTAAACTAGTCACTCTGTAAAATGTCGATGGCAAGTGCACCTCAAATAACTGTAAGTAGGCGAAGTTACACTTTGTTTAACCACAGGAAACAACGATTCCTCTTTTGGTTCAGATTCTAGCACAGCGCGGACGCAATTCATAAATTCATTCATAAATTTTTAGGAAAGAAAAATGTGAAAGAATAAACTTCCCCCTTTACGTAAAGATTTCCCGTAAACTTCAGAGGCTTAATTTTTTATTATTCATAAAAAAAAATCATCATCATCAGCTTCATTGATTTTGTATCTTTTTATTATTTAAAATACTGATATTCAAATAAATTAGAATTTTTGTACTTCATTAGAATTGCAGCTTCCGTTTTTTTTTATAACTTTCGAACCAATAAAGTTAGAGTAATGAAATTTTGACACATGATCCAGGAGATTTTGGGGTTTAACATACTTACTTTTCAAGAAAATTCTATATAAATTTTCAAGGATATAAAGGATTAAAATTTTCAAAGGACCTTTTTCATATTCTTTTTTTACAAATAGATAAAAAATCAACGTTCTTTAAATTCTTGAGCCTTTTGTCTTTCATTTGATATACATATTGCCATATTATAACGAGGTTAAGTATTTTTTATATTTTTTAGCCCCTTCAAAATTATTAAGTCCTTTTAAAAGGACAAAGGATGTAGAAATGAAAAACTAAGTACGCAGTATTACTATATTTGGTGTCTAGCTTCACACTCATGTGGATTTTTTCCGGTGTGAAAAATGCTGTCGCACGGCGTTATACCTACGTAAGATTAGCCTGATTCATGAGATGGCCAAGCAAGCATCAGCAACATCGCGTCCACCACCATTAAGGGTTGCAGATACGAGTATGGGATAAGTACGTTTGGAAGAAAAGAAACTTCTGAGCAGATGTGGAGCAGTGGCCGAATAGATCTTTAATTTGTGAATTTCGCTGCTAAAACTATACTAAGTCGAAAAATTTTTAGAGAGTGCACTTCGTACAACAATGTGTTGCGAAACCGAATGGTCAAAGTCGCTTGAGGTCATGACGTGCTTAAAAACCAGAAAGGATCGGACGTGCAAAAACGCTGCTAAATCAGTGCAAGACGTAGTTGTAACCAAATGGTAGCCAAATGGTAAGATATATGTATGTAGTATAATAATAACTTACAATTTTACTGTTCTATCTAATTTTATGAGTGTAGACAAAACATTATTGCGTATTCCATATTAAATTTTTGCCTGTGGGTGGAAATTTATTTTTTTGAAACTCCAAACCAGTAAAAATAGAAGAATAAAATTTTGAGGTGTTATACCATAGACCGTGATCCAAAACAAATATTTTTTTCAAAAGGATTTGTTAAAAAAAACTTCAGTAAAATCGAAGGATGCATACTTGAAAGGTCCTTACTGACATATTTTAGTGAGTTCTGAAAGTTCAAAATAGAAAATTTAGTCAAAAAGCGACAAGTTTCGTCTTTCTTTGATACCCATATCTTCATCATTACGCTATCGCAAATATTTAATATAAAAAAATTCGTTGAAATGTATGTCCTCAAAATTTTAAAATCCTTAAAAAATGGCATCGGATCAGAAAACGAAAAACTGAGCATGCCATCCTCTAGTTTCACGCCTATATAATCTTTTGGATGGGTCTCGACAAAAGTGGTTTTTTTGTTGCACGGTGATATATCTGACTGGGGTCACCCGGGTGCGTAGTGATAGGACCACCGCTGCGTCGATTGGGCACGATTACATTCAGTTCCCTGGGTTGTGCCTATGCGTCACTGCATTGCTTCCCATTTCTCCTCATGTTGTTGTGTAATGTGGTCTAGAAACTGCTACAACAAACATTATACACACAATTTTCGCATTTATTTTTTTTATTAAGCTGCGTTGTAACGACTTCAATTTGGTTTTTTATTCTTTTATGCATTCGCTCATTTCAGTTCATATTCCACCTCTGCAATCGCTGACGCTGTCGCTGTCGCTGCATGCTGCGGCCATTGCGAGCGAGTCGAAGTGCGTGGCCTAGCCTCCGCTTCTGTTTGACGCGCGGCCCTTTGTCGTGGCGGCGAATCGGCGTGCGCAGCAGTGCATGCGTCGCTGTTCATTTGCGTATGAAATTAAAATCACACCCAAGAGATGCGGAGCTGGATGGAGAGCGGTGTGCGCTACTGGAACATGGTGTAGTCGGGCTGTCGGTGGCCGGCTCTCATTGTTCGACACCTCGACGGCGCCGGCGTCTTGCCCCAATTGAGTCTGTCATTGCAGCGGTCGGCGGCGGTAGTGGATGGGTGATGCATTGCCGCCAATTTGTTGTTCTTTGCCCTCTTGCGGTGATTCGAAATTCTGTCTGCAAATACAAAGAATTTAATTCGAGTGGATATCGCTGCCGGGCGAATGTTTGCGACGAGCGCTGCTCGCTAATTGTGGCATGCAAGATTCATGAGAAGACCTAATAATTTTCGACGGATTGCTAGAGCTGCTTGCATAATATGCCAGGAAGAATGGAATCGTAGGCTCTTGAATGCGACCAGCGGGCACATTACATGCGAATTTCAAGCGGGCGTGCCAGCTGCATAACCCTAACCCCTCCCCTTCCCTTCCCATGTTGCGCAGATGCACAGCTTCATCAGCCGTTACCAAGCAGTGTTTTCTAATTTTTGGACATTTTTCTCACTGCCAATTCGTCTTGTCAGCCACGTGTAATGCAATCCAGGCCCTGAGCCTCCAGGCTGGTTCGTCCTCCGCCTAAAATTAATGACTGCACCCATCCCATCGCACCCATCACTCCTCCCTTCAAATGGCTCCATTCACTGCCTTCATTTTCACACTCTGCGCCAGCTGTGTGCGAGCGTCTGAGCCGTTTGGAGCGTTTTCCAAATTTCCCCCAAAGCCTTTTCGGTCGTTCGACTTCCTTGCGCGATACGCCGCTCGCTTACAACTTCCTGCCGATTCCCGGCAGACCGACTGCAAACAAAATAGACGGCCGGCCATGCGGCAAACGGTGAAGATTATGCAACCAATTAACGGCACAACGAATTGAGCTGTTAATGCGCGCAGCCGTTGCGCATGCGCAGCGCCCGCTCATTCATCTTCGGCGGTGCGCAATGGCAATTGTTGCTGCGACCGTTGCTGCTTAGCATACAATGCGCAATGCAAGTGTTGCTGCTGTTGTGGTTGTTGCTACTCAATGATAAATTGTCCAAAAAACCGTACATTTCGTTCAAGTATTTGCTGCGAAGCTCGTATATGTTCGTTGTTATTGTTTTTCTACGCCGCACAAGTACTGGGCGCAAGTCTTTAACCTTACGAGAACAATAACAACAACAGTGCCAGTCACAATAGCAAAGCGCATAGCACAAAAATCACAACACGAGCGGCAACAAGTCGAAAAAATTTGCGCATACGCAAAGTGCATTTTGTTGCAAGCGAGCCAGGCAGCCAACGCTCGATTGCCGCATGCCCCGAGCTGCGGCCGCAAAGTGTGGCCAACAATCCCCCAATAACGTTTCGGCTGAAATGGCAATTTTTCTTGTGGCTTGTTAGCCACTCTTCGCTTCGCTTCGGCTTGTCGCTGTCGTGTTGAAGGAACGCTGGCCGCGTCATTTCTCCCACAGCCACTTTACCCCCATCGCACGACGCTTGTCGCTCGCCCTTCCGCTGCGTCCTTCTTAGTGCACTTTGGAACAGCCAAAAACCCAACAACAATTGGCAATTTCAAGTACAACACAACAACCACAGCAGCAGCACAGTCACAAAAATGTTCGCCAAGGTGTGAACTCATACAGCAAACGAGCGTTTCGCTTCGCCTCGCCTCCTGCCGCTCGGCTTGGCCCCGCCCGCCCACAATCTGCTAAATGCAAATGCTGAATTCCTGGTCGAATTTGTCTTGCGTCCCGCACCCAGTCGCGCACAACTTTAGCTGCTGCTGTGGTTTGCACCTCTGCTGAGGTTTTTCCTTGCACTTGTGTTGCTGTTGCTGTTGTTGTTGCTGTCTGCTTGCGCTATGTGGCAAAAGTGTGATGAATTGCTACAGCCTTGTGGCTGCATTGGTTGTTGGTTGGTTGTTGTTGTGATTGTACATATTTCTCTCTTTCTTCTTCTTCAGATACACTCGGCACCATTTCTTTTTTCACTCTTCTATTGTTGGTAGTGGTGGTGTTGTTGTTGTTGTTTTAGCTGGTCTCTTGCACACACAATTCATTAATTAAACTGCACTTAACATCAACACCACATCATCATTAATATTGTTGTGGTTGTTGAGGTTGATGGTTGTGGTGGTGTTGCTATTGTTGTTGTTGCCGCTGTAGTGGTTGTCGTTGTTGTTGTACGTTGCAATGTCAGTTTGTTTATGTAGCCAATTGCAGTGATTTTCTGCTCCACGACAAATACTTTATCTATGCTAACATTTTGCCAAACTATTTTATTGCAAAATTATTATTGAAAGAACTTTTTATCTATCCAATATCATCAATGGTTTTATTTTTCTATAACTGGAAAACGAATTAATTTCAATAAGTTATTCCAGTCCCCAAGAAAACAATCATGACGACTCGCGTTGCCAACACGATTCACCTTGTTTCATTAGATGAAGAAGAAGCTCGGTAGCCAATAGCTACGTGAACTTATAAAAGGATATCGATGAATCATTAAATTACCAACAGGTTGGTTGTCCTTTAACTGCAGTAGAAAAAACAAGCTTTTACAACTAACCAGGGCGGATTCAGAAAAATATTTGGGGGGCGGGGGTAAAAAGTAATTCTTCAATATTCATAAAATGCGAAAAAATGCCTTTTAATTTGTATGTAGTTTTAAAGTCGATCCTAATATTTCGGGGGGTTTCAATCCCCCGGATTCCGCCACTGCAACTAACGCATGACACCTTTGATTCAGCAGCTTCGATGCTAACAAGCCTTGCGTTATAACTAGACACGCCTAGAAGTTCGATCTCCTCTACAATTACTGGAGGAAAAACATGCTAAACTTGGTGTCAATGCACTGTTTTAACTTGTAGACTCCGTAACCTTGGATTCACACTCCTTGTTGAATTTGTGGACCTTTGGAATATTTGATTTCCCTGTGGAAGATGGGCGAATTAACGAAAATTATAGAATCGGACCATGTGTCCGAGGCAATGTGCAGAAACTTATTGGCGCTGTTTAAACAGACACGTGATTGCAGAACCAACTAGGTTTCGTAAAGATTTATTTTAATAGAGTAGCAACTTTGACACCTTGAAATGAACTCAGCGGTTCATTGCCATTAGAACAGTTCAGTTGAATAAAAACGATGCACTGGCGGGAGCACCAAACAAGTGATAGATAGCAGTACAATCAACGATAGCTCCTAATCTCCTAAACCTCGGTGAAAGCAAGGTTGTTGCATTGGATATTTCCAAGGCCTTTGACCGGGTGTGGCATAAAGCACTTGTGTCAAAATTGATTGCCTATGGCGTCGGTAGTATCTTCTCTCGTTGGATAACGAGCTTCCTCTATGATCGCTCTATTCGTGTTGTAATAGCCTCGTAAAAGCATTCCCTTAGCGCGGGAGTGCCGCAGGGTTCGGTCCTTTCTCCAACCCTATTCCTGATCTTCATCAACGACCTATTGTCGTCGACGAAGAATCCCATCTACTCGTTTGCAGATGACAGCACCATTTGTCATTCATACTCCTTTACAAAGCGTCCCAGCTCTGTGGAGATTGAGAGAGAACGGCGCCGTATGAATGATACACTTAATAGCGACCCACAAACAATCTCCAAGTGGGGTCAAGGGAACAGGGTCGATTTTAACCCATTGCTGCCGGGTACCAGTTCCGCCCACACGATTTTGATAAAAATTTATACACGACCTAGAAGTGACCCAAAATGATCGGAAACCATTTCAGCTTTATATCTCTGCACGTTGCTGAGATATTCATTAGGTATTTTGTACCTATTACGCAGCAATGGTAGCTTTTTTCCATACTTTGTGAAGTGATCAGCTAAACACGTGAACAAAAGTTGTATTTTTTACAGGTCAGTTAGGAGGCAGATTTTTGTGAAGTTCTAAGGCCACTACGTTTCGCCTCATTTTCCACCTCCGGAAAATTCACGATTTTTGGAGTCTGGTAACTCTAGCTAGATGGCGAAATTTTAGGGTGACCTTCACTAGGTCCATCTTTACCCTAACTATCCCTATCAATGATTTTGAGGGATCTCAAAAATTGACTTTTTTGTGATTTTTAAAAAAAATCAATTTTCATGGGTAAAATTTTACCCATTAGGCAGCAATGGGTTAATCCCCGCAAGACCCAATGTTGCCTGTTATCCCACAAACGAGTCTCCCCACATCCCAACACATCCCTGGTTATGGGTGGTGTAGGTATTGCGGAATCGGCAGCTCTTGATGTTCTGGGCATGTCCATTAAGAACGATCTTCGTTGGAACGATCATATTTTTGGCGTGTCGAAAGAAGCAGCCAAGTGCCTCGGCTTCCTAAAGCGGTGGAAAAAATATTTCACCCCGTCTGATCTCCGCATTATTTACACCATCTATATCCGACCTAAAATGGAGTTTAACTCGCACCTATGGGCGGGGGCTTCAAAACCCCATCTGGAGCTCCTCGATCGGGTGCAAAACCGTGCGATTAAACTTATAGGGGACAGTAGGGCATCCAGCTCTATTGACTCCTTGGAGCATCGTAGAAACGTGGCATGTGTGGTGTTATTTTACCGATACTTTTTCGGTAATTGCTAAATGGAGACGAGCAGCTTGATGCCATCACTCCGGGTATTTCCCCGGGAAACCCGTTTGAACACTGGCGCCCATGCATTCCACGTCGAAACGATGTTCCAGCGCACTACGCACTACAGAGAAGGTTCGTTTCTGGCCCGTACAGCGCGGTTGTGGAATGGTCTCCCTGCGGATATTTTCCCAGCACTTTTGATCTCGATGGGTTCAAGGCAAGAGTCCATACCACTTCACTCATAACCCTATCTCCTAACCTTTATATCCTTCTTGAACCAACGCAATGCTTCGCATTAATAGGGGGTCATCCCTTGCGCGTTTGTTCGAGTTAAAAAAAAAAAATCTAGAATGAATTCCGATTTATGGGTGGCAACCTACTATGTAATAGATAATTTGTAATAAGATCTGTTAGATCCTAACACACACACGTAGCAAGCTGATCGAGCAATTGACTTTAAAGATAAATTCTAGACTTTGCTCTGCATCTTTCCTGCACGCGAATGTTTCTGTTGACGTTGACATAACACATACATATACATAGACATATACATGAATTTGCAAGTTTTCGATTTAATCAAATTTGAAGAAACAAAAACATTAATATTGCATTGTGTGTTGTGTAGGCTGCGATTTGAATTCACGACACGTTGCTCACGAATCCATGCCACTTACCACAAGGTCACAGTGCTGTACAACCACAAATACTGCTGCAACGTCGTTTTTTCATCGGACACACCAAGATTAAAATTTGCTTTTGTTTCACTAACACACACAGGTTGTTCTCGAAAATATCGCCAAAAAAATTGTGTGAATACTCTCAACTTACTTATCACTTCCGCAGCCAGATAGAAGCTGACAAATGATGTGAACACAAACGGAATCATTGATATTGTAAATTTTGAACGAAAATTTATTTCTATTTTTTATTTTTGGTTAGTATTCAAAATGAATTGAAATTTGCTATTTTATTCCATGATGCATCATGATTTTATTCAGTGTTTTTTATTCAGAACGCAAAGTTTATGAGACAAGTGGAAAATCTGAAAACCAAAAATGTCGTGAACCTGAACAAACCCGGCCGAAGAAAGCAGCACAATTCTGAGCCAACAAAGCTACAGATGACATGAATACGTGAAATTGTTGCCAGCGTGTTTGACATCAAATCAAAACCTTAACGGAGTCCAATTTACATACAAAATTCCAGCGCAGAGGTTCTTGTCCTGCAATCTTCTTGCGTTAGGGGGGAAATAATAAAGAAATCTATTTATCTCCACAAATCGTTATCAGCAGGCGCTAGTCAAATAGAATGCAATGAATGAACGATTTTGTACTGATAAGCATAACAACAACAACAATTAATGCAGTAACACAGCGCAGACCAAATGCTGAACACAGACCCACGCAACGCACAATAAACGCAAATCCCCGCAAACAAATCAGTGCAAACAGAATAGTCGCGATACGAGGCTGCAGACTCACCTGACGAACGCATGTCAGGCCGCTCGGCCCGGGGCGCGTTGTGCTATTGCCAAATATTTGAGCACGCAACATCGGTCGGTGCAGTTGTCGGACGGCATTTGAAGCAACTGCGATCGTTTGAAACCACTTCCTGCACCGGCCAACGCCGCCCGACAGCCGCTTGTTCGGGTCCCGGTTTCAGTGCCCGTGAATTGTGGACTTCGTTTACAACCTGCCACAGTGTTTGCACTCAAATCAGATTGTGGAAAGCGAGACCCGTTCAAATAACAACGAACAAATGTGCCTTTTGTTGCCGCGTTGTGTGCTTTTGTGATTCACAAAAGTAGCAAGTCAACATGTTAACACGCTCGAGGATGTGGCAGTTTTTTTGTGTGTAGATGAGTGTTTGGCTAAGGATGGTTTTCTTGGAACATTGAAATGATTCGCATATGATCGCGCCGACATCGATATGTCAAAATTTTAATGAACAATTTGTGATTTTTATTTCAACTCAGACACTCGCCAGAAATCGTTTTTCCTATTTTTGGGCTTGACTAACTAAGAATTCGATATTATATATATATATCTAAGCTATGCTTAAAACGATTTTGTGTGCATGACCGCTTCAAAGATCACACAACGTAACCTCCTTCCAACGGCCGCCATTCGAGCGTTGATGTTAATATTTTAATATTTGTATCTCAATGCTTTATGGCCGCCAAGCATGTGATCATCCACAAGTCAATATACCACATGTCATTCATCCAAACATTCAGTTCGCGCTCGAGTGTTGCAACCCAGCAATTTTTCCACATGTCAAAAACTTTGACAGCTCTGCTCGTGCAACTTTTTTGCACAAGATTTGCAACGTCGAATACGCGTTGCGAAGACTGACGTAGAAACCGGCAAGAGCGAAAAATTGGCTCGCCACACATTAATCAATAAGAGGCATTTGATGCGCATTGCGCATGCGCGGCAACCGACTGCGCCGTCACTTCTCACGCTCCCGGCGTGCCGGCTACGCAGAAGATTTCGGCGTTGCCCAAACCGAACTCAACTGGCTGCATTTTTAATTGCAGATTTGATTGTTGTTGTATGTTGTGGTTGTTGTTTTTGTTGTTACGCAGCACAGCAGTGCGTGTTTGCCGTGTTTTGTCGAGATTCAACAACTGTCTGGCCGATCGGTGATACAAATGCGAGATGTCAAGCCATCGCATTTAAATGTCAAACTTTAGCGGCCAACTAATAATTGTAATTAGCAAAACTGAAGAAACTGAAAACAAGAAAAAGAATACGGCGACTGTGTATAAAGGAATGCTGAAAGGATCGCAGAGAACGTGCAAGAACTCAACGAAGCAGGCGAAACGGAATTGAACGCAGACAGCTTTAAGCCAGATTTATTTATAAACAATACATATGCAGTATGTCAGTCGTGCATACAGGACTTTATTTGGACGGTGGTCTCGTACACTAAATTTGAAACTAAATTTGCCACCCAATATGTTTGCAATTTAGATATTTGGGAAGGGTTTGAAGCCACCAAAACTCCTCTGGCGTGCTCCACTGTAGTATCAGCTAACAAAGATCAGACCATCGAATAAAATGTAGTTTAAAGTATCAAGTGACGGTACAGGACGGGAAGTTTCAGTCAAAGTGACGACTAATGAGTTGAAGTTTAGAAAATTTCCAAGCAAAACAGTCGGTCTACTATTTGACTTCTTGAAGGCCTCAGACTGCCTTTGCATATAAATTATTGCAAAAAGTAAAGGACCGTAAAATTGAAGAATAAATTATAATAAGCGGACAGTTTGTCTCTTATATCTGGTAGCAGATTCTCAATTGCTCGATTCACATGCATTGGTTGGTTCCTTTTGCCCATAGCAAAAAACTATGATATCCGTACCCCTCCCGTCTGGAATGGAAGAGGGGAAACATCTTAAATAACTAAGGCTCCACAATCTACACTGACGGCTCCAAGATGGAATGCGGAGTAGGAGCAGGAGTCTTCTCTGAACATCTGAAGCTAAGTGTGTCTTTCCGACTCCCAAATACAGCAAGCGTTTTCCAGGCGGAAGTGCCTGCTATTAGGGAAGCGTGCAGGATGGCACTGGCTGATACATCCTACAAAAGCCACATCACTATACTTTCCGACAGCCTATCCACGATTAAGGCACTGGACTCGTCGATTCTATCGTCAAAACTAGTGAGGGAATGCAGGAAGTTCCTCAGAGAGCTAGCTCATCGGTTCGAAGTTGCCCTGATATGGGTGCCAGGGCACAATAACATTGACGGACACGAACGAGAGAGAGGCTCCGCTCTTGATGATACTGAGGCGCTGACGGTTCTCGCCCCATTTGGCTCTATCAAGAACAAGGTCTCTAAGGACTTCTTCGCCAAAGCTAACACTAGTTGGCAGAGGATGGAATCCTGTAAAATCAGTGGATCACTATGGCCAGCATATGATAAGAACAAGACCGCGGAGCTCTTAAACAAGGGCCGCCGGGACGTGGCGAGACTAACTGCAGTCATCACAGGTCACTGGCCCATTGAAGGGCATGCGGCTAAAATGGGGATTCCCTTCAATACCAGCTGTCGCAGCTGTGAAAACCCAAACGAGAAGGAATCCGTCCATCATTCTCTGCGCCTGTCCGGTCTTGTCAAGAAGGAGATGGAAAACCAACATTCCAGAATTTCGAAGAGATAGCGAAGTGCACCATACACTCGCTACTCTCTTTCATCAACCTCACGGACTGAATATAGAGTATATATTGTAAAGGGTCCAGAAGACAAAACATCAGTATACCGTCAAGTACCTATCGAGAATAGTGGTATCAAAACGGCGCCAACGCGCTAATTGGATGTTCATGTTGGATGTAAAATCGCCACTTGAAGCAACCAAACAACCAACCAACCAGACATACCAAAAGCTGCAAACCTGAAATGTCCAACATTTACAGTTAAACAATTGTTTCATACTTCTGTCAGAATTGATAAATTTTCCCTTCCAAGCACCAATTTTTAATCGTCAACATTTCATTTTTATCAAATTTCGTTTCGTTGTACACGTTACAATCAAAGCTTATTGTCGATCAAGCACACCGAAGCTGCAATTCAACCGAACCACCAATCGCTTTCTACACCCAGACAAGACAAAGCAACTCTTCCTCCTGAGAATTCTAGCATTTCCTCCGTTCCGTCGCGACACGCCTCATCATTTGCACTCGTCAGGCATTCTCATCAAGTGTCGCCGAGCCTGCCCCCTTCAGCTGACTGTCACTTCATTTACGGATTTGCATTTTCATTGCATTCTTTCGCAGCCAGCCCATTCGGACGTCATCATCGCCGCTGCCATCTATCGCATCCATACTCGCCTCTCCGCGCACTTGCAGCCGCCGTCGGCCAGCCCAAACCTGCATTTGTGCAGTTCCATGTGAAATTGATCAATTTCAGCGGATTTATGTGCGAGTTTAGCATTTAATGCAAAACGTCTATCAAAAACGCTCGCAGCCAAAGCCACAGCCAAGGCCTAAGCCCAGCTGGCCGCACTTGTCGTCCGAGTGCGCGGCGAGAGGACACACCACTGCTGGCTGCAATTCAAAGCCGTCTGGCTATGAGAAAATTTAATTTCCTGGATTATTAGCAAACTTGATTAAAACATTATACACTGACAAAGTCTTACGAACTCTGCTAGGTGCAGAAATATTTGACAGAAGCGAATTTTCCCTGTAATTATTTGTAATCAACAATTCTGCTGCATTCGTGGTAGAAAGGAACTTTTCAATCGGCGGGTGGGCTCGCGTAGCATAATGGAGTCCGCATTCCATGATTGGCAGTGAAGAGGGCAATATTCAATAATCTTTCTGAAGCTGTTCCTTACTTCGTTCTCAACATTGCCCAATGACTTAAAATTTAATAAATTTAATAGTTATTTATATTGTTTTATACCTTGCAGATAATATTTTCTTCATAAGTTGCAAGTGTGTAATTCTATGAAATTTTTCTTCTAGCTCCATGTAGCTGTCATTAACATATTATCATCATTATCATCATCATGATTATCGCCATCATCTCTGATTACTTTATCTACCATTTGCTGCGATCGTTTATACATTTACACGCAAAACAGAGTGCAAAAAACAATAAAGAACGCAAAAAATTATGATCGCAAATTGAATAGCGATGCGGCTCGTCGATGAGCCAAGCCTTTTGCGCAGGCGTGTGCATACATATTTAAAACAAGCTGAGCATTTTTCAACAGTCTTGAACGACTTATTTCCACACTACACTACAGCCGGTTAATATTTCAATATTTTCTCATTCGGTTCAATATTTTCTCATTCCAATGTTAGTGCGCGAATTTCCGTTGGACCAGCCGTCTGCAAGTGTATTTTTCATCTAAGGATGATCTAAGGATTCGAACCACTTCTATATTCTGTGCTGCTCAGGCCCTATAAGAACTTTGATCCCACTATGCAAAGACGAGGGTCGTTCTCTCGGAGCCAAAGTGTAGAAAGTATTGTCTAGTTTCTATTACACTCTCTCATCTCAAAATATTAGGTTGGGGAAAAAGAAATCCATTATTTCTCATTGAACTTTAAGACGTTGTTTCGCATGCTTCGGATTGTCGGACTTAAGTCAAATACATATGCACCGTTTTGTTCTATAATTTGTTGCCATTTTAAAGGTAGCTTCATAATGCCTCTCTCATAGAAGTCTTGGTCCTTATTGCCGAAAAACTCCAGTAATCGATTTTCACATTCTTCTCTTGATGCCAATTTCTTATCACTCAGAAAGTTTTGCAAAGCGAGAAAAAGATGGTAATCGCTTGGTGCCAGGTCCGGACTATATGGTGGATGCATCAAAACTTCCCAACCAAGCTCCCGGAGTTTCTGGCGAGTCACTATAGACGTGTGTGGCCTGGCGTTGTCCTAGTGGAACACAACACCTTTTCTGTTGGCCAATTCTGGCCGTTTCTGGTCAATCGCTAGCTTCAAACGGTCCAGTTGTTGACAGTAAAGATGTGAATTTAGTGTTTGGCCATATGGAAGCAACTCATAATAAATGATTCCCTTCCAGTCCCACCAAATGCACAACAGAACCTTCCTGGCCGTTAGTCCTGGTTTGGCCACCGTTTGAGCTACTTCACTGCGCTTTGACCATGATCGTTTTCGCACAATATTGTCATATGTGACCCATTTCTCATCCCCACTCACCATCCGTTTAAGAAATGGGTCGATTTCATTCCGCTTGGCCAAGGCTTCGCAGATGGAAATTCGATCCATCATGTTTTTTGGTGTTAATTGGTGTGGCACCCAAACATCGAACTTCTTTTTGAATCCAGCTTTGTGCAAATGGTTTAAAACTGTTTTATGGTCGAGTTTTGGTTCCTGGGCGATGCTACGACTACTTGCATGTCGGTCAACTTCGATCATTTCTGTGATTTTATCGACATTTTCGACGACGGGACCATAAACACCATTCACAATTTCAGCCGCCTGGCTCGCATTTTCGCCTTTATCAAAGAAAAACTGTAAAATTTACCGAATTTTCTCTTTGTTGACTTCCATTTTTAACACCCTGTAACTTAAAACTGAATGGACCAAAATAAAACAGCAAAATAAGTTTTTTAGTGTGAAATGTCACCTTGACAACGAGTATAAATTTGAAATTGTTTGACCGGTACTTTACGAGATATCGATCACTATAGCCATCTACCAAAAAAATAATGGATTTCTTTTTCCCCAACCTAAAATTACTTTTCCATGCTTCATACCTCCTGCGGCATCCTATGGTATGAATATGCCCAGACACCCAGTGTAGGGTCTAATAATCCTGTTTGTCACATTTTTGTTGTGCTCAATGTTTTTACGTTTTGCATTCATTGATTTATTGCTCCGATATAAAATTTATGCATTTACTTAGTGGCGGCGACAAAGTCGTTGCGATTGCATATCGCACTTGCGGAGGGGGCGCGGCAGAACGCGAAGAGCCTGCTTGGCCGGCCAGCTTGTGCCAAAAGTTGAGTGCAAAGACAAAGTGCCGACTTGTCGTTGTCATTTGTGCAATTTATGAACAACGTTCGGAGAATTTATTGAACGTGTCACAAAGCTTAAAACAACCACACACACACACATGCGCAGCAATTCTGTGTTTTCACCGGGCTCGAACTTTTCTGCTTAATTATGGATCACCAAAGACAACTCCGTGCTTATGTCAACGGAAGTTTTTCAGTCGCTCCGAAGGAAGATGTGCGAGCATGTTGTGGTCGTAAGCAGCGGAAGTTGGAATTGGTTAAATGTGAACCAGCTGAAAACAGGCCGAGTCGAGAACAGTCCAAGTTCGACTGCTTCAAAATCATGTCCGCCTTGTTTTCGCTGCGTGGTCCCGCCTCCCCTGTACGCTGCCGACCATCACAAATGGACTGAAGTGGACCAGAAAATGTGTGCTGCGGAAATGTTAAACACTTGAACCCGCTTAAAGTTGATTAAACTAATTAATTTTTCTTTTGCTTAAGTGGGGAAAAGTGCGTGTCCGCTTGTGAAATACAGACAAAAACAAAAAGAGCAACAACAACAACAACTGCGACGACGACGAAATTCATTCATGATTTCGGCCGCTTCGGCTCGACTCATTCACACACAACTTGCAAAAATTTCTTATGAATTATGGTAAACGACCGCAACACTACAACAACAATTAATTAAAAAGATGTAAATGCCAATGTGGAGACGAAGCGTCAACAACAACAACGACAACAACCACAGCGACACAAATTCATTCAAAACCTGAAACTTTTGAAAAACAACAACAACAACAACAACAACAACAGCAAATGCAGCGCAACGGTGAGCGCATAAATCAAACAACAAATTTATTGAAGCAACAAAACCAAAACACCACAATAAGCCACTAAAAACTAAACTGAAGAAGAAGCAGCAAACGTTACGAATGCGCAACAATTATGAAATTCATAGAAATTTTAAGCATTTCATTGCCAACTTCCGCGGCCTGTGCGCCATTACCCACAGCCCAACAACACTTGAACACATGTTGCGGCGCCGCTGTTGTTGTTATTCCTGTTGTCGCTGCGAAAAAAAAACGAATGCTTTAAATTAGCATGTGAATTTATATCAACACTTCATAAAGTACACGCACGTTAAATGTGTGTAAATTGGCTTAAGCGCTACCGAGCGCGAAGCCCACAAGCCACGCGCAATGGTCACTCACCGCGCGCCACCACAGCGACGAGCAGCGACAAATCAACCCGGCCGGCGCAATAGCGAACGGAGAAAGAAGAAATCCAAATCCGAGGCGTGTTAATACACACTCTCATATATATAAAACCATATAGAGTTCCCATAATCGGCTTCGTGCCACTGTCGACGTCGCTGCGATCGCGAGAGTGCCGGCTGGTCACTCTGGCGCGTACCGGTACGCGGGATTATGTCGCATTTGCGGCGCGCGCCGTCGGCTGCCCGATTCGACGCTGGCGGTTTTTGACAGCCAAATGTCGGCTGAATGCTCCGCCAGCCAACCGGGTCCGGACCAGTCTGCGGACGCAGGCAGAGCGATTAGATATGCGTACGACTGTCAGTAGCGCAAGTAGCGGTAAGTGGGGCTAACACTGACTGAATGACTGAGTGATCGAAGCCGCTTCTGGAACGCCTGACAGCCAGTGCCTCTTTCATGGTTTTTAAAAACCACTGTTTGTGTGCCAATGTCGTCTTTCGCTCGAGTCGAAGGGTTAGAGAATTCCAAAAGTTAATCACAGTGAAACCTAAATCGTTGGTTTAATACTAGAAAAACCATTGCGGTCTTTTTGACAGTTTTTTATTTTGGAATATCTGTATTTTCTTTGATAACTTTAATTTTTTTATCGGGTTCTGCAATTAGTTTCACAATTATGGTTCTACAATTACAATTAGCCAAATCCGTACTTTTCGAGATTTAGTCTTTAGTAGTCTTTGTAGGTACGGAAAACTTGCAGTCTTTTTAGTGTTAAGGGTGAGTACAAAAAATGAGCAGATGGTTCATTTCATACAATTTTTCTCGAATACATACTACCTTCAATTTTGTTTTCTAAAATACATATAAATCACATTGGAACTGAAGTGGTTACTAATCCTAGTTAAGAAAACGTAAACAATATGAAAACCAAGTTGAAATCAAATCAACGCATCCATTCCAGTAACTATTAAATATACTACTTAACCTAAAATTATATATTAAATCAGGGACCGTAACAGTTATAAGTTCTATTATAAAAATCAATGTTTAAGAGTTATTTTTTGACTTTTACTTAATGATTCAACAAATAACAGTCATTTTTATTTATATTTTAAAAATCCTATAATAACAATTATTTTTTATTTGTTTCTAATTATTTATTTATAAAAGTCATCATTAAAAATCATTCAATGACTTTTATTTTTTAAGTCATCAATAACAATCAGCCAGTGACTTTTATTTTTTAATAAAATAAAATATCAATAAAAATCATTCAGTGACTTTTATTTATAAAAGTCATCAATAAAAATCACTCAGTGACTTTTAATAATAAAAGTCATCAGTAGAAATCATTCAGTGACTTGTATTTTTCAAGTCGCAATATAAAAGTAATTTTCATTAATCGCACTACCTGATTCATTAAATATCGAAATGTATATGTTATATATTCCTGATCGGCTTAACAAGACCTGTCCTGACAACTCTATTTCCTGGAAGAATCATAACTTTTGCATGCATTAATTTATTGATGACTTAAAAAATAAAAGTCATTGAATGATTTGTTATTTGTTGACTTATATGAAAAAATCAGAAATAATTGTTATTAAAGGATTTTTAAAATATAAATAAACAATAATTCTTATTTTTTAATTTTTCCATAAAAATTACACAAAAAGTTTATTACCAAGTTTGATTCTCCGTACGAAAAGAAATGTATTGGTATTTTTCATTTATTTGTATGACTTTTCCTTCATAGTAAATTTTTCATAAATAACTGTTATTTCCGGTCCCTGTATTAAATTAAAGTTTCATTCGATTTGATTGCGATGCGTTAGCATTGTATTGGTTTTCGATGGACAGAAAGCTTGAAGTGGGATAAGAAATTAAAATCAGGAATAGGACTAGGTGCAAGAAAGCCACTCAGAAAGAGAAAGAACTCAGAACATATCCAGATTCGCTTTAAATTTTTTTAAATTTAGTTGTAGTCTCTCTTCCCCTATTCGAAGCTCAGGGCCTCAACTAGGCTAAATGCCTTGTCTTGGTTCCGTGAGGATTACCAACCTATCACTTTTCTTTTTTATATGAGCCAACGCGCAACAAAAATTCTTTTAAATCAGCATTCTATTTAGCTCAATTGACCGAATGTAGAGTGCCATGTACAAATAATAATTATAGTTATTGTAATCACAATAAATTTTATGACACTTGTTGCTATGTTTAACAATGTGTTAGTAAAGTTATTGTTGTTGTTGTTGTGTCAGTAGTTGGCCATTACGTTTTCTCTTGTTTTCAATGTGTTTGATTTTCCACATACGACAGTGGTCAGTGGCCAACACCGACGACAGCCGAGAGATGAAGAACCGACATGAGAAAATTATGAATTTTCGTAGAAACAGACAGAAATTAATTGTGGGAAAGGTTGAAATCAAATATTCCTGCTGCTGCAATACGCAAAGGGGCAACTTTTTATTGGCTACCAAACAACAGCAGCACCAACAACAACAGAAGCAGTAACAGCAGTTGGTTTAATTGTAATAACATTAATAAAAATGAATTTTATATGAATTCCTGCTTGTTTTCGTTGAAAAGGAAGAAGAAGCAAATGAAGTGTTAAACATGAACTCAAACGGAAGTGTTGGGCTCTTTGAAGAAGAAGATTGCGCTAACTTTGCCGACACTCTGACACCAAATTTTAGAATGTTTGGCCAGCCGACAGACGCATTGCTCCACGCAGACGAAGGTCCAATACTCGTAGTTGTCAGCGACCATTCGGACGGCGGGTGATGTGTGGTCGCGTAGAAAAAGTTGGCCACTCTATGCGTAAGTGGCGTTTAATATTTTTTATGATGGTGCTTTGCATTGCTGTTGTTGTTGTTCTTTAATTTAACTACACACTTGAGGTGGTGTTTGGGTGTTCGTTGTGCGGCCGGCGTCGGGTTTTTGCTCACAATACTGATTTTTAATTTAATTTTGGTTAGTTGGGTTTATTATTGCGACTATTAACTCATAATTTCCTCAAATTTACAACACAGCAATGAAGCTGACTTCTGAAAAAATGCCAGAGTAATAGACGAAAGAAAGAAGACGAAACTTGATGGCAGAAGAAAGTCTTTCCAGTTTTATGAACTGATAACAGTTACGATCCATGTTTATAACACTTCCCATGAAACACAAGTTTTCGTTTAATTATTTGTAATTAAACTAATAAAAACCGGCAATTCGTATGCCGAGCGAGTCAAGTGAAGATAAGCGCACGCGTGTGTGTGTGTGTGTGTGTGTGTGCTGAGCAATGCTGGGAAAGTGGCCAATTAGTTGGGACCATTAACACCTGCAACACCTGTTCGTGAATTATATTTTTGGAAAGTAATGTAAAATGCGAGTATTGTAAGGTTTAGTATCTCAAGTCTCAGTTGAGACTTTTTAAAGGGCTCGATCCGTTTGAAGCAACTTTCAATGGCTTTCGGCATATTTCGACTGGTTTTATTGGACTTAACTTCACTAGTCCTGTGAATAAGAAGAATGTCCTCATGAACGCGGTCACTGACATAGCTACAAATCTGACGATACATACAAACATTATCTTGTCAAAATTATCCTGAGACATACAAAAAGTACCCGGAAATTGTAATTTAAATTCCCCAGATAAATGATATTTCGAAAAAATTTATTTTGTTAAGTTGGTAGGACTGTCCTTAATTACTATGCCAAATATGAGCGCGATCTATCAACCAGTTTGTTTACAGCAGCTGCTTAAGTC
The DNA here is from genome assembly GCA_964056695.1 of Melieria picta. NCBI lineage: Eukaryota > Metazoa > Arthropoda > Insecta > Diptera > Ulidiidae > Melieria > Melieria picta. The sequence continues at coordinate 45,237,961 of OZ057398.1, forward strand.
GATACACCTCAGTAGTGCGTTGCGACTTTGTTGCGAATTTGCTTCTCTTTTGGTCTCTTTGGACATGCTTGATCGTGCGAATTCTGATCCCATCCCCTTCTGTTGGTTTGCTCACATGACGACTTAGAATCTAAATCGTAGCTGCGATGTCCGGACGACTGTTAACACTTAAGTATAAAAGACATCCAACTAATTCGTGGTATAACTTATTGTCTTCCAATAAATTGCTTTTATCTTTATCCATCTTCAGATATCCAACATCCATAGGTATCTTTGATGTTTTAGCGTCTTGCAATTTGGCTTTGTCAATAATTATATTTATATAATTTTCTTGGCTTAAAGAGACTGGCGATGAGAAATGGGTCTATGAGTTTGACATGCAAAGAAGTCAACAATCATCGGAATGGAGGGAAAAAAACGAGCCGATTTTCGATATTCGTGGTTTGGTGTATCATGAATTTGTTCCGGAGGGAAAGACGGTCAATAAGGAGTTCTATTTGGCCGTATTGAGGCGTTTGCGTGAGAACACCGGTCGAAAACGACCGGAATTGTGGAAGAACAATTCATGGATTTTACACGATGATAATGCACCATCGCATCGGGCCACGATTGTGACCGAATTGAAAGCCAAAAACGCAATAAATACCATCGATCAACAACCGTATTCACCAGATTTGGCTCCGTGTGATTTTTTCTTGTTCCCCAAACTGAAATTGCCGCTCCGTGGAATCCGTTTTCAGTCGATCGAAGAGATAAAACAAAATTCGCTGAAGGAGCTGAAGGACATCCCAAAAAGTGCTTATGAAAAGTGTTTCTAGGACTGGAAAAATCGTTGGCATAAGTGTATTGCATCTCATGGGGATTACTTTGAAGGCGACAAAACAAATATTGATGAATAATTGAATATTTTGCGTTTTATTTACAATTTCCGGGTACTTTTTTGTCACAATGTATGTACATATATTCATTTTCATCATTCCAGTTACAATAATTTTCTTTCGCATGGATGGCTTTACTTTTATTTGCATTTATGTTGGTCAGTTGTCAAATGGCAGAACTGTAACCCTGCGTTAAGGTATCCGGGTAGCGTCAAATGAAATGCGAACAATTTGGCAATGTTTTGTAATGCCATCAAAAATGGATCCCCATAAAAAGAATTTGAAAAGACAACTTGCAATATTCAAAATCCATTTCAGTTTTTAATTCAATGCCGATTTTCTCAGTGATTGCAAATCCAATTCCCCGGATCAACTGTAAGCGTGCCCCCCGACTGAGGGAGTTGGTGCCATCGTCGCGCCACAACTGCGCCCCAATTGAAATGGGAAATTAAAATGAAGGCGAAATCACGAATGAAGTCAGTGGCATGAATGACAACCGGACACACGGACAACACAATGCAGGCGAACGAGCGAAACGCGAGTCCAGCGCATACCCGCCACAAATCGAAACGAATAGACGTGCGCAGACAGTTCCAGAACAGGCGCAAATGTCAGCAACAACAACAATAAACACAATAAACACATGCACCAACAACAGCAGCGAGAAGCAATCATGCTGCATATAGCTAAATCGCTTTGACGGCCTGACTGACATTTGATTATTGGCTTCCAATTCTGCTGCGGCTTCCATGGACGCGGCCACCATCCATCGCCACGATCTCCAGCAGCAGTTGCTGCCGCCGCCGCCGCCGCTGCTGCTGTTAAATTGCGTTCGCGTTGCACTGCTCACGGCGGCGCAACATCTGCCGCTTTTAGCTTGCGTCAAGTAGTCAAATTGGCGAGTAAAAGAAATTGGTGCGGTGCTTCGATTTGACAACGACGGCAACAACAATAGCAACAACAACGTTGGCCACAATCGCAATCGCAGCAGCAGGAAAGAAGTTATTAACTCCGATCGTGCATTGGCTCGCAGCTGAAGCGAGCGAATGCCAGCGCTGTGCGGCAGCTGAAATGGGTTAATGTGGATCAGTGGGCACGATCGATTGCGATTTTGCGTTTTCGCCTCCTCCGGTTGCCTCCTGCGTTCGGCCGAGTCAGGTCTCGCGCTGCATGAACGCCGTCTGCCCGGCTGTCTGTTAAATTTCGATTTGTCCGTCTATCTGTCCGCCTGTCTGTTCGCATGTCAGTTGCGGGCATTCGCCATTCGCCGCCGCCGCCGCTGCTGTTGCAGCGATATTTGATTGATTGACAGCAGTGTAAACGCCTTTTTGCCTTTTAGGGCCAACAACTCCAGCAATTGCCATGTTTTCTGTGCGCACTGCGTCGCTCCGAAGGATCTGGTTTGTTGTTGGCGTTATTGGCTGGAGCCAATGAGGTTTTTACATTTACAAACAAAATGATGGCAAGCAGCGGCAAATGACGATTTGTAGCTTTCAAGCGCAGTGGAAGTTGAAATTAAAAGTTTACATAAAATTATATGTAACATATATTTTTATTTATTTTTATTGCTCGATTTGTTTTAGTAATTCGTATATATAATAGGGGTACCGGTTAATTCGTGCGGTTTTTTTGGGAAAATTGAAGCTTTATTGTGAAAAAATGGTTACAAATTTAATATTCAAAGTATTGTCACTCACTCACTAGCTATAACTTTTTCCTATTTTTCTGGCAATTCACGAATACCCTTTCTGAAAAATTCGGCCGGCTTTTCCGCTATCCACGAATCGATCCAATTTTTTACTTCTTCATAATTGGGGAAGTGCTGGTCAGCCAGGCCATGTTGCATTGATCGGAAGAGATAGTAATCGGATGGCGCAAGGTCTGGATTATACGGCGGGTGGGGTAGGACATCCCATTTGAGCGTTTCAAGGTAGGTTTTGACGACCTGTGCAACATGTGGCCGAGCATTGTCATGTTGCAAAATTACCTTGCCGTGCCTTTGTTCATATTCCGGCCATTTTTCGCGCAGTGCTCGGCTCAAACGCATCAATTGTCGTCGGTAGACTTCCCCTGTGATCGTTTCATTCGAGCAATGTCTCCAATTCGTGATCTTCAAACTTTTTTGGCTGTCCGGGCCGTTCATCGTCCTCCAAGTCAAAATTGCCACTTTTGAACCGTGCAAACCACTTCTGGCACGTACGCTCAGCTAGAGCATGCACACCATACACTTCCACCAAAATACGATGACTTTCGGCAGCCTTTTTCTTCATATTGAAGTAATGAAGAAGTACTCCCCCCGCAAAAACACTTTATTCGGCACAAAATTCGACATTTTCAGAGTAAAAAAAGTATTGTTGTTTACGCTTCAGCTAAATGACACATACTGATTCTGAAACTCTATGACAATAGCTTTCCAACACATATTTGGAAAGGTGAATCACTGTTCACAAAATCAAGTTACGCCATCTGTTAGAAAACCGCACGAATTAACCGGTACCCCTGTTATATATTTGTTAAAGGAAATATTTTATACAAAAATTTTTCTTCAATAGATAAGTCATATATATTTCACAGTTATACTTAATAGGTAGAATGGGAGTGGTCATACAAGGTAAAGTCTCCGATTGCGTTCAACCTGACAAACGCCAGAACGATCCTTGTCCCAGTCCACTCCAAGTTGATACACAGCCTCCGCATGGCCCTCCTGGATAGATATTTGGCACCCACTAAATAGTGAACTTTTAGTGAATAGTGAATAGGGCAGCGTGTCCAGCCCCCAGGACTTGAAATTTGGGTTGTACGCGGGGTTTATCAATAAAACAATGAACATTAAAAAAGCCTCGAAAGGATCCCACTTTGTTGACGACCACAGCAAACGATTTAAGGACGACGATTTGAGGATGTGCACCTGGAATGTCCGGACCCTCTATAGGGAAGGTGCTTCTATCCAACGGGCGGTCCTTCTATCCAACATTTATTAAATGTAAGACTGACATCACCGCCATCCCAGAGCGCCTGGAGACAGCTTTTGCGGCAAACCGTAACCCGGTAACGGGTTGTTATGGCCAGTTAATGAATGAACTTAGCAGTTTGTTAATTTGATATAGGAACATTTTCCTAGAATTCTTGTCACTATGTTTGAAACCTTTGCGTCTACGTTTTATTAACAAATTGAATTAAATTGCAATTGTAAATTGAAATTTTCATTACTTCAGCATCGAATTGGAATCGACTGGATTTCTTTGGAATTGTATCTATAGGGAGGACCCGAACGTCTTTGACACATTAAGGCTTGCACCCACTTTAACCTTTACCACTGCGACATATGTATGTATTTGTGCCACTTGAACTCGAGTTCGTGTAAAGATCTTTACTGTGTTAGCCACATTTTCAAAATGACTGAAAAAAATAACACTCCCAACAGTTTTAAATTAAAACCTATGATCATCGCATCTAACTACAAAGTATAATTTTATAGATTTTTGCAACTATTCAAATCGATAAAAGAATTTTTAAATTCTGATTTCAAATCACGTCTTCGTCTCCGTCGCATTGCATTTTACAATTTAAAACAAAAGCCTTTTAGGTGTCACATATGGTTTTGCCTTTCGATGACAGTGAAAATAAAACACGATAAACGACAGCTAAATATAGAACTTGTTTAATTTGTTTAGACAAATTTAAATAAGCAAAACCAGAGACCTAAAATAATTATTATCCATATTTTTGGGAATACAAAAATTGCCCTAATTTAAGAAATTTCTATAATTATTGCATTATAATAATTATTCCCAATCAGAAATTTATTACTTTGGCTGTAACTATTATCATGTAATAAATATTTGTGAGTTGCATAATTACTGTTATAAGTAACAAGTATATTTTTCGTTGTCGATAATTTTTATTTTGGGAGTTTTGTTTTTTACATTGCTTCATAACTTTTATTTATGACTTTTTTAATTTACGTAACCGATAACTATTATTTTGAGAAATTTTTACGTTGCTTCATAACTTTTATTTATGATTTTTTTTTCATTTACGTTGCCGATAACTATTATTTTGAAAACAACAATTTTTTACGTTGAATTACCACTTTTTGGATATGAATTGATTTTTAATTGTTTTAAATTGACAAACGCAAAGTAACTGCAGAAACCTAAATTCCACCAACTACTAAACAATTAAACATCAATTTAAACTCAAAATGTGGTAAGGCAACGTAAAAAAAATTTCGTTCATAAAAGTTATGAAGAAAATATTTTTTCAAAGTAATAGTTAAAAAAAAAAAATAAATAAATAAAAGTTTGAAGCAACGTAAATTAAAAAATCCCAAAATAATAATTATCGAGAACGAAAAAAATGTGTTTCTCATAACAGTTATTACGCAACGTAAAATTAATAGTCGCAAATAATAATTATAATCAACAAATAAAATGTATGTTGCATTGCAATAGTTACATTGCAATTATTTTCTTAAACAACTTTAAGTCCCTGAGCAAAACCATAGCTTCCGTTCCATTACATTTCCATAAAGTTCATCTCGTTCTTCAGAACTTTGCAGGGATCATCGACTTCCCTTCTAATGGATATCGCATATTCTCAGATTTCTTTGACTAATTGTCCACTAAAACATTTCTTTCTCTTATCTTCTTATTCGAATCAGTTGAGTACTTAGTTTCGGAATACTGTTTCCCTACAAACCAAAGTACTAAGTACTAAGTTAGTGAGATCGTAAATTTCGTAAGACAATCTTCTTAATGATTGGAGTATGACTAATTATAACTAATTATAATTTATTCCAATTATTAATAATTATTAATAATTGGAATAAATGGTGATCAATATCGCATTTGATCCTTCCAAGTCCAACATGTAAAGTATTTTTTTTGCCTAAAAAGTTTAATGATAGGAAATAAATAGGAGTTGGTCTTTCATTTCAGAATAGCATTAAGGCTTAGAAATCATTGGTATGAACAAAATTTCGAAAAATAAATATTAAGGGGCAGTCATGCATTTGAATCCTCTAAGAGTAACAGTTGTAAGGTTGAGTTGTAGGATTATTAACCATTTGCATGGCACTATTTTGTCACCAAAACTCTAACTTCTTAATTTTGGGTTTCCGCATTTGCTCATCAAACCTGTGATAGGCGTCGTTTTCATTGATTTCAGAACTCTAACAAATGCACCGTTTTAGGATGAATTGTCCAAGAAAAACCAATGGCTGGAAAATTTATTTATTTATTTATCACCGCAATTTCGTGTAGTGTTCTGACTTATGTTAAATGTATATAAACACACTTATGTACATATGTATTTTTGTGTCGTGTAGTGTGTGCGTTGAACGCACGGCAAGCGAATGAAAGCGCGCAATGTGGCTTTAAGTTGTCAATTTAAAAGTTTGACAGCTCATTTTTGCATAATGGTGTGCGCGGCTACGGTGCGCGCATACCAAACCATTCAATTATTGAACTCATTTTCGGTTAGGCTTCTATGCGCGCTACGGTAAAAGGCGATAAACGAACGTTTGATTGATGAGTTGTGACTTTTTCGGTATTTTATTGCCGGCAGTCGAAAGACTAAAAGTCCGGTCAGACGCGATAAATGAATGAGTGTTAAACGGCCAATGCGTTCCATATGCTAATTGAATTGTTTATTGACTTGTTAACGATAAAAACAAGAAGAAGAAGCAACGAATCTATAAGGCGAAAAACAATGCGACAATTGCGCCATTCGTCATTGTGAAGTTGCTTTGTATTTTATTAACAATTAGAATTGTGACAATTTGTGTGCGGAATATTGATGAATCGTATGGAAATGATTGAGTCGCACTTAACGAGAGTGTAAGAAAGACTGATATGGAAGCAACGATCACACAAGGGTGAAGACACCACGTTTGAAGAAGCGACAGAAAAGTAAAGTCAAATAAATGTGCATAGATATTCATGGGGAGTTTCAAAATGTTCAACTTCCTGGAAAACGAAGAAACGTATTTTTAAATAATTTTACGAGCTTTCGGTTTGCCAGTTTGTTCGAAATGTTGTTTTTATGTTGTGTGTTCCTAATAAAATCTCACTAACTAATAAAAATGTATTTAAATAAATAGAAAATGGATCTGATTCAAGCAGGTTGCGAGCAATCATTTTCAATATCGGAGGTTTGAAATTGCTTTCTGGTGTGAAATCGTATCCAAAGTATAAACCATCGACCTTTTCGAAAAAGCTATTAAGATGACTCTGAATTGTATTGCCATACCAATTTATGGAAATCGGAATCCGTATGCTTGGTTTTAATTTTGCTGGACATAGCAGAGCAGGTGCAAAATATTTGAGGGATTCTCCTCTACAGCTTCTGTAGAAGTCATCCAAAGAGTTCAAATATTTCGGTTCATTTATAGAAATATTCCATTAGAATCCCTAACATTGTGTTTAACCTTAACCCTTTCGACCCCTAATTTTACCCTGTGTCTCGATATTACTTTTTGGTATTTAAATCATGAAACATTTGCCTAAGAAGTGTGCACACGACATTTGAAGTCGCCACGCCTCTTTGATAGAGTTCTAGAGCTAGTTTACTTTTGAACAAGTTTAGCTTAAAACGGGTTAAATAAATTTTGTATTCATATTTTTTAATTACAGAAAAATTATTTAATATTTTTGGAAAAAAACAAAATTATCACGTTTTGATTTTATTTAACCATTATTAAAGAAACAGGGTTTTGATCAAACGCGCCCAATTCGTAGACTTCAATTAGAACACAAACTTTCCCTGATATCGCTGCAAATTATTGGAAATTATTTTGGAGGTAGCAGTAAAATTTTTTTAATTTGCTTTGAATTCACTTCTAAAAGTATTAATTTGTTGATGCCTACTTAAATTAACCCCATAAATCAATCGTAGCTTTTGTTATAAGATGGCAAATAGGTGAAGTTGCTCTCAGGCAACTTTGGGGTAGAAAGGGTTAAAATGAACAGATTTCCCTCAAAGCAGTTCCACATTCAAATATTTACATATCTTGCGATTAAATTCCTTTTCTTTTCAACTGTTGACCCTTCACAGAAATCTCAGAAAAGGTTTTGTTTTGAACTGATTTGTAGCAGCAGAAAACTTTTCCTTAAAGCCGCAACTGTTACATCTTACTAGATATCAAAATGTTTAACTGCCAACTCAAGACAAACAATGTCATCACTTAGTATAGTTCACGTGTGTCATTACTCTCTGCTACGAAAATTAAAACGTACTATAATTTTCCAATCAAAGCAATGATTTAAATCCCTTTTTTGTCTCTGCCGACCGACAATGAATGGTGTCGAAAATTGCAAAATCCCAGCGTTACATTTGTGTTTCCTTTATTTTTACATTTTCCCATGGTTTTCGAGTAAACAGCGAGCAGCCAGCCGCCGCAATCGCCGCAGAGCCATCGGCGGGGTCGGCGCAGTTTCGTACTCCCATTTTTTCGTGCCGTTCAATTAAAATTCACCAAACGTTTTCGCTTCGAATTGAACTGAACCGCCAGAAATAAATAAATAAAAATCAGCGCACAAAATTAACGTGTTTTTTGCTGTTGTTTGTATTTGTGTTGGTGTTCGACGGCGCGGCCTTTGTGGAGCCGCCGATGCCGCCGTTGTCGCCGCTCTTATCGCTGCATTTGTGGTATGTAAGTGTGTGATCTTTATTTGCGGCGCTGACTTTTTCCTTTATATGACTTTTGGACAGAATTCAATTCCGATTCATCGCCAATTCAATTACCCCATTCAATTAATCGCACACAAATTGCCAAAAACAACAACACAGAGGGAATTACTATGCCGCGTTTCGTATGCGGCACCAGGCGACAAATCAAATTCGATAAGTTCGCGCTTTGTGTGGCGATTTGTTGAATTATCTGTTGTGCTTTGTAGGAGTGTGGGAAAGTGTGTGGTGTCTTTTTAATTTTTTCAACTGATTTTTACTTAAACTGTTTAGACTCTGAAGGCATAAACACATTGCATGGTGCCAAGTCCAACTTTGAGAGACATTTAAATTTCGCATTTCGTGGCTGGCATTTTTATGCCGAGCACCAGTGGCAAGTAGCGACTTATTTCTGATAATATAATAGATTTAGGTATGAGTTGGATTTCCTTACACTATAATGTGGGTTAAGTCAGGCTCTATATTGCCGTTAAAACCCTTTGCTGAACATTGGTCGAATAGGGGTTTGAACACAGCACCTTTCGGTTTGTGAAACACCCATTCGAATAGTTAATCTAAATATTTTCTGACACTTCACAAAAATTTGTACATCAAAAATTCACAAATTAAATAGCTCGATATTGGATTGCATGTTAATATTTTGTAATCTCCACCCTATAACCACATTATCTCATTCCTATTTAAATGTCTTCCTTTTTCAGCGTAAAAATCGGTAATAATTTCACACCAAACAATTTCATAAATTACAAACATGTTTTAAACAGAGACCTAAAATAATGATTATCCATATTTTTGGGAATTTAAGAAATTTCTATAATTATTGCTTTATAATAATTATTCCCAATAAGAAATTTTTTACTTCGCCTATAACTATTATCTTATAATAAATATTTTTGAGTTGTATAATAACTCTTATAAGTAACAAGTATATTTTTCGTTGTCGATAATTATTATTTTGGGATTTTTGTTTTTTACATTGCTTCATAACTTTTATTTATGACTTTTTTAATTTACGTAACCGATAACTATTATTTTGAGAAATTTTTATTTTACGTTGCTTCATAACTTTTATTTATGATTTTTTTTTCATTTACGTTGCCGATAACTATTATTTTGGAAACAAAAATGTTTACGTTGAATTACTACATTTTGGATATGAGTTAACTTTTAATTGTTTTAAATTGACAAACGCAAATTAACTGCAGAAACCTTATTTCCACCAACAACTAAACAATTAAAACTCAATTCATACTCAAAATGTGGTAAGGCAAGGTAAATAAAAAAAATTTCTTTCATAAAAGTTATGAGGCAACGTAAAAAAAATTGTCTATCAAATAATAGCTATCGGTAACGTAAATAAAAAAATCATAAATAAAAGTTATGAAGCAACGTAAAAAAATTGTTCTCAAAATAATAGTTATCGGTAACGTAAATAAAAAAATCATAAATAAAAGTTATGAAGCAACGTAAAAAAATTGTTCTCAAAATAATAGTTATCGGTAACGTAAATAAAAAAAGTCATAAATAAAAGTTATGATGCAACGTAAACAAAAAAACTCCCAAAATAATAGATAATTATCCAGAAGGAAAAAAATATTTATTTCTCATAAGAGTTATTATGCAACGTAAAAATTAATTGTCGCAAATAATAACTATAATCAATAAATAAAATGTATGTTGCATTGCAATAGTTACATTGCAATTATTTTCTTAAAAAACTTATAATAGTTAAGTCCCTGGTTTTAAATAAAATTAAATGCAAATTTTATGACAATTCCATTCAAAATTAGGCGCACAAATTTGTTTAGAGTCAAAATGTAACGAGACCAACTTAACACTAAAAACACAATTGCCGTCATTTTGATGGTTTTTCATTTTTCAATATTTGTATTTTCTTTAGTATTTCTATCAACTTTTGCTTTGATGACTTTTATTTTTTTATCGGGTTCAATAACTAGTTCTACAATTAGGGTTCTAGAATTACAATTAGCCAAATCCAATGTATACTTTTCGAGATATTAGCGAATATAATATGTAGTCTTTGTAGGTATGGAAAACTTGCGGTCCTTCTAGTGTTAATAGGCGTCCGAGCAACAAACGACTACATAGAAGATGTGTGTATCAGCAAGAGCTGGGCTACCCCACTTGCCAGCTTCGTCACACCGTTCTGCACTAATTAAATCATCGATCAATCGAATGTTAATAGGACGCCGCCAACCTCCCGGCCGCACCGTAAATCCAATAAAGCGTCTGGCGTGCGCCCGCGTCGGCGAACAAACTGAAATTCGGCTGCACTTCATAAACGCCAACGGCAGCAATCGATCAATCACACGAACTGGACAAGTGGAAATGACAAGAAGTGAAATTGAATGGAGCGAGTGTGGGGTCCGGCGGCATGTGGACTTCGAAATTTTGCTAAAAGTGGAAACGAGGAGGAAGCGGCAGGCTGCTCCAGCGACCATTACGTGGCAATATTTTTATCAAGTTTATTAAATGCTAAGTGGGGCCAACAACAACGCCATTGACAGCAGCAATCGAATCGAGTGCGGCTGCAGCCGGCCGCCACCGTCCGCGATTAATCGATAACAGATAAACAAAGCCCAACAGGTAATCTCAAGAGACACAGCGACGAAGGAGAACAAAACGGAGAAGCTGCCAGACAAAAGAGACCTTTGCGACTTCCAGAGAATGACTCGCAGTAATTACTTGTCAGCAGCGTCAGCGACAACACAAAATCTCACTTGTTGCGTCGCTCGATCGGTTTTGTGGAGTCGGCAGATAATAATCGCAAAAATCAAAAATTTCAATCGAATGAGTAGGCGAAGGAGCGCAGCAGCGCCTCAAGAGCACAAGCAGCAATGAAGAAGAAGAATTCAATACTTGCATGCAGCGACTGCGTATTGTGGAAGCGCATTGGATACAGTAGCTGCCTGGCGTTGTCAAATCGTCGACAGTCTGTCTGTCAAATTGACATTCAGTGTTTGCTGTTGAGATGAAGTTTGCGCGCACTCAAAACCGAAGAAAGAGAAGAAGAAGAGAAATCGTTTGAAGTGTGGGTATAAACAAAAATTTACATGATTCGTTGGATTTGTTTTGATCGCTATTGTTGGTATTACCGATCGACAGACAAGACGCTGCAGCTTGGAGTGTGACTCAGCTTTAAGTTTGTTGCGGTTGTTTTTAGTGTAACGTCGATCACTTCGAGGGTGTACGCAAGAGGCTCTAATAGCGTTTGAATTAGTTAGTGACTTGTACAACAACACTGAGGCACGTGGGTTCGAGTGTCGACTCCGCTACTCCACTTTTGCCAGCTACACTTGCAACAGACAATTGCAAACATCTGAGAGTACAAAAAATTAATGGCAGTGAATAGACTTTTAATCTTCGGTTTAAAAGCACTTTGCTGCCTTGACTTTCTAGTGCAGAAATTGTCTTCCTCTTTGCGCCGGCCATCGCCTTTAACTAGAAACATAAATAGGCAATAATGGAACATTGAAACCAGAGAACTGCACGAGTGCCTATTTTTATGACTCTGAGTATACTCGCCTTAAAAGCGGTTGCCACCGCATTGATTTTGTATGAGTATTTACCATACCCATGTCGATTAGAGTATTGCTGCGTTTGAGCTATTAGCACACTCAAGCATATGAGTTCGCGGTATCTGCTTTACTTTGCTTCGTAAATTTTTGTTTTCACATTCGGCAATCGTACCCGACGAGTACGATGACAAGTATGAGTAGTACTCGTACTTCGTGTGCACAACATAAATAATAGGTATATGTACAGATGCATATACGCACTATATGTAGAAGCTGAGTAGGCTCGTCACCAGAGTTGCCGCTTTTGGTCTTTTCGGACCAAAATTGGTCAGATTTTTGGTCCGTTGGTCTGCTTAAATGAATTTCGGTCCGTTTTGTGGTGTGAATATATTTTCATTAATTGATTAAAAAAGGAAATTGTAATATAAAAATGACTAAAGATAACGCAAATTTTTAATTTGGTCGGTTGAGGTCGGATTTGGTCGGAAGTTTGGTCGGAAAAAAATTTTTGAAGTGGCAACACTGCTCGTCACCCACAAGTCGAGCGCGAGCCGAAGTTATATAGGTATTCGTGCAGGTAAAGTGTCGAACGAAATATTGAAAAAAAGCTTGAGTGCGAAAACGCACATTACTCAAAATTTCGCTCATGCTGGTTACGGTATTTACTGGTACTGTTTTTTGCGCTCATTGCTTTTATATAGTAGAAATATGACGAGAACGAAAAGTATTGAGTATGTTATGATCGCATGAATCTCTCAGCAAATGAACGACGAGTAAAATCAACACCGCACAATTTCTTTTGCGGTGTTTATGGCACTCGAGTATACAAAATACAGAGTATGTATGCGGTGTACTTATTGTTGCGGTGCACTCGCGCCGTTCTCTGATTGAAACATCCTCCGAGCTCTATAAGGGCCGAAGCTCAAATTCTCAAACCAAGTACCGGAGATTTAATTGGATTATCATACATAAAGCACATTTAATATATGTAAATCACTAATTAATTTAGGTTTACAGATGATAAAACGATTCATGTAATTCTTGAGGATATCATGTGGACAAAATAAAAAGTCAGGTGGATCAATGTGAACATTTAATGTGTTCCCGTTGCATCTTTTAAGATCCTCTATAGGCTGTGGTCGCGACTCAGCTCGTGGTGCATTAAGCCGAGCATCTGTGGCTACGAAAATAATGGTTTGGATCGTTGAATGTGGAATTATTCAAAAATTGCCTGCTTGCCTTTTTGCCTTAATCGATAAAATACAGTCGAACTTCCCTATAATGAATTCGCACGGGACCAGAAAAAAGCTTCATTATATAGAAACTTCGTTATTTAGAAATTATGAGTTTCTTCATCTTTTATTTAAAATAATGAGGTATTTTAGTTTGGATTACACCCTTCCACTTTTCTTCCTCAACAAAGCCTTCTAATACATTTAGAGACTTAAAAACATTATTCGGTACATTGCTCTTCATCTCCACAAAGATTCGAAGTACATCAAGAGAAGCAGAAATTCGTCCCAATGTAGGTAACACCGCATCCGCCAATTCTTCTTCACTGGCCATTTCTTCTTGTTAGTGATGTGACTTTTTTCTTCTTATGCTGTTGTTATTTTTAACTTCTGGGGTTCCCCTAAATATGTTTTACTTTTTTTCGGTATTTAGTGTTGTTAATATGCGTGACAGAAAATAGTATGGAAAAATTCATTATATGGAGACAAAAAACGAATGAAAGCGAAGTGTTTAACTAAAAATTTATTCATTGTAGAGAAATATTCACTATATGGAAATTCATTATAAGGAGATCAAAATGCACTTAGAATAGAACGATAAAGCTGTGTCTTTGAAATTAATTCATTATACGGAGAACTTCATTATATAGAAGTTCACTATAGGGAAGTTCGACTGTACAATGAAAGATTCAATAACTTTCCAGACCAGGTGAGCTTTTTTCATGGCAATAGATATCCGAAATGGGATAAGTAGCTTGCAAGCGAAACTAAGTTCTCCCAGCCGCTATTCGACCTTGCTAGGTCTCTAGCAACGGTTCATTCAGGGTTTCATTTTGGGCGAATTTCGTGTACAACTTTTGAGCTCGATTCAATTTAAAATCATATTTTGCACTAGCAATATTTGCTGTTGAACTTCCAGTCCACCCTCCCCTGTGTGCGCCACTGGTCTCTTGCAATAACTAAGAAGTATATTTGTGGCCAACCTATACGTCGATATCGCGCAGCAGTAGCTAACCTAACTATTGCTGAGTGCCAAGTGAGAGATGCTTGGCAAATTATTGCAAATTGTTGTGACAACACCAAAGTGAGCATAATTATTTGCAGAATCAATCAATGTTTAATCATATAAACACATATGGCCTGATGACGATGCGAATCCGCCTCATCATCAATATAACGATTGCCAACGTCATCAATACGCGAACGCAATAATGAAGTTTTTGCTGACAGCGAAACAACAAAAAGCTTGTAACCTGTTGCCTCATTTAACAAATGCCGATGACTTGACAATTTTCAATTTCACTCCACCAAAAAAAAAACAACGCTGAATGATTAAAAAGCAATAACAACAGCCGCCACATCAACAACAACAACAACAACAGCTTCAACTTGAACAGCAAGAACAACCAACTGACAAGCGCTTCACTTGAAGTAATCCTTAAAGCTGACTGCTGCCGCTGCTACTGCCGTTTCGCCGGCTGGTGGGCTGCAGCCAACGCTCTCGAGGATAATCTGTCAGCAGTTGCTGTTGTTTTTGTTGTTTTTAGTGTAAAAACGCCACTCGTCGCGCGCAGTTCGCTTAATGTGTTTAGCCGGCTGCCCGAACACTCGAGGCCGCGCTTGCATGATGAGTCGGCAGTGTCCCGACTGGTGCGGTGGCTCGTTGGTTGGGCGGCGATTTCAAATTGCGGCCACTGTCGCTGCCATTGCCAGAGCCAACGCTGCTTGTTTAATTCAGCAAAGCTACAGCAAGCCAACACCAAACGCAGTAGCAGCAAAAACAACAACAACAAAATCAGTCACATTTGCACATAAGTAAATGTCAAAGGAATTAACAACAACACCAATAAGCAGCAGCAAGAAAAGTATTTAAGGAAATGTTTGTAGAAATTATGCAAAAATCAGCAACAGTGGCAGAAAAACAGTAGCTGCGAGCAGACAAGTTGCCCCGCACTGATGACCAACGTTGAAGCAACACAGAAGGCAAGTCCGAATTAGTGAGGTGCAAGTAAAGGTGTTCTCACAGGCCTTTGGGCCCTGTTCAGCTCAAACCATTCCCCATATCGACCGCTAAATGATGAGCAAATGAAGACTTTCAGCAAGAGGTGTAATTTTATATCAACAGAAAAACCCAATACGTAGGGCCCAACAATAGGAGAAAGGAGAAGGAACAGCTGAAAAGTATTTTTTTATTGATTTCAGTATATTTTCCCGGTCTGTAGTCCCATCTTCCAAAGCAGCTTCGAAATCGAATTTTTGGTTTTCAATTTCCGTAAATAATCGCATAGCAACTTACTTTATGCATTAGTGATGGAATTTTTATTGACTTTACATTAGTAAGTTTGCGTTTTCTCGTCTCCACTCCCACCTACCATTCCTAACATTTTCAAATTTCAAACATTAACCATTTTCGAATTGTTTAAAAACTCATACGAGGGTTGCCTTTTATGTTTCGGGATTTGGCAACTCTGGTGGTGCAATCTGGAAACTGACAGCTGTATCGTAAAGTTGGACATTTTTGAGGTTATAAGTACTCAGAACATTTTGACATACGAGCGCTATTTATATTATTTATATTTTTTCGACACGAGTCTTTTTTTGAGCAGTTGACAAATTGTGTGGGATCCAACGCGAACAAATTTTTTTTACAGTCAAATGTTCATGCAATATTGAATGTATGCTGGTCCCACTAATGCCTAAAGTTGTCTCAATCTCACGATAGGTCACATGACGATCTTGCAATATCAGTTCGCGCACAGCATCAATGGTTTTCGGAACAACAACTGATTTTGGACGACCTTCACGAAATCCGTCTTGGAGTGAACTACGACCACGATTGAATTCACCATACCATCGATAAACACTGGTCCTTGATGGAGCTTAAATTAAGTTCATCTATGCACTGTTGCTGAGTTAATCCACGTCGAAAGTTGTAAACAATAATCGCACGAAAATGTTCACGATTTAATTCCATTTTTGGGCCGAGATGAATTTTTCAACTCACTGTAAATAATATAAATAGCGCTCGTATGTCAAAATGTTCTGAGTACTTATAACCTCAAAAATGTCCAACTTTACGATACACCTGTCAGTTTCCAGATTGCACCACCAGAGTTGCCAAAACCCGAAACATAAAAGGCAACCCTCGTAAAACTGCTAGCTTTGCGAACTTTCGATAGGTCGCCCGAACAAATTAAAAAAAAATATTTGTGTGAATAGCTCTTCAAAACTTGCTCAGAACTTTCTGATGTATGGCGATCCCCACTAGTTTTCTTTCTAGAATATTTTTCCTGAGCGTAGGTACTAGGTTTTACTACCCGTCCTTTTAACTCTTGGGATGGAGAATACAAAAATAGTTTATACAGTTAATTCAAATACAAAAACAAATGTCCATTTATTTGTTCTTTTTTCAGCATTTCTCTCCTTAGGCATTTCTGTCTTCAATCCAGCTGGGTTCCACCAGCCCAGCTTCCAATTAGCCAATTGTGACACGGATGTGGATCAGTCAGTCAAGGAGAGCAGGAGTCACTAACTGATCCTCAGCATAGGACGCAGAGTACTTTTGTTGTTGTTGCTGAACATTTGCTGTAGAATATGAACGTTGCTCGGGAATATGCATGTGTCCTTTAAAATATCGAATATGTCTTTTAGCGTTCAAAATGTAAATAGTCAAATTTACTCAAATATTAATTGACTTGACTCATGTGCAATCGCTCATTAACGCCATCGCCTGTGTTTTGTAGTATTCGAATAAAATCAACTTTAGTCCTCACCACTCTGAGGAATTGATGCAACGCTGCCAATATCCGAGAAGAGTTGCAAAGCCTTCCAGCAAACACTAAACACTTCAAAGGAATTTGCGTCTGCAAAAACGCTGCAAATCGCGCGCATCAGTCGTATGGGCAGCAAAAACTGTCATTGCAAACAATGTCGTAATTATGGCAATTAATATTGTGGTTGCTTCTGTTTGATTTGCTTTTGCGCCTCGCAGTTTTCCCAATCATCAACGGGGGCAACAGATAAATAAGGGGCGGGCCGAGCTGGATAACAATTGCGCAGTAATAATTTTTTAATTGCCAACAACAACCACAACTACAACCAAAGCAGCAATCAATGCAACAAGCGCGACAAAAACTTGCGATGCGCTGCGTTACGGCAGCGGCGACCAGCGAGAGAGCAGGAGAGGATTCACGGCTTTTGTCGCCCAGTCACAAAGCCGCCAATGGAAATGGAGAAGAAAAATGGCCAAGGAAATACAAGAGGGAAACGTGCGACGCTGCGACAATGACGATGGCGATGGCACTGCCTTAGGGCCGAGTGCAGGCATGCGCGAAGATTTGTCATAATTGATAAGCGACTGCGGCGGCGGTGGCTGCTGTTTGTTGTTTGCTATTTGCTGTGACATGGCAAAGAATCATCAGCCATCATTTTGGCGCGTTACGAATCAGCCGCCTCGCCATGAATATGAACAGAGAAGGCGGCGAGTGCAACGGCTTGAGGAGACGAATGCACTCGCGCGCATGCGCAGCCAACGCCACGCCACGCCAAGCCGCAGTCAGCCATGCAAAGACCGCAATCGCTTTGAAATTGTTCGACTGCGCACGAAACGTGAGAACCAATTGTCAAAGCACTGAGGCGTTCTGCTGCTTCCGCCGCGGCTCGTCGCTCTTTCCACCATCGATGGTTGTACATTTGACTTGATTTGTTGTTGTGGTTGGCAATGTCAATCGCGACAACTTCTATGGGCGCTTTCTGATCATGAAAGTGCGTCCTAGAAATGTTCATATCAGAAGATGGACGCACGGTTGGAGTTTTCATTATACTAGTCGATTTTTTGACAAATGTTTTGAACAGGTCGGAAAGTTGACTTTTGACAATAAAATTTGTTCAAGCCTTATAGACTTAATTCAAAAAGTTCCCGGGATAGACTTACTTTCGGCCATTACCGACCAACACTTATTTTTTTGTTACTTCTTCGTAATCACTTTGAATGACACTTTGAATTTTTTAATGACGCTTAACCCTTTCGCTACAGATTTTTACTGCGGAAAGTTAAAATTTTAAATTTTACGTCTTAGGCTTCTATGTGGTTATATTAGCAATATTCCATAAGAAATTTTTTAATTTTTATACTCGGACCCTGTATTTTAGAGTGTTTTTTTATGAGAACCACATCGTTGTGGCTGTAATAATTACTTAAACATACAACTTTTTACGCATAAAATTTGAATATTTCTTCATTTACTTCAGCCAAAATTAAAAAAAAAAAGTATCTAAATTGGAAGAAAAGGTCAAATTAAAAAGTTCTCCAATTTTTCCTGCTTCTTCTTCCTTTACTATGTCAAGATAATGAAAAAAACGTGTATACTTCTCTTCTTTAAACTTAAATTCAGTTTATTAATTTCGTATTTTTCCTAAAACTATTCTAGAGACCAACAAAAAAATATATTCTTGCAACCATAGAGGGTTCAGACGTCCACAAAGTAGCATGTTGCCATATGGCAACAAAGTAGCGAAAGGGTTAACCCTGATTCGGTGACGTATTTCATAGCGTTTGGCAACGGCCAAAACTGCCTACTACCGACTTACATACAACACAATTTGTTGTTTTATTTAGCCGGCCGCCCGCCAAAGCAACGATCGAAGTTCCATAAGCAATCACGCACTGACATCATTACGATCGCCATTACCGCACCAACATTATCCCGGCCGGCAGCAACAACGCCAGCAACACCAACTCTGAGTTGACGACATTTTTCAAATTTCATTGACAGCCGCAGCCAACTAAAAGCGATAATTATCGCTCATATAAATCCGGCCGCGACATAGCTGCGCTCGTCAGCCACTGATCTCGGCCGACAAGCGATCGAGCGCTGGCATTCGCCGTCCGCAAGTGTTGCCAATCGTGTTAAGCACTGATTGCAACATCAACTGCACCAACAGCAGCAGCAGCTGCCGTCGCTGATGTTGCACTCGATCGCTGATCGCTGGGCGAGAGTGCAGTGCCAATGCAATTTCAATAATTTTATCTGCGCTGCGCCTCGATGTGCGCTGCAGTGATTCGCGATTGGCGGCCGCGACTGATGGCGGCGATAGATCAAAGTGCCGCTCAGCTCATTTGCCCAAGTGGCAACTGGCGGCTCCTGCGCCCGCTCGTGCTCCCGCTGCTGCTCCAGATGTTTTGTATTGTCACATTACGCGGCGTTGGTTTTTGTGGTTGTTGCTCTTAATGCCAATTACTCGCCTTGCATATTCCTCATGCCATTCGCTGGCAGATTATTGCAGTTGGTTCGTTATTTTATTGTCTCTTATTGATTTGTTGGCGACTTGTCGCGATCAGGTCGCATTTTTCGCTCATTTCCACACAATTTCATTGGCATTCGGCATTGGAGCAGATTTCAGTTGGACAAACTTTCGCCTTTGCCCGAAAATTGTTCCCACGGGAACTGTTGCACTCTTTGGCGAATGTCCACTAAAAACGTGGGATTTCTATTGCAAACCCTTTACAAGGAGCGACAAAAAATTTATTGAGGTTGGTCATTGGCTGACGTGAACGTTACTCACTTATTGGCATTTCAAATTGCCGGCTATCGACTGATGAACCCAATGTTCGTTTGTATTCATTGAAAATTGTTATTTTTTAATTTTGATGTTTCAACTTTCCGATCCGTCCGATAACTCGGTAAATCATTGAGAAATCTGAACTTCTTTGAGCTCACTGTTATTGTTACTCATTGTTTAAAGAAAAAAGTATAAGAAAGCCTTCGCTTCTGTGGAAAGCCTTAAAATAAGAATGAAGATAATTAATGGCAAGATTCGCATAAGTTGGCCATTTCATTGTAGCAAAGAATTCATGCCAAAAAATTTTTATACCACATGAAATTTATAGCTTAAGCGGTCATGTAGCTCAGTATTTGTTTGCTTGATTTCCTTTTCAGTTCCGTCAACAGCTGACTGCCAACGAAACTAAAACTATTTTGAATGAGCTAATGATTTTGTTGTTATTGTATGTGGTAATCGAACCCATATAAACTACTTACAGAAGCTTGATTACAAAAAGAAACTCGACTCACATTCTGTCAACAAAGCATCGTATCACGATTTTATAATTTAAGAGACCCGGAGTAACTACTACGTGAAAATATCCTTGTTGTAATTTGCTGTAACTGTACCTTATTACTTTGCTTTCTATAAGAAAAATCTGTGGATCGGTTTCGGTACAGCAGCTGATTAATTTGGTCTTCTTTTGTGAACAACAAATTTAAAATGAATTTGTTATTATAGGGTTTCTCATTTCGAACCGAAAACTTTGACAGCCCTGCGTTCGACAACCGCAGCTGTTATCTATCTTTGCATTGTGTTAATATTGTAGTTTAGTGTTTGCCATTTATGAAAATGGGCCGATTTAGCATCGCTCAACGTGTAAACATAGTGAAAATTCACTACAAAAATGGTGGAAATTTGAGCACCACTTTTCGCGCACTAAGGAAGGATTTCGGACGTCACGGAAGGCCTGTTTGGTCAACAATTTCGGATTTATTGGCGAAATTCGAACGAACTGGTTCTCTACAAGATGTACAGAGGCCAATACGTAGTCGCCCTGCTCGTTCGGCCGAAAATATTGGTGCTGTAGCTGCCAGGGACGAAGGACAGACCGTTACCGTCAATTCTGAACGTTATGGCCGTATGATAACCAAGTATTTCTAGCCAGCGATCGAAGATATGGATGTGGAGGAGATGTGGTTTCAACAGGACGGCGCTACATGCCACACAACACGACCGAACATGACAGAATTGCGAACCAGGTTCGATGAACGCATAACTTCGCGTTTTGGTGATGCCAATTGGCTGTCAAGATCGTGCGATCTGAACCCTTTGGACTTTTTTCTTTGGGGCTACGCGAAAGACCAAGTCTATGCAGACAATCCGCAGACTCTGGAGCATTTGAGGGACAACATACGTGCAGTTCTTGGCGCCTTACAGCCTGCTATATGTAAAAAAGTCATCGAAAATTACCTAAAAAGAATCGAGGTGTGCCAGGCTGCTCGTGGCGGTCATTTGAATGATGTCATATTCCATTACTAATGGCACAAACCAAATATTATTTTGATAATAAATTTTCATCAAAATTCAAATTGTAATTGATTTTTTTTCTTTATTTACTTTTTCGGCTCATGATGAAAACCCCTATATTTCTCCAAACACAGAAATGTTCTCAGATCCTTTGCAACATGTTGTATCGCTCCAATTCTGATGTTATATTCAAGGAACGCTCATCAGAATAGAAGACGGTACTTCAGTTATCAGGATAAAGGACAAAAGATTAGCTGAAACCTATCAAAGACAAAGAAAAGAAATAAATACATCTAAGTTGTTCAGAAGTAAAATTTAATTTTCTGTGTTTTCTTTAATATTTGTGGTTTTGTGCATCTTGAATTTATTCGAGAGGGAAAGAAGGTTACAAATTAATACTTTTTGCCGTATTAAACTGTTCACGTGCGAAAATCAGAAATGTCAAAATTTGAACAATTCCGGATTTTATGACAATAACAAAAAATCTCAGAGAAACGGAGCGACAGTTCCGACCGAATTGAAACTGAAAAAATGAAGAAATTTCAGCGATCAACCACTGTATTATTTAGATCTGGTCCAATATGAATTCTTCATGTGCTCGGGACTTCAATTCCCGGGACTCCAATTGTTTTTAGAGCTCCCTCTGTACTGAGACCAATTTTCTCTACTTTTTGGTAAGTTCTTGCTGGAAGAAATTTTCAAAAAAAATTTTATATTTTGTTCTGGGTATGTAAATTAATAATAAAATTTTCTCTTTTCTTAACTATTTAATTATTTCGAAAATTGCGTTTTAATGTCATAATTTTGAGCTCTCTGCCTCAGTTAAGCGTGCGTACATTGGTGTGAAGGCATTTCATCCGGTTTCTAAATCCGTGAAATTGTCGACAAAAGTGGATCCACCGTTTGTACCCCACTGCAAAAATCTCTTCTTCTGTAATCCCCCACGTTCCAACGAACTTTTTATGTCACCAACTCTTTGTGCCGTACCTGACAACCTGCTGTTTTGTTGTCTGCCGCCTTATCTGCCTATACAAGTGTCTGTCTGTCTGTCTGTCCGACCGTTTGTCAGTCAATCCGCCAAAGCGAGTTAATCGAGCACAATAAACCAATCGCATCTGCTCGAATTGACACAAACCATGTTGCGCTGAGCACCGGCGCAAGTCTTCGGGGAATTGTTGTCACTCCTGCAGCGCACTTCCCACACCTCTTTCCGTCCATCTATTTTTTAAGTTATGTTGACAAAGCGACAAACTGCAAAGCGATATATTGCAATCGAAGGGATGAATTTTTGCGAGCGCGCTTTTGTCAAAGGATTAGCGGCTGTGCAGAAAAACGTGGCGCAAAAAACGACCCTGTCACAGTAAGGAAGAAAGCAGTGAAAGGAAGTGCCCGGAATTCTTATCCGTCCCATGTAATGGAGCGCATTAGCTCGGATAGAAAGATGAAACGAGTACGAAAAACTTTGGCCGGTCTATTGACTGATGCGTGGCGTCGTAGAGGGAACGGGATCAATTACATGTCTTTGCCATAAATGAGCCACAAGTGGCCGAATTATGGTGTGTTCCTTTGTGTGGGGCATAAAAAGCCGGATTTTAAACACAAGATTTGGTGCTTTATTGTGCAATGCTGTGAGAGAAATGAAGCAGGCTGAATACACTAAGAAAAATTTAAGATGAACCATTATTGGTATTGTTTCTCGAAGGCCGAAACAAGAAGACATTTTTGCTTAGTTCACGTTGGAAGCGATAAATCGAATAATAAAAGATTCAAATTTACAAATTTTACAAATTTTCTGAGCTGATTTTTTTCTGATTAAGATTTACACAAAAGTCTTAGGTATGTGTCAGTTCCCTTACTAAGTATTTTTGAGATAGGAGATAGATAGCAGCTTCAAGCGAAACAAAAGTATTTTCATGGAGGATCCAACACCCAAAATACTTCCTGGATACGCTCGTATATACATATAAAAAGTTCCAAACGCGTTGTTTTGATTTTTGATTGATTGATTTTTGATACGATTGATTTTTGATTTTTTTGTACGAAGTCAAATTTCTATAAAAACATTAAAAACCAAAAATTTAAATAAGTAATAATCTGAGACCACAATTTTCCTTGAAAAGTTTGTATTAATGTTTCTCCACAAATCTGCAACTTTTTTTCTATACCTCGCCGCATCGGCATTAAACGCCGCAAACGTACCCAGAACCAGATCTCATCGAGTCGAGCGCAGAAGAGTCTCGCTTTGGAGCAAATTGAAATACGAAAGCGTATACAAAAAATTTAATGATGCATGCAGCGGGCCGAAGAGTGGCACTTCAATTTGCCGTTATTGCTGGCTGTATCTGTAAATTCTAAGAAATTCAATTTTTGTGCTAAAAACCGAATAAAGTGCAGCAAATGTGGCAAAAGCCGCCGCATCGACCATGCGAGGCATCAATCGCCGCCAACAACAACTACAACAATAACAACAACAACAACAACAACAGTAACAGCCTGTCGTCAAGAGCATATTGAAGCGATTATTATCTGCGGCTAAAGATCGACTGAGCAACTGAGGCGAAAGACTGGCGCTGTCAAAGAAATTTGAAGGCCATAAAACCGCATCAGTGCATACTGCACGCTGCAGTGTCAATGGCAACAGCAACAGCAACAACAACAACACCAATGACAGTAAAAAAAAGCGCTACAACAACAACAAGAACAAAACGAATGCATCGACAACGACGCCCTCATCAACGACGTTCCACAAAGACACGCCACACATTCGACGGCTACTTTGCTTTGCTGCAAAAACACTGATCTCTTTGTTGTTGTTGTTGTAGTGGTTGCGGATTTGCACTACGCCCTCTGCAAGTTGCACTTGGACTTGGCGGCCGCTTATTGCATTTTTATATGTAATTAATAATTTGTTGCTCGCTGGTTGGTGGTTGTTGTTGTTGTTGCTGCTGCTGCTTGTTCGGCTGCCTGATGTGGCATGTTGCGCATGCGCCGCTCCTCGATGCCGCATATCGAAAAGTAAATATGTATCAACGATAAACGATCGACAGTTGGCAGCTGCCGACACCGACTCGACGCAGTCTCCGCCATCAGCCGCCCCAGCAAAATTGCCATATCGCACGCGGCCAAGTGTTGATGTTGTTGTTGTTGTTGTTCTAGTGTTGCGTGCCTCCGATCAGTGAACTTGTTTCTTTTGTCTCTCATTTCATTTCAATTCATTTCAGCGCGCTGCTCCTCACGCCGCTTTTGCATTTTTATTAATAAGTAAATATTGCGGCGCGCTTAATCCGACAACATTTTATCTGCTTCTTGTTATTTCGTTCTTGTGCAGACCATCACGCGGTCCGCTGACAACGCGCGTCTCATGTTGACGTTTAATTAAATGGAATTTTATTAACACTACGCGTTGCTGCTCCACCGCCGGCACTGTCGGTGCTGGTGTTGGTGTCGATCCCACGTAGCGTTTTCGTTGCTTGTTTGCAAAATAATTAAAATTGATATTCTTAGAATTGTGGCGAAAATTGATGCCTTCGATGGCATTGCAGTTGGCGCGCAACAGCGCCAAAATTAATGCGGCGAGTGGAAGCTGTCATTGAAGGAAATCGTCGCTGCATAAATATTTGCCCAACTCGTCTCGCAGTGGGCCCCATTTGAGTTCTTTTCTCGCAATTTTCTAAATATTTTTGTACAATAAAAAACACTTTAAAATGTCTTTGACTATTGCAAGAAAGTGGCTCCAGGGGCCGCCCTCAGATGTCGCAATGGAAGTGATAGTGACTTTTGTTTGCATGTTGATCGATCTTCGAATTTAATAAATGATTATTATTCCAATGGACATGAACGACTTTCAAACAGGGGCGTAGCCAGAACTTGGTCATGGGGGATTTAAAAAACAATTTTTTTGCCAGTTTAGTATTACATGTTTTTTTAAGTAAAGTGCACTTTCCAAATAGGGCATTTTGTTGTGGCTTATGTGACTTCATGCATTAAAAACTGAATTTTTTCCCTGATTTTTAGTAAAATTTTCATGAAATTTGGTGGACTGAAAGCGAAGTTATTGCATCTGAAGTGGAAGTATGTTTGTGTCATCGTACAAAAATGTGCATCGAACAAAGATCCAATATTAACTTTTGTTTTAAAAATGTTTAAACTTTAACCGAAGCATTTAAATTGATGGACCAAGTTTATGGTGATTTTTGTTTATGCCGTGGTGGAGTTCATAAGTGGTAAAAGCGATTTAAAAACGATTGTCAGAACATAAATGATGACCAAATTGTTAGCCAACTGGATCCGCGATCACCGTAGATCAAAACTGGGCGGTAATTCATAAAAGATAAGCCAAAATCTTCATTGAAATTCTTGAAATTGGATTTAACCTTCGCTTGACTTATACCCACCCGGGTGATATTTTTAATATTCATGTTTAATATCTGCACAAATTTTGGGGTAATTTTCAATAACATGAAAATATATTTTTTTTAAATTTTGTTCATGTTTAAACTTGAATTTTGTCATTTTTTATACATATGTATCTGGGTGATCCCAGGCGCTTTCGCTACCGTTTTGATTAAAACTCACGATAAATTTTTTTGCGTACCTCATTATGTGTTCAATAAACCCTCTGGAAAGAAATCTTCTAATATTTTCCATAGTATCAAAATAAATCATTAAAGTTAGGCCTTATTTCGAAATACGAACTATCGCCAGAGGAAGATACTAAATACTTAAGTATGAAAATCATTTATAAATTATTATATATTTATTGTGATTTTTACTCAAAATAGCGGCGGACGTGCCTGGGATCATCTTTAGTAAGGCGAAGGTTAAGCATCTCAATAGCATAAATTTATTGCATTTTAACTGAACATTTGGCTATCGAAGGATGCCATCCCATCTATTGACACTTGTTTTGACTGTTTTTTTGTTTTCACATGATGTGGCACCGTGCGAATTTCACCTTTTCAAAGAATGCATTTGCCGATGAAAAGAAGCGTTTTGAGAAGGTAGAAACCATCCAAAAGGCTTGTACCGACATCCTGAAGGACATTCCGGTCGACGAACTAAACTACTCTTTAGACATGTTTTTAGAACATGCAAATCGCTGTATTAAGCCTAAACGTGACTATTAAAAAAACAAATTAGTTTCGGTAAAAAAACGGTTTTGTTAATATTCTTTTAAATATTTAAAGATGAAAAGACCTTTTTGCTAATGTGGGAACGTACATACGATGCATAGTGATTGAAAATGTTGACAAATTATAGGCTATGGGGGGGGGTTCTGACACCCTAAACCCCCCTTGGCTACGCCCCTGCTTTCAAACGATAACATTCCATTCAGACCGATAGTCACCGGTAGACGGTCATTACATTTTGTTTAATTACAGCGCTTTAAAAGAACTTGAATAAAAAACAAAAGGACTTACATAAACTTCTAGGAACGAATGCTGCCAAATCGTCAAGCTCCACTTAGATCTGACGTTTTGTCTTTGAGGGCATTCAAAAAAATAAAAATTATTTCAAGAGTCAGTACGATTTGTCTGTTTTTTAATTAATCTAAGTTCATGCACATCAGTCATTTTTTAATACGGTTTTACCAGTAGATACAAAACATGTTGTACAAGAATCTCCCTACTGAATTTTAGCTAAGACGTCACTAGGTTAGGTTAGGTTAGGTTAAAGAGCCTATTGCGGCGCAGAAAACTTTCGTAAAAAAAGTAACCCCGTTGTGATACGAAGGAAGATCTCTGTGAAGATCAGAAGCCAACTCAATTTGTTAACAACTCAACGGGACTCAGGAATCCATCCATTCATTTGACTCTTCAGATGCCCAATCGCCAAAAGTGAATACAAAACGCTCGTGAAAATTTTTGTATTAAAAATCTTGTTTGTTATTTTTAGTGGAAACTCGTAGTTGTGCATGTTACGCAGTTCCTGGTTTGTGATTTTTCTTTTGGAAAATTTACATATCTGCCGAAGTGTAGAACTGTACAACTATCGATAAACTACTCGACCAATTTATCTGAAATTTAGACACAATGGATGATATGTGCAGGAGAGGCGTAATGGATATTATTATTTGTGTATGGACAAGAGGGCGTGACACTGCCCATACAACTAAAATCCATCATATTGAATAGCATTGGATTTATAAATCGGATAGCATTAAAATTTGGTACAACGTCGTCCCATGGATCTCTTGTTCCACTGGTGAAATCATGGGCGTTGGAAAAGGGGCGTGGAACTGTTTCTGTAACGAAAATTTGCTGATAACTTTGGAACTATAAGTCGCACATATGACATTTGGTGCGAATTCTCTGCTTAGACACACCGTTCGACTGGAAAAATTGGGTAGGCATTAACCAAAGAGTCGCCGCCTATAAACCGAAGATTTTTATTATAAAATACTTCTGGAACTACAACTCTTATAGCATTGAAACAAATAATTTGGAAGAGGGACGTGGTACTCTTCAAGCAACTCAAAATCTTAATATCGAACAACAAGCGTACGTATCAAAACAGGGGTCTTGATAAAATCTTTCAATATAAATATTTTTCAGTGCAATTGCCGAGTGTATATTAATGTATACAACATTTTTAATTTATCCGACAGTATCGATAGAAGATATAGATATTTTTCGAATGGACCAACTATCGATAGTTTCCCAGCTCTACCGTAGTGCTCATAAAAAACGCGAGTTCAAATATCTGCAAATATATCTGATGTGAATTATAAAACAACTACCACTCAATAAAAAGTTATTCGAATATTTATACATGATCAGCTTGATTCAAAGTAGGGTTCGCATATAACGGGTTCTTCCGGCGCCTCTGCTTTCCATGCCACCACTTCATCCGATCGTACCCCACGATGGTTTTTACTTTCATCCTTTCGTCGAAAGCATGGCTTTTCACTTCGATGCCATCCAGGGACTTATTCATCGAATACGCTTTTCACAAGGCATCATTCGACCAAACAATCTGGCCAAAACATATTGAAACATTTAGTGTTGAACCACAGATAACTCATCAATGAGTTATCGATCGATGAGTTATCTGTGGTTAAACCAATCAAAAATTTACATATTAATAGAAAATTTGGAAATGAAAATATTGAACTAAATCCAACGATTCAAATTATTCTTTTCTTTTTCAGAACTCGTAATTAATCAGAAAATACAATTTTTGATTTGCACCTTTCACATGAAAACTTTCCTATAAAAACCATCACTTTACTTATGCCTGAGTGCATTTATAATATTAACAATAAAACGCAGAATATTAAAGGCGAGTGAGAAACCCAATCCCAAGATTTGCCGGTAATAAAATAACTCCATGCAACAACAAAACAACACAATGCAACAACTCGAGCCAGCAGAGCAGCGCAGCGAGAAGTGGAAGGCGAGGTCTCGCCAAAGTGTGCGCAGGCGCACTCGAATGAAGAAATAAATCTTTAAAGTAGTAAATAAAAACAAAGACAAAATAATAAACTAACGTCAAAATGGAGAAGCGCGACTGCATATGGCAGTAAGCAACAACAATGTAAGCCGAGTAGCGAGCGTGTAAGAAATTGTAACGTGTAAAAGTCGCATGCGAAGATTTTATTTTATTGAAAGAGAAAAACAAAAACGAGAACAAAACTGAACTTGGCAGCAGCAGGCGGCGGCATGCACTGGTACGAAATCTGGGAGAAGGGGGCAGCTGCAGGAATCACATGTCGGATAGTCACTAGTCGTAAATTAAAATCTTGAAGGCAATAAAAATTGTTCGTACACAATCTGATGAAATGCTGAGTTGAGCAAAAGACATTTTGTTCCATACCATTTCACTTCCTTTAATTTTTCTCACCATAAATTTGGTAATTTCACTGGATTCGTGTACATAAATAGAAACTGTCTGCTCCAGAGAGACATTATTTACTTTGTTTTATTTATGAAATAAATAAAGTGACTACTGTGTTGTGTGCGGTGCCAAGATTGTATTAAATGAACATCAGAACGGCTTATGGAAGGCTTTGAATTGGTTTTAGTTGATTTCGCTTAGTGAGTTTTCCCAATATAAACAAACTTTTAAAGCTGTACTAATTGCGTTTATTTTATTTTGCTTAAAATGTCAAATGTGGAACATTTTTTGTTAATCACATCGATGCTTGCAACACCCAATGAAAGCATTACCAGTATGAAAAAGTTCATTTGTGCTCACACAGTGGCGCCAGATCAGGCGATTTCCTCCTAGATTTAGGAGATTGTTGGCCTTTTAGGAGAATCTTTAGGAGGAAGAATTGTTTAGGGGAAACTTTAGGGGATTTATATTTTATGTTAGTGGATTTTTCGGATCCTCAGTGGATTTTTGGGAGATTTTTGGATAACGAAGTATGATGTATTGGGAACACTGGCAACAAAACATATTTTGGCAATTATTTTAATAGTCAAAGCACCATATTGTGTTAAACATTTGTAAGCTCATAAAATGTAAGCCCGTTCTATCTCGTTCTCAGTTATTGCTGTCACAATGAAATCTCTCCAAAATTGCACTTTTTTAAATTCATTTGTTACATGTTTTGTTTTTGTTAAGTTGTTGTTGTTAAGCTTAAGATGAATAAAAAAGGTTGCATTAAAAGAAATTATATGTATAAATTTTTATTTTTTTATGAGAATTATAATTCCTTTGAAATTACATTCCTTTGAAATGCAAACTATAAAAAAAATTTTAGGAGATTTTTTTTAACTTTTAGGAGGAAATTTCAGTATTTTTTTAAGATCGTTCACACACACGTTTTGGATCCGTTCACACAAACTTTACTCTGAGACGCAATACAATTATATGGATATAGACTAGAATATATAGTTTATATAGGTTAGGTTAGGAATATATAAATGCATAACCTTTCACTATTCAAATCTCGGCACTTTCTTCTTGACGTTACTTTTATGTTATTGTCATCAATTGCAATGTGTTGCTTTTCTAAGCCAGACATGACTAATGTTGCAATCCTGATCCACCGAGCCACAAAAAGATATCCAGATATCATCTCAAGTTTTTCACTTTGGCAATTACAACAACCCGAAAATGAGCAACTTCCCACTGTGCTGGCAGTGCCGATAAAGATTGTATTCGCTTTTGTCGTTTCTTCTCAATTTGGTGCAAAGTTCTCTGCCACCGCAACTCTGGCAACAATTTTATGTCTTTATGACATCATAAAAATCACGAAAAGGATTCAATTATCCTTTGAATATATTGATTTTCTTCGCCCCACGTCTTTGCCCACTTTCTTCGTGCCATAAGTAGTTGTTTACTTTTAGCCTCTCCCATTGTTCTTTTGGCCGTTTTAATGGCATTTCTCTAATTTTACGAGCTTCTGCTTGCGCTGCTCGCCTTCCAGCCGCATATCTTCGGGCTGGTATCTGGCGTGCCGGTAGCCACTTGTCACCGAGACCCATAAAAACGCAGCGTGCCATAAATATGAAATAAATAAATAAATACTTATGTTTGTGTTTCCGAATAGCTGGTGGGCTACTGTGGCCGTACCGCGCGGCAGTTCAACATTTTTACGTCTCTATTCAAACACATCAGCAAGCAGCAGCCTCGCTTGGCTGCACTTTTAATTTTTGATACGAATTTTGTAGGCATTTGGCTGCGGCCAGACTATAAAAATCTTTCATAATTTTCGGTTTTCAAAAATTGAACAATTTTCCGCGTTTTATGGCCTTTTCATTCCTATCTGTGATCGTAAAATCGCATGCACCTGTACACAGGCCAAGTTGGAAGCAATAATATTCATACAACACACACACACACACATTTGTATCTGTGTACATGTGTAGGTGCTGCAAGTGCAGACTTTGATCTTGCAATGAATTTACGACATGCTGGAGATAATTTACTCCGGTGTGGTCCTTTGGCTGGCTGCGATTGGCGTCGTATGAATGAATAGTTTGCAGCTGATCTTAAGATTTTGGGCCAAAAGACGAGTTTCGTTTTAATAGCTCAATTGTCTGGTTGATAATATTTCTAAATTGAATGCTTTTTTGACCAAATTCCAAAAATTGTGTTAATGTAGTTAATGGTGCCATGTCCTTTATTCATTAAATCAATAACAAAAAATCTTGCATTATTTATATTCCACAGACCATCAGGTAGCGCCACATCTATCCTGGGACCACTCCTTGTTAACCGCTCTCCTAGTACCGGGTTGAAACTTTGGGCACATAGATTCCAGTCTAAGTGTACAATTCATCTCCGTCTCCTATAAAAACCCCAGTCAAAACTGAAGACTAAGTTCGAGGACAGATGGGTAGATGGTTCTTCAAAACCTTTTTTTAAGAGCTAACGCGTTCTAGGGATTCCCCTTGTTTGCTTTAGTTTGTAAAATCTTGCTTCAAAACTAATTCAATATGTAATCAATAATCAGAAAACTGAAGCATGTTCTCCTTTCAATTGTGTGTGTTTTTAACCCGGAAAATTGAAAAAAGTTGGCCCTAGCGCTACTTTCAATACATTCTAAATTAAGCCAAAGGTATGAAATCATATATATTGGTTGTATATAATTTTTTAATATTTAAAACTTCCAAGCTGTTTGGTTCATATTAGGTGGTTTAAGTTACAAATCAAGCCAAGTCTCAAGAATCCATATCAGTTTCTATTATTAGTGTTGCCATGAACGGCGCGTTCGTTCCTATCAAAGAACTTGTCTGAAATCAAATCTAGCAAAACGGCACACAACCATAAAACAGCTTTCGAGCTACGAGTATAAACCATAGTTTGTCAAAGAACAAACGGAACGATAACAAAAGATATTAGATATAGGTACATACTTGCAAAATATATGTATGTTGTTATACATACATACATGTATGTATGTACATACCTCATATGTTTACAAGCCAATACAGTATTGCGAAGAGGTTCGTCTCTTAAACATTTCCACTTGGCACTTGATGGGCATTGAATGAGTGACTTGGTTGGGCAGGCAAGTGGAAAGCGCTAGACCAATAGTTAGTTGGTTGGGTGGAGATGCATAGAGACACCCAACAAACTACTATGGACGTGGACGGTGTACAATTACCTTAACGCATCGACAATTATACGAATGGATGGCTGCGGTGCCGCGGCAAGGCAGAAAAGCAGAGATGCGCCAACAGCCTTTCGAGGCAATGATCGAGGCGATGGCAACAAAAACAAATTACAACTACAAGGCGGTGACGGTGTGGGCAGGTTGTGCGATATGTGATACGCATTTGTCGATGCACTGGAGCAGGCGATGCCATGGCGCGCACGCGGATTGTAAAATTTATGACATTCGGTGGCGGTGAGAGCGGCAATTCAGGTGTTGCAATGTGAAGAGGCGGACACATTAGAATTACTTTACGCATTTGAATACTTGCAGATAGCAATGAATATTTTTTGGACTTCTGGAAAACTATATTCGATATTGAAAAATAATTTATCTAGTGTTTGAATTTGGCGTGAAACAGTCGGTTCATTTCAGTCATAAGCAAAGGCCATAGCCGAATAAGGAAGGGCAAAGCGCCCCTTGGCCAATTTGGATTGTTTGGATATTTTTAATATTTGTTTGTGTCATTAATCCCCGATTTGCCAGAATCAATATAACAAATAAAAACAAATATTAATTGCTTTCAAACTAGTCATCCGATTTGGATGGGATTCTAAAAAATTATTTAAAAATTAGGTTAGCAAATTACGTTTTATTTTGTAAATATGACGCAAGTGGCAAAACATGTGGAAAAAATATATATGTGACGAAAGTATAAAACAATTTGGTGATTGTACCAAAATTCTAGCTTAACAAAAAATATTGAGTTTCATCCATGTTTCACCAAATTTTTTTTATACTTTCGTCATATGGTGTTTTACAATAAAAATTTTTCCAGATTTTTTTTCCACCTGCGTCGTATTTAAAAGAGATAAAACGTATATTTTTAACATAAATTGTTTCTTTTTTAATTTTTTTTTTACGATATGTTTGTCGTACAGCCACAACATTTTTTTCTGTGAATTTCTGACATCGGCTTTAACAATATATATAATTTTTCCAGACCTTTTGTTCACTATATTAAAAACTTAACCTCAAAAAGACATTTTACATTTAAAAAAGAATTTTTACATATATTTTTTTCTAGGTATCACGCAGCTTAATAAAAAATCTGGAAAAATACATATCGTTAAAAACTATTAACTAAGTAGTCAGAAAATTACAGAAAAACATGTTGTGGCTGAAATGAAAATTATCATTCATCCGATCATAGAATTCTTGAAAATAGATTTAAGCATCTGAATGGCATAAATTGATCGCATTTTAACTGAACATTTGGCTATCGAAAAGTGTGTACACGGTTTGCTTTGCACAAGTTGACTGACGACATCTCATCGATAGACACGTAGACTGATTTTTTTACTAAAAAAAAAATGGTATTAAACCATCAACTACTCTTCGTATTCGCCAGATTTTGTACCTTGTGACTTTCATCTATTTGGAAAAATTGATTTGCCGATGAAGGGACAACATTTTGAGGACGTAGGCTTGTGCTGACACTGTGAAGGACATCTTGGCCGACGATCTTAAACACTCTTAAGACATGCTTTAAGACTGTGGAAATTGCTGTATGGAGTCCATATGAGACTATTTTGAATAAAATAAATCGGTTTTGCACAAAAATGTGTTATTATTTTTTTTAAATGTTTCAAGGTAAAACGACCTTTTCGCTAGTTTGGCAATGCGTAAAGCCTGCATAGTGTTTAAAAATTTTGATTCATGATAGGCTATGGAGGGAAGAGGGGATCTGCCACACAAATCCCAAAACCCCTTGGCTACATCGCTGCTCCATGTTCATATCGACTCACTCAGACTTGTGACCAGATTTTCTAATTCTCGTTTGTATAGTAAAAACCTAACCTAAACAAAACGGCGCCAACGCGCTAATTGGATGTCGGAGCATAGCCACTGGAACCAACCAACCAACCAACTATCCAAGGTGGGATTTGGTTATTCTGGGTGCGCGGTATAAACAATTCGCTCGCAACCGATTGAAACACTCCTAAATATTTGTTTTTTTCTTTTGCTTTTCACTATGAATTTTGAGATGCAAAGTCAAAAGTGAACCAACCATATGCTGTGTCACAATTAATGTTCGAGTGATAATTTTAGGTTGTAATTTGAAGAAATTATGTTACACAGAACCGCGACGCTTTGCATTTAATCAGATGTGAACGGCGAAAAGAAAGCACCAAATGGCCGAATGCGATTAAGCGGCGAGCGAATGATCACAATTCTCGGCACTGACGCTGATGTTGATGGTGTCTGTCAGCTTGTCTGCCACCTACGTGTTGCCGATGCTGGAGTCGAGGCGAGCGAGTGGTGCGCCAACTTCAGCGCGGCCCCAGCACCAGATCGGCGGCTCTTCGCGCCCCGCTGTCACAGTCGATATTGTGTTGACACTAAATTTGCATTTAACGAACAACGCTGCTCGTCCCTTTTCGCGCATTCGCACTCGCCTATCGGTAGGCATGGCATTAGTCATATGAGAATCGCGTTGTTTTTGGCGTTGCTGCGTATGTGTGTGTGTGTGTGTGTGTGTGTGCAGATTTAATGCGCCTCCACCGGCGATGTTCACATTTGATTTCACTGCATTAAAGTAATTAGTCAAATTTTGTGCGAATGTTGTTGCCATTGTGGTTGTTGTTGTTGCTGTTGGTTGTAGAGTGCCCTCGCTAGAAAGGAAAAATCATCGCGCTGCTAAATACTGTCAACTCGACTAGGGACGCTGCTCGACTGCGGTCGCTGCTCTCCTTCTGCCGCCACTTGCGTGATGTGTGTTGCTCGCTGCGCTCGGCCATAAGTGTATAAATGCATTTTTATCGCCCACACGCCGCCGCAACACAGCGCTGTCGCCACACGTCGCCGGCGTGCGCGCCGCCACGCATCGCAACGACCGCCGCCACAGCCAACAGACAAATACGCCCACTTTGCTGCGGTGCACTCGAAAATTGACTTGCGAAAGTGCCAGACAGACCGCAGGCCACAGACCGCAGATCGCTAATCGTCTTCCGCAAATATAGTTTGCCAACTTTACAATTTTAATATTTTATATTTTTCGTTTATTTGCTGGCTCCTCATTAATTTAGTATTTGCCGCTGGTGCCAGACGCGCACCGGCCGCGCTCTTCGGTAGGCATAGAAGTGTCAGCATTAACGTCAGCCAAATGACACTCGTAATTCTTTTTACGATCGGGCATTGGATGCTGTCGTATAGCGAGTAGGTTGGACGCTTCAGCGTCTCCACACTTCATGATCCTATTCGAAGTCTAGTTTTCACGCGTAGAAACATCTGCAGTACATTTCGAACACTGCAAGAGTTGAGAACATCAAGGAGCATAAAATGACATTATTTTCGCAGAGAATATCAACGTCACTGCCCATAAAGAGCGTGCGGGAAGCAATGCTTTGTCCAGCTGAATTGAGAGAAAATAGATCATGCGCAGCTTGGATCCGATTGAGATTCCATCGAAAGAAAGTAGCGTTTTTAAACAAAGGTCCCAGTGTCTAGAACAGGGGCGGATTCAGAAAAATATTTCGGGGAGGTTTCAAAAAGTAATTCTTTAATATATATAAAATGCCAAAACCGCCTTTTAATGTGTATGTAGTTTTAAAGTCGATCCTAATATTTCGGGGTTTCAACCCCCCAACCCCCCCTGAATCCGCCACTGGTCTAGAGTAAGTATCCCTGCGCGCTGGCTCAACACTAAAAAACAGGACCTAAACAACCGGCGTTGGAAAACTTAAATAGGGGCAGTAGCGCATACAGGATTTTCTTTTATTTATTTATTATTTATTTATGTCATTTCAAACCATATCTGTTATCCAGTATTTTTCTAAAAAACATATATTTTGGTGGTCTGAATTCCCAAACTCCGTTGCGCTGCTCTCTCAACTGGGCTCAATTCTGGATCAGACAACACTTCAACATAGACCGGATCGACAAATGGTTGTAACACTTAACAACTGCAATTGTGAGGATATAAACTGCATAGTTAAACAATAGAAAACAATAGAAGCCATGGATGTTGTGTGTACTTAGTTCACTTGCAACGTCGTAGATCTCCCAAAAGTTATGTAATAATGCAAAACAACAGCAATACACATGTTAGTGCCATCACTCGTACTCGAGTCTCCGAGCTGTAACAGTAGCTTCAGTGGCATTTTAAAATCCAAACAAACAGCACTCAAGTCTATCGGAAAACCACCAAAGTGCAGCAACAAAACCCATCAGATGTGAGTAAAAAACATTAAACCAGCAGGTCATCTCACATGTTGACGCTGCATATTCATAACTCCTTCAAGATGCCAGCCGGCGCTGTTCCTCGCTCCGCTTTACAGCTCGCCCTGCCGCCAGACGAAGTTACGATGTGCCGAAGAAACAGCAGCGACAAACAGCAGGCCGCATTCCGCTGCCGCATGTGGTGGCTGCTGGCACACTGCCGAACACGCCGGGAATTTATCAATTAAAAAAATCTCAGTCATGAAACCGCATAAACATTTCAGCTGCACTGACCGGGCTCAATAATTTTGCATGAAAGTATTAATAAGTGAATTGTGTTGTGCTGTATGGGGTCTGCCTACCATCGCGACAAACACTGCGCATGACATCGAGTAAAGTTGTTCGCAGAAGAAGCACACTGCCAGGTCAGAGACAAAAGAGTGGGGAGCATGTTTGGTGGGAGTGAATTCCACATAAAATAAATTATAAATGATGTTTAACGAATATTGAAAGCCCATCGCCGTGGCCAAGGGTTGAATCCCAAGTTAGAGCGGTCAGCTAGCATCCAATGAGCATAAAAGCATAAAATGAGCGGCATTTTAGATTGAGACAATTTTCTATACATTTTCCCAGTAACTCATTACGGTTTCGTTCGTTCAAAGGGTTTTAGTCCAGATCCTAAGCTATATACGCTTTGGAAATCAAAGGGAACTTAATTTGATTCGCAGCTAAAGTAAAAATTTTTATAAAAAAATGTTTTTTCGCTTAAAACTTTTTATTAGTACATCTTACGCATATATGTAATACTTCTATATTGGCAGCAACCTATTTTCACAATGTGTTTTCATTCGGAAATCAAAGGGAGACAAGCGATGAGACAGAAAACACGAAATTTTGTGAATGTATTTCTATACGTGTACACATGAACAACTGTCAAACTGCTCCAGGGGCGGTTGAAGAAATTTCAGTTAATTTCGACAAATTTTTTTTTTTTCAGCCAATTTTTTCCCCGCCTGAACGCACCTGACTTTTTGACACTTTTGACAAATGTCAAGGTACATTCGTTTATATGCTTTCTCGCTCATATTTCACTATTGCTGTACTGTGATGTTGGCGAATATACCTTGAGCTTACTGCCAATATAGAAGTATTACATATATGATCTTACGTAGCTAATGTTGCACATCAAAAGAAAGGTATGAAAAATACCTTTCGTTTGATACCCATATCGTGTAAATCAGTTGGAGATTAATTGAGTTTTTTTGATAAAAACTTTGAACTTTGACGCCGAGCCACGCCTTTTATGGGCTTTTCCTAGGCAAAATTTTTAGTTTGTTAGATGGAGGAGCCAACCCTCTATATAAAAGCATACTCATTTATTTTTTCACGAGGCTTCGCTATACTGTTGTTATGCCTCGACGAAAGTGGGGTTTTTGGGACATTTTTGTCGAAAACTCAGTTTGAATGTATTTTTTTTGGATTGGTGTCTTGAGCAAATTTGTTGGTCGTTAAAATATCTACAAACTTGCCGAAGACAGTAAAGCGATATTCGGAGCGATTTAGGACCTATTAGCATTTAAACGTTCGAAGACTTAAGCGACGAACTCGACTGAAATGAGCAAACTTCAAAGTCGGATTTCTCTTAAACTAGAGCCAATCCAGCCAAACGGCTGGTGGATCTCAACTCAGTATAGCTATAGAAAGTCGCTCAGTAGGTCCCCCCCCCCATGTCTGAATTTTCTACTTGCACAGTGTAATCAATTAAGCCCACCGTACAATTTATTTTTGATATCTCTGCATCGTGTTCTTTGTTTACAATAAATTATAACTATTGATGATTATAGAGCAATGAGTTTTCTAGCCTCTCTGGAATACCGTCGGAGCAGATG
Source organism: Melieria picta (assembly GCA_964056695.1). Lineage (NCBI taxonomy): Eukaryota > Metazoa > Arthropoda > Insecta > Diptera > Ulidiidae > Melieria > Melieria picta. The sequence continues at coordinate 45,276,529 of OZ057398.1, forward strand.
TAGCGTTCCTAATACTCTGCCTGGCAATGACTGACAATTCTTCTCTAACCGCTACTTACATGGGATTTGCTCTACTGAATCCATCAGTAAGAGCAACTCGACTAGCCAGTGGAACAGAAAAATTCAGAGTTCAGACAACGTTTCTTAGATGTATATACAATCTGAATACTAGGTGGGATATTATGTCGAATCCGCTGACAGATTCTACTTCCTAAGGATCGGCTACCGAAAAACAATTTTTTGTGTCGGATATTAGTTCAATCGGGATTCGAACCTTTGACCTTCTGACCTAAGGCCGAACACACTAACCACTAAGAGACAACAGCTGCCACTGGTAAACTTTCGATAGCAAACAAGTTTACTTATGATACAATTTGCGATGCAGCATCATACCACAAATCTTTCAGATTCGCTTGCAACTTCGTCCTCATTACGCCTAAAGAAGTCAGTTCCTAGTAAAGCAGCACTATTTTTTCGATTTATTCATAATAACGAAATGACTAAATTGATTACACGCAATGATAAGATTATAAACTGTATGAAATGTTTTTATTTCAGCCCATTTAAATTGTTTTTTTTTTAATTATGCAAATACGCAATCAGTGAGCAACTCATTGCATTCGTTCTCCAAGATTCACCTTTGCAATTAAATAATACTCGGAATTTGTATTCTACAGTCTAAACACGCCAGTTTATCTGTTTGCCGTGATCACTAATCGATTCTTATGTTACATATAAATATGTGGGCAATAATATAAAAATGAATTTTTATTGTGTGTGTGTTTTGTTGTGTTCTGAGTATTCTTCAGGAGTCCGCCGCTTTTCCTTCATTTCCATTAAGATATTCAATAATTTTATGATATGGCAACCGAACGGACAACAAGAAAAAGTCGGCAACAACGCCAAACAAAGCGCCCGCGCTGTGACAATATCGGCGCACGACGATCGTTAACGATTTTTGACAAATCACAAACGCCAAAAACAGCTGAAGCCACCGGCACTAGCCCCAGCTGTCCAGCCAGCCAACCGCATGAACGGTGCCTGCCGCCGATGCGATTGCGATTTCGATCTAAAATACACAAATCGCTCATTTCCCCCGCGCGCAGACCACTTGACGGCTTTTGTAGCCCGCGACTATTCGCTTTTCGGCTCCGTGTAAAAGGCGAGAACGCACTCGCTTGGCATGATCAGCTGCACTGCAGCGCAACAACAACAACAGCAACATATAAACAAAAGTGAGGCGAGCGGGCGAAAAGCTGAAAAGTCAAACAGTCTGGTCGAGACCGACGCAGAACCAGAAACAGAAGCGCACACATGCATTGTCGGCGGCGTTTCAGGTATGACGCGCATGCGCGAACGACATTTTTATGATCTGTCTCTTGGCGTTGTTAATTTGTTTGTGTACTTTGCCGGCATTTGGCCAATGCTGTTGTCTTCGCTCATTTGCCGTTGTTGTGTCTGTGCTTTTTCTTCGCTTTGGGCTTTGTCGCTGCTGCTGATGATCGCGAATATTTTCCCTCGTTGTTGTTGCGATTGCTATCGTTATCGCGATGGTTGTTGCTGTTGTTGGTGTATTGTTGTCGTGCATTGAATGCATAAATAGTGCACACGAAATTAACTGATCAAGCGAGACGATCTCTCCACTTCGGTTCCCCCGTACCGAAGTGAACGTGTCGCCGCGTATTAACATTTATTTGCGCTGGATAATTGCTTGGACGATCCGCGGGCGGAGTTTAACATTTTAACAACTTGATTACGAATCGGACGCAGCGTTTAATTTGGGCGGTGAAAGTGTTTTTTTGGGGCTGGGTGCGCACTACCACTGGGTGGGAGCTTACTGCTTTCCTTATGAAATTGATAGACATTAAGCGGGGAAATTTTTGCAGGTCTCAACATCTGTAATAACTTGTAAACTAATAGAGATAATAGAGATGAAATGATACGTGATTGAGATGGTAATGATCCCCCACAATTTTTCATTTGGCGGCTGCTCCCTCAATAGGCAATGCGTCGCCACAAAAGACGAATGTCGTATGTTCCATTAAATTCAATAGCATATACGACAATCATTTTCTCAGGCGACGAATGGTAAACCTCTTAGAGGAAAATTTCGTAACTTGCCGTTTGGAATCGACAAAAAATGCAGTACACGAATAGTTGCGGAGAGCTGGGCTTTAGTTACCGAGCTGTCGAGCCCGTTCGGTGAGCCCCATGTCTTAATAGCTAGTTTGTAGAATTGGCACTAGGCGGAGGTTGACTGATTGTCCGGGAAGCCAAGGGTTTAGTTGTACAATTCAATATTATTCCGCTAATTCCTTACGTTGGTGACCCCAGACAGTGGCTGGCGACTATCATTACCTTCATCATAGTACGGGATACCAGTCTGAGCAACAGCTACGGTCACTACTTCCTACTAAAAGGAAGTGACAGAAGGGTACTGTCTGGTGTTTCCAAATAGTTTACAGAGCCTTCTGGATTGTGTCAAAAGTATGGGAAGTTGTACATCAAACAACAGAAATCAGAGAAAGGTGTAAATTCAGCGAAACATCTTCACAATAAGTCATTGGACTTACTCATCTTTCAGAGAGATGGAGTTCGCGAAGTGTCGACTTTTTGTGTCTGCCCAGCCACCGTTAAAATTTTATTTGAGATCTTTGGCCCGTGCACATCCTGCGAAAAGGATCACTTCCACGATACATTGTGGGCAGGCGGTCCATGGGGACAAACGACAACGACAGGGATTTTTAGTTGGTAAGAAGCGTTGAAGTGAAAATTGAGCTTAACCCATTAAAGCCGGGTACCAGTTCCGCCCATACGATTTTGATAAAATTTCATACACGACCTGGAATTGACCTTTACCCCAACCATCCCTATCAATGATTTTGAGATATCTCTACCACGAACTTTTCTGATTTTTTTAAAAAGTTAATTTTTATGGGTAAATTTTTACCTATTAGGCAGCGATGGGTTAAAGAATAATGTCAATTTGCGGCTGGGCGATTTCTGGATAAGATTTTCGACGACATGAAAGCAAAATCAATGACTTCGTTTGAAATATTTTCGATGGAAATAATCACAGCGTCAGAAAAGAAAGCATTTGGTCTAAACTGCAACTGTGACTATGCAAATTGTCAACTGCCGCTGTCGCTGTCACTGTCACTTGTTGGCGGTGACAGTAACGATAACAAAAACAACAAAAACAACAACAGCCGACACATCCGCCCAATAAACAAACCACACACTAAACTCGGACTTAATTTGCTGTTTTCTATATATTTATGTAAGCGTGTTTGTTGTTGCTGCTGCTGTTGTGTGCGCATATGTGAATAAATAAAATTGCAAGAACTAAGGGGCAGCTACTTCAAGCACCAAACATAACAACTGCAACAATTCAAAAGTGTGCAACAAAACCAAAGTGTTTAAGACCAAAATTCGATACATTTGGTGGGGCTGAACGCTAATGCCACCATCACCACTACAACACCAACAACAACAAACAAGCCCGAACAAAGAAGTCAGACAGCAAACTGGCCACCGCAACAACAGTAGCCATGAATTTGCGTGTACAACACGAAAACCGTGATCTGCAATTTGTAGACTAAACATTGCAATGAAGTTGGCTAAAAGCAGTAACGGCCACGCAGGGCGGGTGTCGGTCACGTGGCGAGGAGCCAGGGGCAGCAAAGTTGGTAGCATTGGCCACATTTTTATAAATATTTGTCTGCCCCTGTGCACAATTCTTTAAGTGACTGCTAAGAGTTGTTGCAGCTATATGTGTTGTTGTTGTTGTTGGTGTTGTTGCCAGCGACAATTTGCGATCGCGCTTACAACAACGCGACAGGAAGCACAACAAACCACAGCCCAAAAGAGTCACTGCAACTGTGACAACGGCAAACACACACACTCACCACCAACAACAACAACAGCGACAACATCATTCGCAACAACACAACACTGCAAACACAAAATAAATTAAATCAAAACCCAACAAACAACAAAACGCAAAAACCTGAACAATGCAAAACTTCTTAAATTTCAATTTGTTAGTCAGCCCAAAAACAACAACAGCAACAACTGTGACGGTAACTGCGACTGCGACTGTTGCTGCTGCTGCTGCTGAAGACACAGGCGACTGCTGCGTGTTGGCACAGCGATGCCCACTGTTCGCCCAGTGTGTGACTTTATTGACCATATTGATGTATCGATCGCTGGCCGCTGATAAACCGGCGTGAACTCCGCTTATTTGTTGCTGCCGTTGTCCGGCCGATGGTCGTTCTGTTCTGTTGATTTTTGTGTTGTGTCGATTGTTTTAAGCTGGTCACAAATTTCCATTTGACAGCTTGTCGTGTGTGTCGCACAGTAGGTGGTGTCAGTGGTGTTGGTGTTGCAGTCGTGTTGCTGTTGCCTAACACCGAGACGATCGCTTGTCTTGTGAACGAGCTGATCGGTTGATTGTGTGCAAACAATACAAATAAAACATACTTATTTTGCATAGGCGGAGATTTTTTAATGAGTGGGTACCGAAGATCTAATAAATGGCTACTAAAAAGATAAATATTGCAGATAAAAACAACTGCGGCCACTTGCAGTTTAAATTGTTGGCCAAAGATCTTCTTACAACCTTACACTGCTGAGAGAACTCATGTTCCCCCATTTGCCAATAGGGTCCTCAATGATATTTTCTTCTATGGGTTTCTGCTTCACAATGGAGAAAGTTTTAGAACGGAGCGTTCTATCCATCTCTCAGCAAAAACTGCAGAGATTAAGTTTACGAGGAAAACGTAGAACTTCTCCTCTAGTGTTGGGAATCTATGTATTTCTTTATCATCGATATTAAACTATTAAGATCGAATATGGAAAATGACTACGAGGACAACTCCATGTGGCTACACAGTGGTCCATTTGATCTAAATGAAGTCCTTCGGATGGCCGCTTCACCTGCCTACTTTAACCGAAGCAGCAAGTATTTTCATAATATTGGAGGTGTCAGTTAAGCCCGAAGTGTCCAGTGTCGGTGATGATTGTCTTTTCCTACACCTGCGAATCGACTTTTGACTACTTACACTACTCCAACTTAGATCAACTAAAAACCATGTGAGTTTTTCTCACAACTTCTAGGGGAATTCTTTGTAAGGTGCCACTCTTTGTAATGTGCCACCCCTGCTCGAGTTTGATGTTCCAGCAATCCAAGCAAAAAAATTCCTACCGTCATTATGGGGGGGTGGGGGGTAAGGGTTTACACTTTCGAAAAATCAAATTTTTGTTAAACATTTCAAGAATATATTCTCAAAATTTTAAGTCGATCGGAGCAAAAATCTTGAAGTTATGGTCTATAGTTAGTCCCCTGTCCCTTAGTGCAGGTATACAGCTTATTCTCTTCTATTGTTCTGGTCCCAAAACTACTTTTTCAAAGTCCGTGTTCACTGTAATTTAAAAACTACTAAACCGATTCATTTGAAACTTGGTACACATTTTCTACATATAAAATACCTCCAACGTTTAGTAAACAATTTTTTTTACATTAAGCGGGTTTCCCACCCACAAAATGGCGGGATTTTTCGTGGAACATAGCAGTTTACACTTAAGATGGCCACCAAAAATTAAAAAAAAAAAAAAAAAAAATCAGAGAACGTTGGGGGGAGGATTTGATAATACTTTGACTAAATTTTAATGGTTTTTGATTTCAGATAATTTCCGACCGAGATACAGTGATCACCGCAAATTGTATTTTTTTAAAGATGTTCTGGGGCAAGCTCTGTCACCGGCTTGGTTTGTAATATTCTTCATAAAAAAATTACAGAATATTGTTAAAAGTATGCTTAATAATGTACAAAAGGTTTAAATAAATTTGATCAATCCATACTTTCAAAAAAAATTAATAAAAAAGTGTTTTTTTACGCTGAAACCCTTACCCCCCTTAAAGGTATATATGACAACATAAATTTTAATGTGGTTTTTGAGGGAGCAGACGCAATAACACGGTATGGGTAAATAAAAGTGTCAAATTTGGTTAAGAGAAACATAAAAATAAAAACTGAAGGTTTTTCTTGCGGCGAAAAAGACATTAAATATGCGCAAGAAACTAAGGTAAATATCAGTGTTGGACTTAATTTTTAATGCTTTTTCATAATCCGAAATGATATTCGAGCATATCATAAAAGGAAAAATTTATACAATGATTTCCAAAATGGCATACAAATGTAAAGTGTCACCTTTCTTTTCTTTGTAAGGTGCCACCCCTCTTTTCTTATTGTTTTGTGATCCTATATCGGTAAAATGCCTTTTTGTTGCTCGGAATCGTCATTAAAATGAATTTAAAGTGTTCTTAGTCAATTTTTCTCTAATCCTATCATGAGGAATAAAGTTCAGTTCAGTTTTGTTTATTAATTTCCATATAATTACCGTTTTATTCGTTTCCATTCAATTTGCATTTTGCTTTCGGTCATTTTTTATTCAATTCAAATTAAACTCAATAATCTTTCGTAAATTTTCTAAATCATGCATTTTTACTTGAGATCTCTACGTTTTTAGCGATTTTTTTAGGGGGTGACACTTAACATAAAAAATTTTAGGGTGTCGATTTTTAACACTTTGGGAAATTGGCTGTAAAATTAGTATTTATAGTACAAAAAAAATCAAATGAGGTGTTTACTTGGATCATAGCTCTTCTAAACCCTCTTTCCAACGGTATATTAACATTTGCGATAAGTTAATTTTCTAATGAGTTATACGCAAAAAAGCCATGGGGTGGCACATTACAAAGAATTCCCCTACTAGTTTCACGACAATTTTGTTCACATTCATCTTCTTACATTGCATTGCAGCGTAGAGTTATCTGGAACACCCGAAAGATTCTCCTCTATGAAATGTTCAGCCATTTCCCTAATTCAATACGTACTTATGTCGCAAACAGCAGAAAATTACGCTGAGATTCTCCTTCATAACAATAAATTCTATTTCATTGAGATATTTTCAAAATCTCATTTAGGATGTGAAGGAATTTTATTCTTTCAGTAACAGAATTTACTTCCTCAAAAATCTCACCACATCTTTATGAAAGTATCTACATATTTTCAAAATTAACGGATTGCACTGATCACCATTAAATTATTGATGTCGCTTTTTCTCATAATCATTGTTTGCAACACTGCCCTCTATCTGTCCTCCCATTTCGCCGCAGACAACAATTGCCAATTGCTGTACATGACGACGTGACACTGCGAAATGTGGACAAGAGCCAATAGGATTGTATTGCTTATAGTATGCAATGTACATTGTTGTTGTTGTTGTTGTCTGCACAAAAATGCGCTGAAGCGGCACTAATGAAATTTTGTCATTAGTCGCCGAAACATGGACACATGTGGCGGCAATGTCGCCTGCGGTGCTCGCTTCGCCAGCTGACCTATCAATGGTTGTTAGGCTTTTGGTTTTTTTTATGCAGCCAAAAATCAATTATTGCGATGATGTTTAATAAAGGCCACATGCAAACTAAAGCGATGGTTCTGCCCGCCTTAATTGGGCTTCCAAAGACAAATAGGGGTGAGTGGTCGGGCAGTTGTCTAAATATTCGAGCATCTTCGCAGCGCATCAGTAACTGCTGCTATTGTTCTCATATAATTATGTGTGTGAGTATGGCAAAGAAATACGGCTTTTCGAATTTTTTTGTAATTAAAGTTCATTAGCCTTCAGATGAAAAAGCAATAACATAAATAAGTTGCCAAGTTAAGTGGAGTTTTCTGATCGCAATTAAGCACAATAATTCTCTGTTTAGATCGTATTTATTGTGATAATGGTCATAATGTTACTCTATGTAAATACATATCGCTCCTTCGCTGCAAGAACGTCAGCTAGTAATTCAAAACTACATCATTCCGAGAAAATTCAATTTTAAAGATTACCATTACAGGCAGTTCAAGGTATCAAAAAATGTTTCATGTCGTCTTGTGAGCAAAGTATTGAATGTTTTACAAAGTGGTTTTGACAGATAAAAGATCATATGCAGATACACACAGGGTTTTTTTTTTAGTTATGACGTTCTTGCAGCGAAGGAGCGATATGTAGATCTATATGGTCTGGAATAGATCTATATAGCTGATAAGAGAGATTCGGGAAGAACCATAAGTTTAAGTCGATTTCAAATAGAGTAAAGAATTAACATAAGCTCCCACCAGTGGCGTATTCAGGGGGGGATTAGGGGGATAGATCCCCCCCCTTGGTCGGCTATGGTTTTCAGACAAGGTTTGGTAAATTGGCTGTATTGAGATAAGAAATCAGCATGAAGATTTTCCTTTCGGTAACGTTGCTCTACGCAAAATCTTTAGCTTTACTAAACTCAAATCTTAGTCTTCAAGAAAAATTCGCCGCTTGTACTTTTTGTTTTGATTCCAGCTGGGATCAAAAGCGATTATTTTTTCGCTTGACGGTATAGTTAGTGAACAACCAAATGGTCTAAAGTGTCAACTACTTCTTTTGACGATATAACTTCAGGTAATTTTTTTCACCAACATATCCTGGTTATGATGAGAAGTGCTCAAAGGGGCATCTTCGGCGAAAACCCAGCAATTGTTTACTTAGTGTGTCCTTTTCATAGGACGAACATAGCAGTTGTCACTAAACCCACTTTTTTCATATATCTCTTATTGGTGTTAACGAGGTTCATTCTTGATTACAACCGTTACGTTCTTGGCGAGCGGTTTTGCCACCGACAGAACGAAAAATTGGTCTGGCTGTTGTGTAACTCTACAGATTATCAAGAGATTATGATGAAGTCTTTTTTTCTAACTTGCACAAATTGCTCAGCATTTTAGCTACTCTGCCGGTATCTACAGCAACATCAGAGCGATCATTTTCAACACTGAAACGCCTGAAAACTTATCTTCGGAACAGCATTGGACAGGTACTTAATAAGGGTGTGATATAAAAATAAAACATTTTTTTAATTTGTTGTTTTTTTTTATTTCAATCAAGGAACGCCTGAATGGTGAAATATGCGCCAATATTTCGCTCGAATCATGCTCGCAGCACTTCAGTTCACAAAAATATTTATTTGTTGTTTGTAAATAAACAGCTGTCAAATTGAACCTCATTGAGCAGTCTGGTCGTCTTCAACTAAAAGCTCTTTTTACTTAACCCTTTCGCTACTTTGTTGCCATATGGCAACATGCTACTTTGTGAAAGTCTGCATCCTCTATGTTTGCAAGAATACATTTTTTTGTTGGTCTTTAGAATAGCTTGAAGTTTTAGGAAAAATACGAAATTAATAAACTGAGTATTAAAGTTTAAAGAAGACAAGTATACACGTTTTTTTAATAGTATATCTTGACATAGTAGAGGAAGAAGAAGCAGAAAAAATTAGAGAACCTTTTTGATTTGACGTTTTCTTTCAATTTAGATACATTTACTTTTTAATTTTGGCTGAAATAAGTGAAAAAATATTCAAATTTTCGTTATGCGTACAAAATTTAATGTTTTCGTAATTATTACAGCCACAACGATGTGGTTGCTCTTATAGAAAAACACTCTAAAATACAGGGTCCGAGTATAAAAATTAAAATTTTTTTTATGGAATGTTGGTAATATAACCACATAGAAGTTTAAGACGTAACATTTAAAATTGTATCTTTCCCCAGTAAAAACCTGTAGCGAAAGGGTTAAACTAGTTTAAATGAGTCAGTTTGAACGCCATATTGGCAATGTTGGCAGTACACATGATGAACGGCAGAAAAAGTGATCGATAAAATGTGTACTAAGCAACGAAGGCTTGATTTTATTTTGTAATATACTATTAATTACAAAAATTCGATTTTTATATAATTTCATGTATGTGATTTTGCTTTGAGAAAAAAGCAATTAAAACAAATAAACGCAAAGCTTAAGGCGTAAAAATTGTTGAAAAAAAGCGTAAACCATGTAGAAAAAAAGTATAAAAATATGTTGAATAATTCTTCCAAAATTCCCCCCCTTCATGAAATCCTGGATACGCCACTGGCTCCCACATTTTTGGAGCCATCGGCAATAATATTACCGTTGGAACGAAGGTCCTAGTTGAACCAAGTTCAACCGTGCGACAAAAATTAAGAAACTTTTTCACACCGGAAAAAATCCATATGGGCGTGAAACTAGAGACCAAACATAGTAATACTGCGTACTCAGTTTTTCATTTCTACATCCTTTGTCCTTTTAAAAGGACTTCAAAATTTTTAAGGGGATAAATAATGAAAAAAATATAAAAAATACTTAATCTCGTTAGAATATGGCGATATGTATATCAAATGAAAGAGGAAAGGCTCAAGAATTGAAATAAAATTGATCTTTTATCTATTTGTAAAAAAAGGATATGAAAAAGGTCCTTTGAAAATTTAATCCTTTATATCCTTGAAAATTTATAAAGAATTTTCTTGAAAAGTAAGTATGTTAAAACCCAACATCTCCTTGATCATTATTTAAAATTTTGATAGGCAAATAAATTAGAATTTTTGTACTTTATTAGAATTGCAGCTTCCGCCTTTTTTTAATAACTTTCTAACCAATAAAGTTAGAGTAATGAAATTTTGACACGTGATCAAGGAGATTTTGGGTTCTAACATATTTACTTTTCAAATTCGTTATAAATTTTCAAGGATATAAAGGATTAAAATTTTCAAAGGATTTCGAAGTATTTTTTATATTTTTTTTATTTTTTATCCCCTTCAAAATTTTGAAGTCCTTTTAATAGGACAAAGGATGTAGAAATGAAAAACTGAGTACGCAGCATTACTATATTTGGTCTCTAGTTTCACGCACACATGGATTTTTCCCAGTGTGAAAAATGCTGTCGCACGGTGTATTCAATCATATAGCTGCCGTAACCTCTTCCTCGAACATTTTCGTGCATGATTGGGATTGGAACCTCCACGATATTTACCTTTAATCACCCATCTATTATTTTTCTTGAGTCGTCCTGCATGGCTTAAATACAAATATGGCTTCTACCAATGTTTTCGCTGAAGATCTTAGCGGGTCTCTCTTGATGCTTTCGTAGAACTTAGCAAGCCCAGAAAAAGTGTTTCTACTCTATTGTTTAGGATGACTAAGTATATCAATGAACCCAACTCGACATTTGTTGTCGTGGCACCTTTCAAAGTTTCAACTTTGTTTATATAAATTTTTGCCCCTTCCACTTTTACAATGCATTAAACTTTAGGTATATTCAATCATATGCTTTAGCTGCCATAACCTTTCGTCATGGACCGAGCTTTTTTATTTATTTTTAAATGTAACATGAATGCGATTGAAAGTTTTCAAGGCTTCAACCCAAAAAACAAAGTCCTAATTCTTGTTTGATGTCACGAAAGTTATTTCATGCTACGTGGTGGTTTGGCCCGAACATTTTCGTACATGATTGGGAGATCCAATTTGGGACTACGGCAAATGCTGAAATCTAAAACATGACCCGGAAAACCTGACCCAGCTACGTAATCGTGTTGTCCCCCCATTTACATATAAGTTGGTAATTACATCCCACAATCGCTTGACCCAAACGCAACGTTCGCTTAATCTCATTCACTATTTACTTATAAATTTCCTAAAATTCGATTCAAACTCGTTCGATTTGTGGCAATTTGCAATCATCTCACACTTATTTTCAATGCGTCCCATTTGGAAGCGACTTCAGACTTTAATAGCCAAAGAAAATCACAACAAATCACGCGAACGCGTAGCGGCGGCCAGTTCGTCGGAGCGACATCTTCCAGGAATTGGAAAACCATAAAAGTTTTGTCATCTGTCGTTCACTTCGACTTGCTACGGTTCCATCGTCGCGTCGCGGCCTAAGCACGTACGCTGCCCACTTTTTGTGCTTTATACTCATTTCTTGTTGTTTGAGTTCTCTTTATTTTACGACTAACTATTTGTATTTTTCGAAATCGTTCCCGTTTAATGCATGATTTGATTTCGCCTGAAAACCCCAACTCGAGCAGTAGCCGCAGATTTTTCGGCCAAGATTCGAGCGATGGCGAGGAAAATAAAAGATTTCCAGCGTTTGATTGTTGCGCGCTTAGTGCGCAATATTAATTTGTTGGCTAGTATCGTTCGGCGGTTAGTTGGTGTGGTTTAACTGCTGTTGCTGCTCTTTGGTGGCAGCAGTTTCTAATGTGTTGTTGTTTTGGTTTTCGGCTCAAATATTGCTGTCCCGCAGTGTTGGCTTATCTCGGAATTGAATGAAATTTTAATGATTTCGTTGTCTGGCTGACTTTGAACTGTGCCGCTTGGCAATGTTTGGGCCGCTGTTGTTTGCGGCGGGTTTGTAAATGGAAAACGGAAGTGGGACATTAATTTGGCAGGCAAAGAAAACGCACAGTGATGCAAAGACAACATGGCAAAGCGCGCTTAAGAGTTTCTAATTCAAGTATTATGATAGTTTGGTTTGGGGTTTGTCACGCGGGGGGAAAAGACTACTATAGATCTATTTCTGGTAATTAATCGGTTTTACGTTATGCACGCTTCGTCCAGTTTCCAGAGATAATGTGGCTTCCCAACTTGCTCCTCCAACAGAGACATGACCTCCCTTTTTGCTGTCGACCTCTAACTATAGAATCGAATACATTTTCCTCGGAGGACATGTTTTACGAACTCACACAGCTCGTGGGTAGCTCGTATTCGATAGTCGTTGCCAATACGAACTGGAACAAAGATCTTACGAAATACCTAAAAACAATGGTGTCCTATAGAGTGCAAGCTTGTGCTACTTAATTGCCTACCGAGATCATAGTAGCATATATAAGCAAGTATGATCCTTCGCTTTATCTCGAAGTTGACATCGTTACTGTCCAGCCTTGATATCATTGCTGTCTTCATGGTAAACAGCCACCTTGTCAGACACATCGAACTCCAAATGTCTTTTCCACGTTACGATGCTGCAGACTGTCGGTTTCGACCGTCTTTAATTCTCTAAGAAAACAAAAAAATACTAATACTTAGCTCCCCCATTTGCCCTTCCCGTCCGCTTGAATCAAAGCTCTTACTTATGTGTCTCTGTCGAAATTGTCTCGTGTCAATAATGTCAAACACTTTGTGGGACATGTTCAAAGTTCGTAGAAGCCTCTGTACCCGGTTTTCGGTAGTGTCTTCGCGCCATGTTCGCTTATGCGTAGTCAGACTTATTGTGAATGCTTATTCCGAACTCTGTGTTTGCATGTTGTACACAAATGCCATGAAAAACTTACAAATAATTTGTTTGCTCTAAATGTTTGTCTCCTGGTCGTTGACTGATCCACTGGCGTTCTGCGGCCGCTGACTCTCTCCCTTGACAAATTGTATGAAATGATTTTTATTTGATTTTTTGTAATTCGTTGTTTGTTTATTTAATATTGGCGCCATGTTCACTGCCACAATGTTGTCTTTATTGTGTGTTGTGGAGAGAAGAAAAGAAATTAAACATATTCCAACGAAATTGAAAGCAAGTTTTGTGTAAATACGAACGCGCGCACACGACACTAACAACTTGTCACCGACAGATAAGCAGATAGGCGGCTACAACTTTTCATAAGCACGAAAACGTGATGGACTGTTGCCAGGAGAAGTTAGAACTTTCAAAGCGCTGTCGCTGGTTCAGTTGTTGGCGGTTCTGAATTGGTACGATTTTTGAATGGTACAATTGTGGGCAACGCCTGTGCTAAGTTTAGCACTTTTGATCCCAATGTGAATAGCAACTATATCCTATTTAATACCTTAGTAATTATATTGATTGAGAGAACTGTTAAAAATTAATGATTTTCAACTTGAAATTAGTTACACTGCACAACAAAATCAAATTTTTTTTTAAATAACAAGGTTCTGACAACGGATTCTGGTAGAGGGGGTAAAAAAAAATATACGTGTATCGGCGTTTTGAAAGTTTACGTCTGAATTTTTTTTTAGGGGTGGTCAAAGTTTTCCCCTTTTTGCACATTCTTATGGTGAATCGGCATACGAAAACCATGTAACCTCACATTTTAGGTATATGATGTGTTCAGCAATTTGATGTCAAATACTACGAAGAACATTTTTGTGGAGCTTTTTAACCCTGTAGCTCCTATTTGTATGGGTCAATTTGACCCTTTTTTCTAAAATGCCAAAAATGTCCTATAAAACAGAACTTTTTAAGGACAAAATGTACAACGAAAATATTCGCCATAAAATTCTACTATAGGTCTCTGAATACGTCAAAGCTCAGAAATTAACTTGAATGCCAGAATTAAGCCGAAACTGAAAATGTGTTTAAGTGTTTATTTCGTTCTTAATCAAAATTGGTACTAAAATCTCCTACAAAACTTGATTTTTGAAGGTTAGTGTGTATGGGAAAAATGTTGGACACAACATTTCACTATAAGTCACCGTACAAAAGAAAGCTCTAGATATAATAATATAAATAGAAAAATGAGAAAAATTTTGGGTATTTAAGTTATTCATTATATTGATTGATTCATTCTGTAGTTCTGCTTTCATTTGTTAGTTCGCCAAAAACTGCTGCCCTTCGAATCTAGTTGACTTAAGAATTGATTTCGAGTCATTAGATCCCAGTGAAACTAATTACTCTCGTCTCTTTCATGTGCCCGCATCTATGTATCTGAAGTCACAAGCCACCGCTCAATGTTCATAATAAATTAAATGGCAACAACAAATTGACGAAAGATCGGCGCTAAATAGATGCGCCGATAATGTGGCGGCACGCTTTGAACAGCCATCGAGTGTCCAACCGCCCCCGACTCCACTCCTCCTCCGCGTTCCACTTTATTGCGAGTTGATTTCGGTGCTCGTCGCTGGTCGTGCAGTGGATAGACGGAATCAGGCACTGAGCTGTCAACGTGCCATAAACGCGTCACCAAAAACACCTTCAACACCAGCCGGCCAGCAACCAACAACCGGCAACTGCAGCCAATGTGCTCGCGCCGCAGCAACAACAATCATTATACGCTTTGCGCATGCGTATAAAATGCCATTTCGTTTTACATTTAAATGGCGAATTTTAATGTTATTATTTATCTTGTGAGCGAAGGAACGACCGAACCAAACGGCGCGTCTTTCTTTCGTTTTATTATTTGTTGATTTTCGCCGCCAGCTGTTGTCTGTGTGTGTGTGTGTGTGTGTGCGTTCGAGTACCTTTATTTGTGACAGATCAATCTGTCAAAGTTTTATGTGATTTTCGTTTGTTCGCATGGCAAAAGCGCTGAGCGTGGCGTCGTTCCCCACGCCCCGATGCTCGCTGGCCGCCCTCTGTAAAATTTGTCATACTTTGGGCCGAAGCGCACCAAAGCGGCCGCTGCCATCACGTTCAGCGCGCTGTCGGTTCTCTTTATTTTCTTCGTATTTGTGATTTTTAACTAAAATTTATGGATTTTTGTTTAATTTCCTTATCTGATTTTAACGCGCCTTTACGGTTGGCACCGGCGGCCAAGCAGCGAGCTACAAGCAGGAGGAGTGGCAGGCGGAGAATCGCTCGAAGGGAGTTTGCTTTCCAGTTGAACTTTGATTGGATTTACATTGGATCCAATTGTCTTAGCTTAAACAAGGAAAAACTGCGGAACAAAGGACGTGGAGCTTTTAAATAACTGCAACTTGACTTTTGACATTTCGAATTTGGATAATTTTAAAATGTAAATCAGTTAAAGTGTAATCACTGAAATTATTAAATTACAAAGAAATATAATCGGATTACTTTACTCTGTGGCTACACATGTTCCTAAATTCCACGCAGTTTCGTGTTCAATGCATCGATTATAAAATATCTTCAACAATTTGTCAATTTAAAATGCCATTTAGATTTGTTTTCAGTTCGCAGTCAGTGTTATCAAATTTATCAACTGATGACGATCAACCAAAAGCGCTGGCCCCACGTTCAGTTCACCCACGCATAAACACGTTATCCGTCGCTACAGTCAACTTGGCCCGGCACTTCATTTATTTACTCATCAGAATTCTGGATTTGTGCTCAAGTACTTTTCGCACATCAAGCGTTGGCAGAGCTTCTCTCACTTAGTCCTTTCACTTCGCCAACGCCCGCCGATGCCATTTGTAAAGGAGACAATTATTATTAGTGTCCGAGCGAATATTCGGTTTCGATTTCGGTTTCAGTTTCGACCAAAAAATGCCCGAAAAAACGGGCGAAATCGAAACTTTGTATAATATTTTTTACATTTTATTGTGTAGCGAGTGCACAGCTATTTAGTGCAGTCGGACAGAAATATAGTGAAAGGAGGAGTAATTTAGATGCCACCAATGTAAATAAACTTCTTTTTTTAGCATATAATATAATAGCATATAATATAAATTATTTAATTTTGAATATTAGCGAGTAAGGGGTGATTTTTTATGTTTATGTTTTTAAAAAAAATTAATGAATTGTTTTTATTAATACGTATTTATTTATTTACTTAAAGTAAAATGCGTTTGTTGAAAAATGCTTGATATGGTGATTTTTATTTCAACTAGAAAGTTTCGGTTTCAGCCGAATATTAAAAAAAAACCGAAACTCGGTTTCGGCCCAAAAAAGTGGTTTCGGTCGGACACTAATGAGATTGTAAGCCAACTGATTTACTGTGGCTTATTGGTACCTTCGAATTTCCATTGCAGCTACTACAAAAATATATATATATCACAACGGGCCCTTTTCGTGGCCTAAGTGTGTCTTTCGGCAAGTCCCGTGCCTAGGCAGCCACTTTAACCTAATACAAAAATATGGAAACACGATTTTTCTTACGGCAACTACCCTCTCTGCAGGAAAAGCAAACCTTTGAGCGTCAAATTACCTATGAAAAAGCTCCCAACTCGCCGTTAGGAATCGGTTTATATACAACCGATAGCGGAAAGATACAGCTTAGTCTCATTACGGCAGCACTACAACAAGACAACAATTCAGTAGGCTAATTCATTTTCGTTCATTTTACTTGCGTTAGAAATGGATTTACTATTTTACGTGATTTGATTAATTTGTTAGCATAGTTTCCGATAAGTAGCGCTCACTCACTGTCCACAATGACCAACTGAAAATTCTTCCTTTCGCTGCTGCTGCTGTGGCTTAGCTCATATCTCTGCTGCTTGTCTAACAAATCGAACATCGAAGCTTATTGCCCAAATGTTCATTTCTCAAGTGACTATTTTGTGCTGTTGTTGTTGTAGGCTATTCCATGTTGTCGTTTTGCGACTTGTGCGACTGGCGCATTTGTCTACAATTAAGGTGCACCGAAATTGTGTCCATAGGATCGTCGCTATCGCTGGCCACGGTGGCCGCGGCTGGTTGCCGATGTGGTGTCCACTTGCGAGTTGGTCCGTCGACTTGCTATTCTCTGGCACAAAGATACACGACGTGTTAAAGCTGTGGCAGACATGGGACGTAGCACCGTGAAAGCAACGAAACCTCTGATTGTCAATAAAAACAAAGACTCAACTCCTACTGTGTGGAGCAGGGGCGTAGCCAAGGGGGGGTTTAGGGTGTCAGAACCCCCCCCATAGCCTATAATTTGTCAACATTTTCAATCACTATGCAACGTATGTACGTTCCCACATTAGCAAAAAGGTCTTTTTATCTTTAAATATTTAAAAGAATATTAACAAAACCGTTTTTTTACCGAAACTAATTTGTTTTTTTAATAGTCACGTTTAGGCTTAATGCAGAGATTTGCATGTTCTAAAAACATGTCTAAAGAGTAGTTTAGTTTGTCGACCGGAATGTCCTTCAGGATGTCGGTGCAAGCCTTTTGGGTGGTTTCTACGTTCTCAAAATGCCTTTTTTCATCGGCAAATGCATTCTTTGAAAAGGTGAAATTCGAACGGTGCCACATCATGTGAAAACGGGGAGTGGTTGATGGTTAAAATTCGACTTTTAGTAAATAAAAAACAGTCAAAACAAGTGTCAATAGATGGGATGGCATCCTTCGATAGCCAAATGTTCAGTTAAAATGCAATAAATTTATGCTATTGAGATGCTTAACCTTCGCCTTACTAAAGATGACCCCAGGCAATTCCGCTGCTATTTTGAGTAAAACACAATAAATAAGTATATAATAATTTATAAATTTTTTTCTTACTTTAGTATATAGTATCTTCCTCTGGCGATAGTTCGTATTTGGAAAAAAAGGCCTAACTTTAATGATTTATTTTGAGACTATGGAAAATATTAGAAGATTTCTTTCCAGAGGGTTTATTGAACACATAATGAGGTACGCAAAAAAAAATTATCGTGAGTTTTAATCAAAATGGTAGCGAAAGCGCCTGGGATCACCCAGGTACATTTGTATTAAAAATGACAAAATTCAAGTTTAAACATGAACAAAATTTCTAAAAAAAATATTTTTTTATGTTATTGAAAATTACCTTAAAATTTGTGCAGATATTAAACATGAATATGAAAAAGATCACGCGGGTGGGTATAAGTAAAGGGAAGATTAAATCCAATTTCAAGAATTTCAATGAAGATTTTGGCTAATATTTTGTGAATTACCGCCCAGTTTTGATCTACGATGATCGCGGATTCAGTTGGCTAGCACGTTAGTCATCATTTATGTTCTGACAATCGTTTTTAAATCGCTTTTACCACTTATGAACTCCACCACGGTATAAACAAAAATCACCATAAACTTGGTCCATCAATTTAAATGCTTCGGTTAAAGTTTTAACATTTTTAAAACAATAGTTAATATTGGATCTTTGTTCGATTCACATTTTTGTACGATGACACAAACATACTTCCACTTCAGATGCAATAACTTCGCTTTCAGTCCACCAAATTTCATGAAATTTTTACTAAAAATCAGGGAAAAAATTTAGTTTTTAATGCATTAAGTCACATAAGGCCCAACAAAATGCCCTATTTGGAAAGTGCACTTTACTTTAAAAAACATGTAATACTAAACTGGCAAAAAAATTTTTTAAAACCCCCCCCATGACCAAGTTCTGGCTACGCCCCTGGTGTGGAGTGAAGTGCAGTTTGTCCAACGACTACAGCAAGTGAAGTGGAATGTTGCATCCACTAAAGTGCCTGGCAGTTGTGCAACAGACACATACAACGTGAGCACATTTCAATGCCTGAGTTGAATAAATAGAAAAGAAGCACCAAATGCAGCCTAAATCTTGAATGCTGAATTGTTGAAAATAAATGAGAAATGCAACAATTGGATTTAGCGTTTAAGTATTTCAAGATCCACCGGTTGAGAACTGATTAGAATTCGGTCGCTAATATTATTGGGGAATTAGTTTTAGATGATAAGTGAGTGAAGTGAATCATGTTTGAACTGAATGTAGACAGGATCTCATCTGTTATGAGTCTAACATTCCCGCACACTAATAGCTTGGATGCATAAAACCTTAAGTTCCGAGATGTAGGCTCAAGTTCTTATATATATTTCAGTTTATGGTAATTTATTGTTGTTATAGTGCGGCCAAATTGTTGCCAAGTAAGAGTTTTATTACTCTGTGTGGCACCTTCTTCCTTGCTGTCAATATTCCTATGTCCGGAAACCCTTTTTTTAGCACTGCGTTGTTAAAAGCTGTTGTTGATTACTGACAGCTACCTGAAATGACTTTTTCCTAAATCTTAAAAAAATACTGAAATTTCCTCCCAAAAGTGAAAAAAGTTTCCTAAAATTTTGTTTATACACCTAATTCTGTTTTTACACGGTAGATTGGTTCCAGGAAAAACCGTGTAAAAAAAAAACGTGTAAAAAAAGACATTGATGGTATGCAAAAATAGGTGATTGGTTCCTTATCTCTAAAACCTATTAAAATTAGTGAAAAACAAGGATTTTTTAAGAACAAGTATTCATGTTTATTTTATTAAATCACATATATAATGTGTATTTACACAAGCATAGTTACTTATTAAAGAAAAAAGATATGCACTCTAAGCTTAAAAATAATGTAAATTAAATGTATGACAATTATGTAAAAGAGCTATATTGTTAACAAAAAGAATAGGTTATTCAATTTTTAAGGTAAACAAAATTTAAATAAAATTAATTAAATTAAAAATTTCGTCTGATTGCATTGATACTTCACAAAATATTAAAACATTTCAATTGCTCTGACAAGTAAATTTGCTTGTATCCACAAAAAGGGGATTTCCCTAAATTTGTGATATGAACATATTTCGCAAAAATTAAATTTGACAAAAAAAATTTAAGCCCAAAATAATTTAATTAATTTGCGTAATTTTCTCATGAAAAAATAAAAATATATACATACATATAATTTTTTTAAATGCAGCCTTTTTTATTCATCTTCAGCTTAGCAACAACAACTTAACAAAAACAAAACATGTAACAAATGAATTAAAAAAAGTGTCATTTTTGGCGGGATTTCATTGTGACAGCAATAAGTAAGAACGAAATAGAACGAGTTTACATTTTGTAAGCTTACAAATTTTTAACACAATATGGTGCTTTGACTATTCAAATAGTTGCCAAAATATGTTTTGTTGCCAGTGTTCCCAATATATCCAAAAATTTCCCAAAAATCCACTAAGGATCCAAAAAATCCCCTAACATAAAATAGAAATCTCCTAAACTTTCTCGTAAACAATTCTTCCTCCTAAAAATTCTTAAATCTAGGAGGAAATCTCCTGATCTGGCAACACTGAATTCGAAGCAGTCAGCTATAACTGGACGCTTTGCTTTGATCACATAAGTAATTAACTCGAAAAGTTACAGTAATTGCCTAAGTTTTAGTACTCTTATTGGGGTCCTTTTGGAGTAAAAAAACTTAGGCTTAGCTCTTAGTACATTCTACTTATTGAATTATGCTAATTATGATAGATTATACTATATGATTCCCACTCCGGTTCAATGGTATTTAAGTTTCTTTACCTCATAATGCATCGACATTTAAGTTTTATTCATTTTGTTTCATTTATTTCAAAGTCCACAGTAATTTAACTTACAGACTAAGCAAACAAAAAGTAAGAACTTAAAAATGGAATAACAATAAGAATAACATTATTTGTAGAAGCAGTGCAGAAGTGTTTTTATTTCTTGTTTGGAAGTGGATAGATCAAGGTTAAGAGAAATTCGGAAAGCGTTCTCACCAAAGGGGCATTCAAGGCGTAATTTGACCTGCAGGGAAATATGACGAATATAACGAGAAGGCACATTGAAATTAATTCGACTCAGAAGCTAAGGACAATCTTATATATTAAATATTCGCCTCTTTTAACGGAAGCCGTGCCAAGAAAAAATCGTTTATCCATACATCTTCAGATTCAATCTTTGTGCATTCGAAAGAAATTAAGAATTTTTTAAATTCCTGAAAATTTCCTTCAACACCTTTCGTACCTTTGCAGCGCGTCGCTAGTTGGCGTGAATTTCAGTGTTTTTGGTAGTCGAAAATAAATCAAATTTTGATGTATTAGGGACCACCTAACTGAAATACAACAACACAAACAACAATCGAGTGTAAACAATCACAACCGCAACAGCAGCGCAACAACCGCAACAAACGCCAAAACAAAATTCCCCGCTGCCACGAATTCGGGTGCGAAGGGACGCACTGTGATGACCTGCTGCGTGCGGTGTGCTAATGCAACAACAACAATAACACCACAATACGAAAGAGTTCAACAACAAACCACTGTGGCCGATTCGTAATTTGAGCCGAGTTCGTAATTCATTTCGATGCGCGCTTTGGCCCGTTTTCGGCGCTACCTGTCGATCGATTTGCCTTCTGAGTTGTTTGTTGTTGCTTTCTACCGATTTGCCAATAAAAACTGTTCACTATGTGTTAGTTGCAGTATTGAAATTTTTTAAATGAGGCAAATTTCAGAGCATTTATAGGCCACAGTTGAAAATTGTGAGCCCAGTTTTTCCAGGTAGTTGGAGCAGCTTATGAAATTTAGAAAACTAAAGATTGATATTTAAGTTAGTTCTTGTAAAACGTCGAAAATCCCAACCTATGTACATATGTGGGTTTTGGGTTTGACAGTGAGAACAGGACTTGTGAAGGGGGTGCAAGATAGGCTTCAATAAAACATTTTATATTTGTTTTTTCTGAATAAATTTTTTAACATTAACCCATTCGCTGCCAAGCCTATATTATATGAAGTCATTCCCATTGCCATGTATATTTTGAGCAAAGCTCTGTTATCCACAAAAAATTTGCTAATTCGAAAGCCTGCATGTTATAACATATTTAAAGTAGGACGAGTATACTCGTCTTGGCAATACATGACACCCTGCCCGTCCTTGGCAGCGAATGGGTTAAATTGATTGCGAAGGTGAATATGAAATGGCTTTGGACCCAGAGTCAAGTTAGAAAAAAATTTAAAAAATATATTCAGAAGAAGCAAAAGTATACATTTTTATATTTCCTTGTAAAGGGAATTTCACTGGCTACAATATGGTATCAAACTTATTGTACCTTAGTAATGGATTTTTTCGAGAAAAAATCCGTTAACAAAAAATTTTAATAATAAAATGTTTTTTCGCTTAAAACTTTTTATTAGTACATCGTACGTATCTAATGTTGCACATCAAAAGAAAGGTATAACAAATATCTTTCGTTTGATACCCATATCGTGTAAATCAGTTGGAGATTAATTGAGTTTTTTTGATAAAAACTTTGAACTTTGACGCCGAGCCACGCCTTTTATGGGCGTTTCCCAGGCAAAATTTTTAGTTTGTTAGATGCAAGAGCCAACCCTCTATATAAAAGCATACTCATTTATTTTTTCCACGAAGGTTCGCTATACTGTTTTTATGCCTTGACGAAAGTGGGGTTTTTGGGACATTTTTGTCGAAAACACAGTTTGAGTGTATTTTTTATGGATTGGTGTCTTAAGCAAATTTGCTGGTCGTTAAAATATCTACAAACTTGCCACATGAAGACAGTAAAGCGATATTCGGAACGATTTAGGACCTATTAGCATTTAAACGTTCGAAAACTTAAGCGACGAGCTCGACTAAAATGAGCAAACTTCAAAGTCGGATTTCTCTTAAACTAGAGCCAATCCAGCTAAACGGATCTCAACTCAGTATACCTATAGAAAAGTCCTCTGTAGGTCCCCCCCATGTCTGAATTTTTGAGGGTAAATTTCACGCACAGTGTGTCAACAAAAATTCTTAACGAGGTTATCTTTTAAACAATGACTTGAAAAACGATCTACAACGATTTCAAGTCTAAGTTTTGGCCACTCCTGAAGCACTATGCTTCATAAGTTATATCCAAATTAAACAAGAAACTTTCCTATATATGCTAGGTTAGGTTAGGTTAGGCTGGCTGACCCACGGGGGGTCTCACATAGACCATGTTGGTCCATAGTGGTGCCAGAAAGATTCTGGAGCTTCAGACCTGTATATAATTTCTTAAGAACGTTTTGGCAAATCTAAGTAGGTCGCCGCTTTTTTGTTCCGCAATTCTTTCCAAGGAAGGGAACGACGCGGATCCCAGGCAGCTGACCCGTGATCTGTAGAGAGCAGGACAGTGGCATAGCAAGTGCTCCAGGGTACCTTTGGCATTGTCTTCACCACATCTTGTGCATGCATCACTTGGTACCAAGCCAAGTTTGGCAGCGTGGGACGGTGTGAGACAGTGTCCCGTGAGTATCCCGGTTAATAGTTTGCAATCCTCTCTTTGGAGTGATAGTACAAACTCTGTGTTGTTAACATTATGCTCGCGTAGCATGATTTTTGCTATCCTGTGAGATGTAGATCTCTCCCACATGGACGCCGCCTCACGAATCATATTCTCTTCAATTTCCGTCTTGAGCGTGGAGAGGGGTGGATGGCTGTCTGGCACGCTAACCGTAGGCAGTCGTGCCCCGGCTTTGGCGAGCGCATCAACCTTCTCATTTCCCTCAACTCCTTTGTGACCCGGTACCCAATAAATAGTGACTACTCTGTTGCGGCAGAGTTCGTCCAATTTGCAGTTCCGTACGCATATCGAGTTTGACATTACCCCAGCTGCTGCTTTTATGGCTGCTTGGCTGTCAATATAGATATTAGTCCGAGAGTCTGGAGGGGTGCGCTCCATTGCTAGTTGCGCCGCTCTTGTGGCAGCGTATACCTCTGCTTGGAAGATACTGCAGTAATCCGGGAGCCGGAAAGACTGTTGAAGGTCAAGTTCCGGACAGAAAACTGCAGATCCCACTCCCTCTGTCATCTTGGATCCATCTGTGAACAAGTTATAGGATTGACGGCTGAGTTCGAGCCCCTGTCGCCACCCATCCGGTTCTAGGACCACGTAGGGTTTGAAATTAAAATTATATATATATGCTAAATAGAATTACTTCATAAATCAAAACCAAGCATTTTCTCCAGTGTATTGAAACAGGTAAAGGACCTCATTAGTTGGTGTTTCAAAAAAGGCCATTGCCATCGTCAGCGAAAGTGAAAGTGTAGGTAAAACCCTCTGTTTGACGACCGCT
Source organism: Melieria picta (assembly GCA_964056695.1). Lineage (NCBI taxonomy): Eukaryota > Metazoa > Arthropoda > Insecta > Diptera > Ulidiidae > Melieria > Melieria picta. The sequence goes on from OZ057398.1 coordinate 45,300,893, forward strand.
GCTCGAAGGCAACAATCAACAGATTGCCGTAGAAACCCGAACAAACACACAAAAGTAAGAAAAGAACCCAATATGTGAAAAGCCAGACGGACAAGTTGCGCACAGACCCTATTTTCTCGACTCGAACTCGAAAGGAACAAAACAAAAACAACGTTTACAGTTGTTTGACAAGCAACAAAACTAAATACCCCCAAATACGATCAATCGATTCTTTTGTTTTCAATTGTTCACCTTTTCCTGTGATTATAATGAGCTTGTTGTTGTTGTTGTTTAGTTCTACGCCGAATAGCGGGCACTTGGACATTTTGACTTATTGCCCAGTATTTGTCAACATTGGACATGCTTTCGAACACAATACGATAAACACAGCCAGACCGACAGCGAGGGCGCGCAAGTGTAGACCAGGAAGGGGCGGACAATGCGCAGGCGCAACCATTAAATCCATACAAATGTGAAGAGTATAAATGAACGATTGCAGCGATCGTTAAAAATCATTGAAGAACAGCATTTTAGCAGCGGCCAACAACAACAACAACAACAACAAGCATTGCGCTGCAGCCGCAACGCGCTCACGTCTTCGATCGACGAATGGTCTTCGATCATTGGCAACTCGACTCTGTCGCTTCAACTCGCCGAACGTGCAGGCGTCCGACTGCACACAGTACCAGGTAGTTGGTCGAATTCGGTGTCTGATTTCGCTGGAAATGCTGGCCAGCAGCTCGGAGCAACCGAGAAGCGCTCATGGCTGCTCATCGATCTGCTCGTCTCAGCCTCGTTGTCGTGTTTCATGCGTGCTCAATAATGTTCTGTTCTGTTCCGTAATACCTGCAGCTCGGTTTAAATGTGTCTTGTGGTTTTTGTGTTTTTGTTATGTTTTATGTGAGACCGCTTACGCTGCTTGCATACGAAATTAATCGATTGTCATTGGTAATAAGATTTAAGAGGGCATTAAAGTGTGTGCCAACGATTTTTCATCCACCGCAAACAAAACCAATACCAACGCAAATCAATTACAACAGCATACTTACGCACACAAATACCAGTCTTGCGATTATAATTAAGTGTGGAAAATCTTTAAATACTCCAACAATTACGCATTATAACTATTTATAAAACAGTATCCAAGTGAATGTGGACACTTTTCAAAACATTACCTGAAGTAATCATTCGAAAGTTGCCTCTGTAAAATGGACCCAGTATGGATCCTTTGGCCGCTGATAAAAGCAGCCAGTTCATATATTTTCCTCACCTGTCCTGTGATGGCCACGCATAGATATTGAAAATGGCACAGAGCTATTGGGCGCACTTTGACTCAATCTTTCTGTTTCGGATCTGGATCACACTTGCGTACTTATTCAACAACCTTCTTCTCCGTTGCGCTCTACTGGAAATTAAATTACAACCCACTGCCGGAATGGCCAAAGAGCACAAATTGCAGTGCGCCTTATAATTTCTATAATGTTCAACTTTTAGTTATGCAACAAATAAAATCAAACACGCTTCGGCGCATTTGCAATGCTCTGGCACAGCAAGACCCCAACAACAACAACAACAACGAAGACAACCGTCGCCCAGACAGAACGCATATCTATTAGATATTTATTTAAGCTGACCTTGTCAATCGCGATCGGCCACACCGCAAACACAGCGCGGCGGCGCCGATCGGTCGCCTCCCCGCGCGCCTTTTGCGATTTTCCAATTGCGCGCATGTTGACGTTTCGATAACTGAAATTTGCCGCCGCGATCGTGTGAACACGTTGCCGGCAGCAACAATTGATTTGTCACAACATTCGATGCGATTGCAACATTTTCCACAGCCAAATCAATAAGGCACACAAAATGCACCGACACAGTGGGCGCATGCGCGGCCATGCGGCGATCGTGTCGCGTACGTGAACTGGGGCTCGCTCGCGACGACCTGCAGTCGTCCCCTGCCCCCTCGCACTTAGAACGAATTGCGTTTGGTCTGCGGTGTTTGTTTGATTGTTTCCTAGAAAAAATCGCGGAATTTCAAGAAAATCACGAAGGCAAAAGTGTCGGCGGACACGCGTCGCCGCTAAGCGGCCCTTTTACGGCTCGCCGCACTCTTTTTGTTGGTAAATAGTTTGTTTGCATTGTTTTGCGAGAAGATAAAATCCAATCGAATCGAAATGCAAATTATACAACAATCAGCACAACAACAACAAAAGCAATAAAATTGTGCAACTTGATGGCAGCGTGGCCAAATGATGAATGACGGTCAAAAACCGCTGTCAGAGATGACGCACTGTGGGACCAGCGACACAAATTAGAGGTCGAAACTAAATAGTTGAATATGAAAAGTTGTTTTATTTAATTAAGAGGGGGAAGCAAGTTCAAATGTCGACCAATATCACCCAGAGACGTTTTCTTTCATTGGTTAAAACGAAAAATTATATTGTTCTTTCGCTTTATTTTTGGAAACATTGGGGGTATTCACACCGAACTTGCTACTTCGTTAGGTTCGGTACTCGGTAGTTTTGTTCGTGTATTTTGTTTTTGTAAAAGTATTGAACTATCGAATTACCGAGTAACAAAGTAACAAGATGGCAGGCCCAAAAATTCGTTCGTTAGTTGGTAACACTGCGATCAGCTGATCAATTTCATTATATTCGCGCGTTGCACCTGTTTTGGGCATTTTGGGATTGATTTCTGTGCACTTTTTGCAACAAATTTATACGAAATCAGCTGTTGGAAATAACAGCTCTCGTGTTGGCAGACTAACGAGATTATAGAAAAAAATATACTCACAGTTAAAAACTTTACCGAGTTACCAATTAACGAATTACCAAACTAAGTAACAAGGCCGTTGTGAATACCCCTATTTGTTTTCTATTAAGTCATCATGTTTATTTCCACTTTGACTTTCTCAAAAGATGTTCACGTTTACTGTCACTAGGATTATGTGGTCTTTTTTTTTTAATCCGTGAGTTTCATAAAACCAAAGAAAGAAGCCTGGGCTAGTGCAGGTCTCCGAAACCACAGATTAAACGGCCAAGAAATGCTTTGGAATACTCCAACCTCGAACCTACGAACGAAATACACAGAAGTCAAAAAGGTACTTCAAGTGGTTCATCCTTGTTCAGAGAGAGCTGGTGCCGGTCACAAGATAGGTGGTAAGGATGGTTTCCTGTAAGACAGACAGGGTTTTAAAGGTGGGTGAGATACCCGCATTGCGCTCCGTTCTTCACCTGTCTGTGGGTCTGTTTTTCTAACATCGTAAGTGTCAAAACTGAGAGCTATGTCAGGTTAGATTACTAATCCAGCAGCGAATATATTTAGAGACCATCTTTGCCTGGACATGTGATTAACCCCCAAACTAAAACAAAAACCATCCAGTGCTCTGGGAAATTCCCCGATCTTCCCGATCTTCGCTTCCATTATCGTTTGGTCAAGAGTTCTACCAACTAGACAGGGTGGTGAAAGTGTCACTCTGAGCAGCCGTTAGAGGCTTAGGGACTCTCTCCGTTGATCTAATGTCAGATCGTATGAGATCTGATCTGATCTTTTAGTGTAGTGTCAGTGGTGGACACTGGAGGAGTTTTGGGAGTTCAACCGCATCCCCCCGATTCGATTCAAATCCATATCTATAATTACGATATGATTCAAAAACATTAAAACACCTTTGGTAATTGTCCCACTATGCCGATGCTGGTGCACAAAGAAATGGGAACAAGCGCATTACTGGCTAATGCAAAAAAATCTGGCCAAGTTGTAAGCGACGAATTTTGTTTACGGCTCAAACAAACAGCAACGAATGTGGGTGTGCGATAGAGACAGAAAAGGTCGTTTTCTTCGTGCAATCGTACGTTGATGTTGTTGTTATTTTGCAAATAAAATAATTCGTTGTGGTGTCAGTATTGTTGTCAGTGCTGTTTTTATTGTTGTGAATGCCTTTTGTTGCATTCAGTTGACCACATGTCGGCCGCACTTGCCGCTTTAGTGACTTTTTACGGTGACGCTCATGATCGTCATTATGGCCAACGATAATGATGACAACGTCGGCAGTGTGACGTTAATCGCGCACATTTCGCTGTCGACTGTCAACGTCAATGGCATTCAATCACGTGACATGCGGTTTGATACGGCGATTGGTCACATTTTAGCGATTTATTGGATTCGCGTGCAAAGGGCTAAAAGCGGCGCATTCCTCGAGTTAGCAATGAGAAAGCATCTACTACTTGCTGTGTTACTTAAGCAGGTCTTTTATAGCTAAGGACTAATTAGTCGGAACATATTGGAATTAATTTAATTAATTATAATTCAAATATCTTTGCGTATCCGCTCTTTGTAATCAATGACACTATTTCACATTGTTATTGACTCTTTACAACCAAAGACGTTTCTAAGGGAATTTCATATATGGAATCCAAGTTTGTATAAAATCGTTATGATGAATTTTTAAAAAAGAATTGGATATTTCCAAAATAAACTGAGTAATTTGCATTGTTCTGTGGTGCATTTCTCGCATTTAAGTTTATCAATAGTGCTGCCTTACTCCCTCGTCTTCAAATACTTTATAAAGTCTATTGATTTCGAATTCAAATTTAAAATATATGCAGATGAGAGTACAAGACATGAACATTTTTAGTATAATTTTGATAATTTTAAAATGCACTTGTAAGCACTTCCGTTCATTCAGATTCCTAGAATTGAGAATCCCACATATGTAGTATTTTGAAATTATTGGGCGTTATTTATAAACAAAACAATTTATTGTTGTGGTCTAACGGAAAAAAATTTTACTTGTCAGGAAATTTCTAGAAAACTATTATTTTTTATTCTCAATTGAATAAAGAATAAAGAATATCTGGAAGTCCCGTTGACCAAAATTCATACATTGCATCATCAGATTCAGCAGTGTTCTTTCAAATCTCGACCTTAATACACAAAAATAAGCTACATTACTTTCTATTTTTTCGAAAAATGTTGCTAATGAAAGGTCATTAAAGTATTTTAGGTAAGAAAATTAAATCAAGTAAAATAAAGCATATGGGGTACATTTGACAAAGAAGATGTGGCAGTAATTATGCGTAGCGAAATCGAGTTAAAACTGCCAATTCCAGAAAATCCGGCTTCAACTTCACGTTGTCGTACAAAATATATTTTTAAGATTAACTTGTCCAAATATTTTGTAAAATAAGTTTATTTTTATCCAAATTATTATTTTTTTGTGTTCAATTTTTGTTAACTAGAGACTTATAAATGAAATATCTATTATTTATTTTTTCCTTCGCGTAAAATGAAATATTAATAAATATATAACGAAATTTTGACTATTTTTAATCAGAAGCGATTTTATTTTCTTTTACAAATATAGATGTCAAATGTTCCCCTCCCAAAGTTAAATGTGCCTTTTTGTCAAATGGTACTTTTGACAAAATGACTTTTTTCAAAAAATATGAAATTATAAAGAGCAAAATCTTCTGTATAAAAAAATAACTTTAAATTTCCAAAATTTAATAATCACTTTCGAGAAAGCACCATTGATTTTTAAAATTAATCAATCACGTTTCGAGAAATATAGGTTTAAAAAAAAGGTGTCAAATGTACCCCAGTTTCCCCTAAGTAAAATTAGTTTACCACTTTGAGATATTTATTAAACTTACTTCACAAATTCCTTACGTATCACTGTCACAAAATAACAGAAACTCCCGTAAAAAAAGAAAAGCACGTGCTGCTTCGCCAAAATTTGCGCATAAACTGTCAAACTTCATGACGCTTTATTAAATCACGTATTTTATTGTTCCCAATAGAGAAATTTCATTACTTGCACCGATTTCATTTCAAAACGGCCATAGTCAAATGTGCCCCAAAGTCAAATGTACCCCAGTTTCCCCTATTATCCCGTTATGTCAGTTGAAAAGCTTTCCAAATTTTAGGTTGTGCAGATCACCCACGTAGCGGACTAAATTTGAATAATACAATCCTCCATTAAATCAAATAAAACTTTATTCAATTAAGTACTCATGTAAAATTGAAAATTTAGTCGAAATGTTTGTGAAAAACACCGCCGAATTGTTCGCTTGCAAATCGGTGAATTACGGCATAAAGTTTCAAACCGCAAACTATTGAAACGTGATCGATTTAAGTGCTCAAGGATTGCAGAAGACCACCGCCAACCACCACAGCCAACGCTGACCAACACTGGACCACACACAAAACAACAACAATATGGACAAATTGTATGCACAAAGTAAACAAAAATTACAGAAATGAAGTAATCAATTCCAGGCAAATTACTACCGCGCACAGGGCCGCACACGGCGGCGTGGCGGGGGGCGGCAAATTGAATTGAAATGCAAACAACCGAAATTGAAAATTGAATTGAAAATGCCGCATAAATGAAAATGTTTAGCAAGTTCATTAAGACAATCGCAGCAAAATTCCGGCCGGTGGTCGGGCAGTGGTCCGCAGAAAGCAATCAGCTGTGCGCGCTGCAATTTCAGCGGCAGATCATTTGCAATTGGCAAATTTGTACGGGACGCAGCCTCGTAATTGTGACACGTTTCGGTAATTTTTTGCCATATAATTTGGACGCGCTTAATGGCTGTGCAGATCGCGCTAGGGCCGCCTTTTGCTGCGACGTGCGATCTGCTGCGTTGGCTTTTTCAGGTTAAGAACTGTACCCAGTCGACCTGCGCGCTGCCGCCAAGACCGGTAGCTGCCATAGTTTTGCCTTAATTACAATATTTTTCTTAGCTGCCATAATTACAAGCCGCCAGTTCGCTTGCAAATTACAACAATTCAGCGCCGCTTGCGTCGTCGCCGAGGTGGAAGCTGTGCGCTGCTGGGCACCGAGGTGGACGCGGTCAGCTCATTCGCACTGTGCATATGTGTTCCAGATTGAAGGTGCTTGGAATTTTTATTGCCGAGGCGGTGGCAAATTTTCTTTGGTTTTGAGGTTAAGTGGGGAAAGCGCAGCGGTTTGTGAGCCTCTTGTGTTCCTCCTAAGTTAAATATAGAGGCAACAAGTCAAAACAAAAATCGGCAAATTGACTTCTGAAGAATAGACTTAAGTTCTTTTGGTTTTTTGCTTTCATTTTTGAGTGCTCAATGAGAAAATAAAAAATTTCCATTGCATTTAATTGCATTTTATTTTAAACAAATTTTATTGTCGTTTGTGTTTTCTTTTGCTTCTCGTCACACATTTTCATGGTTAATGAAAATTTCTTAACGCAATGAAATTTCCATTTTCCCCAGCCACACGTTTTTTTTCAGTTTTTTATGTTTGTCGGCATTTAACAAAAATCTTTACGATGTGTCATTAAATTGAGAAAAACTGTAGCCGTAGCCGATCTGGCAAACGTATACATATAGCCAAAAATGCGCCGGGAGGCGTCTGTGCGTGCAGTCGCTTTATCGCCGTCGGCAAATCGGAAGTTTAATGGGTTAATGAGGGCACCGCGCACACACACCGAACCAGCGGATGCGGACGCCGAGTGCTGATTTGTGTGTGTGTGTGTGTGTGAGTGCGGCACTGAGCAATTGCGTCCCCTTTAAGAAAAACAACAAACAAGTAAACAAACAAAGGGGCGTAAACATCAATTGAGCGCCTCGCACACGACCAGAAGCTGCCGCCTCGGCCGCCTCCGGCGACAGCATGCGGGACCACCTGGGTGGCGGTCGGGTGCCCCACACGGCATCAGCTGTAAGTTGGGGAAATTCAATATAAAACGCGTTTGATGTGCAACAAGTGACTCGAAAATAACCGCTTCCGCGTCCAAGCAGCAACAACTCAACGCCGAATGCAGCCAATTAAATTTTTAGAAATTAACGCAGCACTGCACATTGCTGTTTTCTCTGCTTCGAACGCATTTTTTTTGGCAAAAACTGACAATGGAAAAATCCTTTTGCCACCCTACCAGTGGCGTCCCCAGGGGGATTAGGGGGATGGATCCCCCTTGGTGGATAAATTCATTTATCCAATTTGATGTAACAATATGGAATTCTGCAAACATTTTTATTATTTTCGTTACCTCTTCTGTGATCACCCACTTAAAACCTAGTAGTAGCTCCCGTGATCTGGCCAGACCATGGTGTAAACAAGAGGATAGTCGAGGATTGTTGTTAAGGATATAAAAAAAACAGAAAGTGTGAACACATTGATTTTTTTTGCTTGCCTACATTTTATTTACGTAAAACGGTACAAATATATATAGAATAATTAAAGAAAGAAATTTTATAAATGTAAATATGCTTCAACTGCTTGGCCAATGCAATTATTGCAACGATATAATTCAGTAACATGACTCAAACACATTGAGATTTTACATTGGACACATAGAAATCGCGTTTTGATATATCTATTATTATTTCTGGATTCCTTGAACTGTTAACAATTCTGAACTGCTTTGCCAAAGAAAAACATGCAGAACATGCTCAACATGTTATTGTTCAGGTTGAACTGGCCGTTTTCTTTGTCGCCTTCGTCGTCGCTATCTTCACATTGAACTATCTAAACGACCATTTTTTCTATCAGTATCAGAACTTCGTTTTGTTCAGGGCCAAATATTACCTCTGGCAGCAAATTAATTAATATCTTAATTTTATTGCTCTTAAGCATTGGTTTCCGCTATTGCTTAGGCAATTTTTTCAGAGAAATTGTCCTCTCTGATTTTTACTCCAGTGTCGAGGTTCAAAAACAATGTCCACCTAATCCTCAAAACAGCCTTCCCTTCCTTCCATCTCTGCCACAGAAAACAATCCAATTGATGAAAAACCAGACACGACAAGACAACAAATACTTCCTTCACTTCTGGAATGTAATTGAATTGACACCAAAACACGGACATAACCATGAGTACAATGGATAAATATTAATTTTGAATATGTTCAGACAATATTTTCCAACGAAAACAATAATTTACTAACCCAAAAGAAAATAAAAGCCAAGGCGAGTACAAAACACTTGGACCAGGTACATTTTGCGCCAACTAACTTATGTCACGATTACATGGGATGGCACGAAATAAGGGTTTCAAATCGAGTTAGATGGAAAAGCCTAGTTGAAGTCCTATGCTCCGTAAAGGACTGAATAAGGAACAAACGAAAACATGTTTTTAAGCCATTCTGACAATAATTACGTGGGAAATAGCAAACAAAATTGTAACTAACTGACAAATTTGTATGAAAATACACCATGGTCTGGCAAGGCCATGGTTCTGGTTTTTGTGCTTAGAAAGCATCAGTTGAGGATATCATGGAATATGAGCTCGATAGCTTAACTACAACATTACTAAAGTGGATCCGAAGTTCGATGTGGTCTGGCCAGAACCGGATGCCTGCAGAAAGGTTAAGAATAAATTAATACAAAAATCAGTATTGCACTTGTTCTCGCAGAATAGTTGTATTTTCAGTGTTCCCAAAAGTATCGACTATTTACCAAGTAGTAGTCAAGCACAGGCTTCATGCCAACCCTGCATTAGCTGTTGAAATTTGAAAAAAATGCAGGTACATTTTTTTGGTGAATTGCATGCAAACATGGAAAACATGGTCACCTCTATCATAATTAAATTTCAGAACGTCATGCACTTTATTATTTTATTTTTGGATTTATTTTAAAATAGGTCTTTTGAGTTTTTCGTAATTCTACTAGAAGAAGTTTTCAAAATTTCATAACTTAAAACAAACTTGAATTTTTTAGTTGGGATTTTATGACTTAACAATACGTGTCACTTGAATTTCTCGTTTTAAGAATTTTATGTTAGTATATGTATGTATACATATATGTATTTATGTACATACAGTGGTGTCTGGATATAGTGAACTAATTATTGCAAGGCCTCTTCACTGTATTGAGGTTGTTCACTATATCAAGGTTAACATTTTTGTTCAAAAACTCGTTTTATTTGCTCAAAATACAATTTTTGTTTTTTGCTTGAACATTTTTTTCCATATTTAGAGGCTCGATGTCAAAATTTGGGTGTTCACTATATCGAGGTGTTCACTATATAGGGGGTTCACTATACCCAGACACGACTGTATGTACAATTTTATACAACATGTATTAAAAATAATACACAAAAATGAAAGTATAAAAATGGCGTTAAACAGGATTTGTTTTAAATGGCCCCCTTTCCGAAATCCTGGGGACGCCACTGCACTCTACCATTAACTTTTTCCAATATAATAGTAAATTTTAATTTCTACATAATCTGGAAATTCCAAAAACTATAATAAAAAAAATAGAAAAATAATTAGGATTACAAAATTCATCTTCATAAGAACAATCTTGAGTCACAATAATTTAAATTTGCAGCCGTAAATCATGTTCACCGAGAATGCACTCGTTCATTCATCTCAGCCAGCTTCCTCCATTTGCCAGCTTCCGCCAATTGATCTGTGTTGCACGACTCAATCTTGGCAATCAGTCCGTTCGCACAGTCTCCATCAATCAATCAATCCACCAACTGCAGCAAGTTCGGGCACGCAGCACTTTTTCAATCTGCCGCCTTTCAATAGCGGCCAACAGGAAAAATCATTTTCCGAACGCTAATTGAACGTGAGATTATTTTGACAGGCTGCTTGTGCGCCACAGTCGCGACGCAGTGCTTCTCAAACTGTTAGCAAGTGCGGGCACTAATGAACACATCCAACTCCCGAAGTGTGTGTGTGGTTGTGTGTGCGTTTGGGGACCTGTCAAATGCTGAGATGCAATCATGCGTTCAAACGTCAAATTAAACAGCGTGGAACCGCACCGTCCACCGGCAGCCGGCACACGCAGCCACCGCGACAACTGCGCCGGCACAGCCCGACCGGCAGACACCCACTTAACTAATCGCATGATTAATGATTGTCAAACGCTCAGACACTCGTTCCTCGAATGGAATCTTCTCTTTCAATACTTTTTGCGCTGCGCAACGCTTCCAAATATCGGGTTCTATGGTTTTCGGGCAACAACAAAAAACAGAGGACATTTGTGTCGGTTGCCACGGCGAGCAACATGTTGCATGGCTGCTGTGCGTGCTGCCAGCAAGTGCGTGCGCCGCTCTCCAGACGCTGCGCCGTGTAGGTCTCGCCGCCAGTGCTGCCAATCGCAAGTGTGACGCACGACTGACAGGCGCTGACAGGTGATAGATTATTTCGTGTGTTGCCGTGATTTCATTCATTTTTCTGTTTGATTTTCTGTGCTCAACGCACGGGACGGACGCGCCTCGCGTTCGCATTGCTTGAGCTGAGCAGTTGTCGGTTATGTGTTTATTGCATGTGGCAGCAATTGCTGTAACGCGTCTTTCTTTCGGAATTCGATTAATTTGTAATTTTGGAAGGTTATCGCCTTTGTGCACCTTTGTTCAGCATTCTGGCCGCACCAAATGTGCCATTGTGCAAGCATCATTACATCTTTTCTGTCTTCCTTTTTGTTATGGACACACGATTAATCAAAGGATTGACCGCAATCAGTAAGCAATTTGTTTACACGTACAATGAACCATTGACGCGGCATCTGCGACAGACTGTTTTTTCTGGCTTCGGGCGTGTGTGCGCTTGGATATTAATGATCGTTTTGTATTATCTTCATATGACTTGATCTGTTGCGGAAATAATGAAGACATAAGAATGCGTAAATTGTTTAAACATATTATTGCATCGATTCATATGACCGGCAACATTTTGTAGAGAAGTATTTGTGCATGTATTGGTCCATGGTTCGTTTGTAGCTAAAATTAACTGATTATTGGTGATTATTGCCCTGAATGATGTAGTCAATCACCGCAGGAGAGCTTTTCGACATCAAACATGAACTTTGTCCTGCTCACGAATGGCGTCCAGGCGTCAAGAAATGTCCTACACTTTAATTCAACTTAAACTGTCAACTTTTTTGCATGAAGTGTCCTGTTCACTCTCACTACCTTTCTTCCATGCGTTGTCCTAGCAAGCCAACTTTTCGTGTTGAAAACCTATGCGTTGGTCCGATAACCGATTTGGAATCGGGGTCATTTAATCCAAGACACACATTTTTGGAGCTCTAAGCTCCCCTTTGATCCCATGATTAACCCTTTCGCTATTTTGTTGCCATATGGCAACATGCGACTTTGTGGACGTCTGAACCCTGTGGTTTCAAGAATACATTTTTTGTTGGTCCTTAGAATAGTTTGAAGTTTTAGGAAAAATACGAAATTAATAAACTGAATATTTAAGTTTAAAGAAGTGAAGTATACACGTTTTTTTAATGGTATATCTTGACATAGTAAAGGAAGAAGAAGCAGAAAATTTAGATAACTTTTTAATTTGACGTTTTCTTTCAATTTTTTTAATTTTGGCTGAAGTAAATGAAGAAATATTCAAATTTTCGTTATGCGTAAAAAGTTGTATGTTTAAGTAATTATTACAGCCACAACGATGTGGTTGCTCTCATAGAAAAACACTCTAAAATACAGGGTCCCATTAAAAAAATTATAAAATTTCTTATACAATTTCTTTCTCATAAATGTATTTAATTTATTTATTTATTATTTATTATTTTTTTTTATTTATTTAATTCTTATAAAATTTCTTATATAACAACTACAATTTTAACTTTCCCCAGTAAAAATCTATAGCGAAAGGGTCAGTAACGACTCTTTCTGCTAAGACCAACCTTCCGGTTTCAAATGTCAGACTTGTTGTTGGAGCGATCTCCTGCGATATTGCCTGTTCTTTACTATGTTCTACTATATGATAAGCTAAAAGAAGCTTCCAAGAGTTGCTGGTGCTGTCGTTGTCCTCGTTCGTTCCACCGTTGATAGCGAGCTTCTTATTAAGAGGGTCGATATAGAGGACCTAAGCTGGCAATGGTCCCAAACAGACACACGACTCACATAATTTTATTCTTTCTCTTCTACTCTCTCTCTCTCTCTCTCTTCGTACTATTTTTACTATAATCGGCAAACAGTGAGATGAATTTGCAAATAAGTAAATAAAAAAAAATTAAAAACTATGCCGCAACTCCTCTTGGTATGTTTGCTGTATGACAACAATCGTATTTGTCAATTGATCGACGTGTTTCTAAATAATTCTGTCTCCTTGCCAACATTACTCAACTTGTGGCCTACGCCAACTTCTTAGAAAAAGTGATCTATAAATATCGATCACTGAAGTACATCGATTTTCTACCTCAAACATACACATAACTTTCGGTATTCGACACTTGCTTGTTTTTCAACTCTGCCTCGACTATTCCCTTCACCTGACCTTCCCCCATAGCCGATCACATGTTCCATAAACTTTCCGCCATTCCACGCGCACTTCGTACAATGCAAGCAGCCAATAAATGTCACACCGAATGGCGCTCTTGTTCTGTCGTCTGTCGCCGAAACTTACTCAATATTCATTCGAAACACATTTTTCATGCCTTTACCATCGACGACTGCTCCAGAATGCGAAATGCATGCCATCCATTTGCCGTGCTCGTCGCCTGCCTTTTGCCGCGTGATCTGCCGCCAGCGATGCGACGGGCATGGGGCACAAAGCCGCAACTGGCAGCCCCCATGCCGGTGGGGGCCTCGCGGCGTGTACGCAACGCATTGTGGGCATTTCTGCAAGATCAATTGCAGGTGATTTGTTTAGCTGTCGAAATCATCGTCTTATCGTAACTCATTACGAGATTTATTTTGTTCAACAAATGCAGAAGGTGTGATTTGTCATTGTTGCATTTGCATAAGCGCGGCGAGCGGCAGGGCGAGCGGCCGGCAGAAAGATGCGCCAGCGCTCGAGAGAAGCCAAAAGACGCGCTGGAGACGGCACGAGCGGGCACTGCTGCGTGGCGATCGCTACACCTCACCGCGATGATTCAGTTTCGACTGCTGCTTGCAGTTTTCGTTGGGCTTGTTGTTGTTGTTGTTTTAGGCTTACCTCCTTGAGGTATGGTTCAATAAATTCTGGCATCACTTTACATGCGGCACGGTGTGCGCGCTGACCACTGATCTTCAGTCAACAGAGCCTACACTTTGCTGTTGCGCACGCTGTTGTTGTTGTTATTGTTGCAGTTGGCGTGGTGGCACTGCTGTTGGCTGACGCTTTATGTGTGTGTGTGTGTGTGTGTAGAAGCGATAATGTGATTTATGCTGTCCATTAATCTGGTAATTCATTTGTAGCCGACGTTGCCAACATGTTAGTCTATGCTGCGATGTTGTTGTTTTTCTGCTTTATTGTTGTCGCTGTTGCTGTTGTTGTTGACTTGCATCAATTGCAATTCGACTGCTGTTCATCTTGGTCGTCTACAATTTCCGACTTGCCGCCATGTAAGCGGCTCTCGGCGCCCGTCGCGCCTCTCTGGTGCCTTGTGCCCGATGCGATCACTCTCCATTCGGTTTTAGAGCGATCGTTGTCGCCCGTTATTAATAAAAGATTCATTACACACTTGATAGCGCATCGCAGCATGGACCATGACTGGGTGCAGCCAGCGAAACCTGTGGGCAATGTTGGTGGTCAACACCAGCGCTGTTGGAACGCGTGTGAAAAGATTGCTGGCGATGGCGGCAATTTGGCAATGATTTCAAAGTTGCATGTTCGCTTACGCGGAGTGAAGTGCGTAAGTTAGGATTGATTAAGTGACCAGCCTTCAGTTGAAAAATTGCCGAATCAAATTGCTGAATAGTTCACATATTGCACGAAATTTACCGAGATCAACTGAATTATTTTTGTAACGAACCTAGAACGGGAAGCAAATATGTTCAAACTGCTGGTCAAGGAAGTCAAAACGTAGTACCTACTGACTTCTCAGTAGGAATACCAGGGTTTTGAACACAATGTCACCACTGCGAGTCAATACGTAATAATAATAATTGACTGGCACGACAGCCCGCTTACGCGAGACTAAGGCCTAGCTTCCCGCAACCACCCGTGTTGTGCGTGTGAATTTGTACGCGGGTGGAAGGGACCTACAGTTTTATGCCGGTTCCGAACGGCAGGTTGGGAGCTTTTTCATAAGCAATTTTTACTCTCGAGGTTTGCCATTTCCAGCTGAGAGGACAGCCACCGAAAGAGAAAACGCGTTTTCCCGTTATTTTTGTTTAGGTGTTATTACAGGCAGTATTTGAACCTAACGTTGCTGCCTTCGACTCGCGGTCCAACGCACTAACCAACTGAGCAACGGCGGCTGTCAATACGTTGTTTCCTTAATTATTGAAGAATAAAAAGATGTCAGTCTGGGAAATACTACGAAAATTACTGTTTCATAAGTGTCTTACTGAAAAGGTCTTATGGTCTTGGAAGAAAACCCCTCAACTCAAAAGACAAATGAAACGCTCTACAAGTCAAGCAGAACCATGGACGATGACAAGCATTTTGAACTGTATATGTAGGTACTTTGACATGGACATAATTCGCCACTTAAAAGCTCAGTGGGTGCTCTGAGTTGGCAATGACAATGCTTCAACTTACCAAGTTTTTAAAGAAGAAGGACGTCCAGTTCTTAGGTCGAACAGCCAAGCTAAGCATCCCGGCAAAGAGTTAGTACTTTCGGCTAACTTCGAGGTGTCTAATGCCAGTTTATTAATCACTATTTTTAAGTACAGTGTAATCTGGGTGGAGTGAACCCCCGATGCTACCAACACCCCGATAGAGTGAACATCAAAATTTTTACATTGAGTACTCTATAGAGTGAACAATTCTGAATCTCTTTAGAGTGAACACAATTTAAAATAAATTACTTCAGTAACTTCAAGTTACTGCCAACCAGAATTTCAGGCTGTTGAAGAGAACAACTCTTAAAAAAGGCGAATATCCGCGTATGGAAAAGGCATTCTACAATTGGTTTGTGCGGCAGCGCCAGAAAAATTTTCCTGTCAGTGGAGATATGTTAAAAGAAAAAGCAAAGAAATTACATGCTGATATTAATGAAAAGGAAAGGATTTAAATCACGCTGTGGAATTCGTCTGTTAAAAGTGTGCGGCGAGAAATTGTCTTCAAATAGCCCGGCTGAACCGTTTAAACAAAAGCTCAATAGTACGATTTGTGAGGTACAACTTTATAAAAGCCAAATTTACAACGCGGACGAGAGTGGACTATTTTGGAAGATACTATCCGAAAGAACTTGTAACCAGTAACCAGTGCCGAAAAAACGGCTCCAGGTAGGAAATTAGATAAAGCCAGAGTTATAATTCTTGCATGAGCAAACGCAACTGGACAAACCACCTCTTTCACATCTTTCAACATTCCGGTGGACTACCGACATTCAAAAAATGCATGGATGACAGCAGAAATTTTTAAAGAATGGTTTCATAAGTGTTTTGTTCCACAGGGGAATTTAAAAAAAGAAAGGCAAAATTTCAATTTTTAATAAATTTCTTTATTATCCCCTTCAAAATACTCTCCTCCTGCGTCAATAAATGTATGCCAACGTTTGATCCAATTTTCCATACATTTTTTATAGGCCGCCAAAGGTATGGCCTTCAGCAGCGAAATCTCTTTTATCGCTTCTATGGTCTCAAAACGCGTTCCCCGCAATGGCAATTTGAGTTTAGGAAATAGAAAAAAGTCACACGGGGCCATGTCTGGACTGTATGGTGCTTAGCTGATGGCATTGGTCGAAATTCCGACATTGGCCAAAAATTCCGAAATAATCAAGGCTGTTTTTAAATTAAATTCAGCTTTTTTGACACCAGCCGAGAAGTGACGCGTTTCATGCACAAAATATCAGTTAAAATGTGTTCGGCTGATCCAAATGAGATGCTCAACAACACAGCAATCTCTCTAATCGATACACAACGATTTTCCAACACGATTTGCTGCGCCGATTCGATTTTTTCTTCGGTAACAGACCTTGATGGCCGTCTAGGGATGTCATCGTGCTCTAGGCTCTCTCGGCCCCCTTTGAACCTTTTATACTATTCGTATGCTCGTGTTTTCGACATACACGCTTTACCATACGCCTTTTGTTACATTTTCAACGAATCGGCACACGAAAGTTAATTTTTAACACAAAATTTTTGGCACGCGTGTTGTTCCAATTCTTCATCCATTATAAAAATCGCCACACAACAATTTTTCGACTTCTTCGTATAGACGCCAATCGAATACTAATCTTACAATATGCGTCAAAATTTGACAGAACACCAATAAAAGTATTCCCAACGTTGAGAAAATAAATTCCAAATTACCGTTCTTTTTTGATAAGGTATACTCGTAAGTACGTAATGGTGAACAGAAAAACTCAATCTGGATATAGTGAACAATCTGGATTCTGTGAACTGGCCTTGCATTAATTAGTTCACTCCACCCAGATTACACTGTAGTTAATTTTGACCAGTTACTCTTCTGTCTTCGGTACATGTTGCACATATCAGAGAGCTGTTAACATTTTTTCGTACGTTCGGATTTGATGCAAGATTACTGAAAACCGACACTCGATTATGGAGTCAATTAGCAACAGGAACATAATGCCCGAATAATGCACTTTTATGTGACACTTTCAAAACAATCTGTGATCGTGCAATAAAAAGCCGTCGGTTGTTCTGAGATTACGCGCATACATCAATATGCTGGAATTCTTGTATTCAAGCATAAATATTGCAATTTTAATGCGCTTTGCCTATAAATACCCAGTCAATCGGTGCCCACATGCGCGGTTCAATATGGTGTCGCAACAAGATCACATCGCCCCAGGGCGCAAGCGATCAGTGTGCCTCCTCTTTCACTGAACGCATAATTCACTCATTGCAACTATTAATTTAGCAGGTTGCCCAGGCCCAGCAACACGCGCACAGCCAAATGGCAGGACCAACCGCAGCGTTTCTTCCACTGATCCTCGCTACCACTGCTGATCGTGGCTGTCTGTTCGTACGCCGCCGCTTGGCCGGCGAGCCGCTGCTCAAAACTCACCTCTTCGTAGAGTAAAATATTGCGATAATGATCACGACAACCTATACGAGTGCGCGCCGGCCCATAGTCAATGCTAACAAATAGCGCTCGCCTGCGCCAACAACACCAGCCAATACCGGCCACGTATGGCGCGCCGGCAGTGCGCGCGTTGACTGGCATTAAAATCAAAACCAGTGGCTAAATTGCAAGTAATAAGGCACTTTTATAAACACTTACTTCCACATTTCTCATGGCTGGTCGCGGCCGCAGTTGGTGGGCGATCGCAGCCAGGCACCAGCAGCTCGGCTGGGTTAAATACAAATTTTTGACAGTTTGGAAAAATCGCTGGGCATTATGACCCCCCGCCATTGTTTGCGTATATGTGAAACACGAGCCTTTTCGCCGGTATTTCTGCAGCGATCGTAGACCGATCGCGCCGGCGCACACAGCGCGGACAGCGGACAGCGCGTGGCAGACAGTGTGGTGAATTCAATAGAATCGCTGCCTAGCGCTAACCGCCGTATTATGGTTTATTGATGATGTATTGTGTCTGGCTAGCCGGTAGCCTGGACGTCGTGAGCGCGAGCAAAAATATAGCAAAGCTGAAATTCTTAGAATGCGCTAAAGATCAGTGGCACGATCACTTACTCCAAAAACAACCATTACTGAATATTTCAAAACTTATTGTTAACGCCAACCGGGCAATAATTCAATAGCACTCATGAGTAATGACACTTCATTAATATGCAATAAAAACATTGTGTAGTAGCCAACAACAAAAGTAGGAAGTCATTAAATGCAGCACAATCGCTATGAAAAGACAGTAAGCAAATTGAAACTGCCGACCGATCTTAATTATTAACGAACTTTTGGTACGCAACTGCAGCTGCAACTCGCCGAGGAAGCTCCGCCACCAGCAACGCTGCTCATCGGCCGATGAGCACTGGCGGCCCTTGCAGTTCAATTGAGCGCGGATACAGCCTGTGACATTGTGACACTCGCCGAATGTCTACGAAGCGATCAATTAACGACAGCCCGACAGACAGCGCAACGCATAAATTATGATTGTCTTTTGCATGGGCGGCGGATAAGTTTCAATTTTTCCATAAGTTTCAATTAAGAACGACACTTTCAATAATGCCATCGGAACGAAGGAAGCACAAACGCGAAGGAAGTGCGCTAATGATCGCAAGCGAAGGCGTCGGGTGTCGCGCCGATGGTGTCAGAGGGCGTGCGAATGATTTGAAAACTCTGTTATTGAATTGTCTACAATTGAATGAAGTTAAATACGAGGGCAATGCTGATATCTGTCTGCGTGTCGAGTCGCTTGCCAACCCCACTTTGCGGACATTTAATGGGTTGTTAGGGTTTATTTGAAGACGATTCTGTAATGGAATGATTAGGTATAAGGACACCTACTAACAATAGTTATTATTGGCGTGTTGTGTGAAAGACTGAAGCCCATCGTCAACAAACTGATAGTACCTTATCAGTGTGCCTTCAGACCTGGTAAATCCACCATCGACCAGATCTTCACAATACGCCAAATCCTAGAGAAGACCCATGAAAACCAGATCGACACGCACCACCTTTTCGTCGTCTTCAAAGCCGCTTTTGATAGCTCGAGTCGGAGTTCCCTTTACGCCGTCATGTCTGATTTTGGTATCCCCGCCAAACTGATACGGCTGTGTAAAATGACGTTGAACACCACTACTAGCTCCGTCAGAATCGGGAAGGACTTCTCCGAGCCGTTTCATACCAAGCAAGGGTTCAGACAGGGCGACCCCCTTTCGTGCGACTTTTTCAACCTCCTACTGGAGAAAACCATACGCGCCGCGGAGCTGAACCGCGCTGGCACTATTTTCCACAAAAGTGTCATGCTACTAGCATATGCCGACGATATCGACATCGTTGGCCTCAACAGCCGTGCCGTATGTTCGGCATATGACTCCAGTCTAGAGGAAGAAGCGAACAAAGTTGGTCTAGCGGTGAACGAGGGCAAGACAAAGTACCTCCTGTCAACACACAAAGAGTCTTCGCGTCTTGGACAACACGTCACTGTTTGCAGCCGTCATTTCGAAGTGGTAAAGGACTTTGTTTATCTTGGTACCAGCATCAACACCAACAATGGCGTCAGCCTGGAGATCAAGCGGAGAATAACTCTTGCCAACAGGTGCTACTTTGGGCTCAGTAGGCAGATGAGAAGTAGAGCCCTCTCTCGACGAACAAAACTTACGCTCTACAAAGCATTTATCATCCCCGTCCTCTTATATGGTGCAGAGTCCTGGACGTTGTCGACCACCGATGAACGTGCCTTGAAAGCGTTCGAGAGAAAGATACTCCGTAAAGTCTTCGGTCCGCTCCGCGTGGGTGATGAGTACCGTATACGTTGGAACAAAGAGCTGTACGAGCTATACAGGGACATGGACATAGTCAAGCGCATAAAAATACAGCGTATTTTTGCCCGTATACCTGAAGATGCTCCGGCAAGGCGAGTCTACGAGACGGTACCCTCAGGTGGACGCCGCGGAAGAGGACGTCCTCATCTACGTTGGAAAGACCAAGTGTCGCAGAACCTGTCGGCGCTCGGAATCTCCAACTGGCGCCAGCAAGCACAGAACAGAACCGGCTGGCGCGCTCTTTTGGATTCGGCCAAGACCGATAAACGGTTGTAGCGCCAGCTAAGTAAGTAAGTAAGTAAGAAGATTTTCTTTTGTGAGTAAATGCTTTGAAAACCCGAAAGATATGGATACTGAACCACCCAATACTTAGACCCTGAAATATTACCGACACAAGTAATAAAAGAATGGCTTGGCCATGTCTGCCGTATGGAAGATGAACCTCCGGCAAAAATGGTGTTCGATGCAGTAGTTGGAGGTCGGCGCCGAAGAGGGAGCCCGTGTCTCTGGTGGAAGGACAAGTTGAGGAGTCCCTATCATCTCTTGGTGTGGCTGCACACAATTGACTACTTGACGACTTGACTACTTCTCATCGAAATATCCAGTGCTCCCGCGTGATCGGAAGGAACACACACATTAAAAATTAATTTCAACACGAAACAAACACGCACCGCACAAAATGAAAGCCAAGTATTAACATAAAGGGGCAATTAAAGCCCGCCTTGATGCAGCTGACAATTCCCCTTGAGGTGGCAATGCGAGAGAACAAAGGACATTTCGCAAAAATAACAAACGCAAAACTGACATCAAGAACAAATGTGGGAAATTGAAGAGAAATAAACACGAAGCAAATTGCACAACATAAACCAGCACGCGGACAGACAACCGAGGAGGGAGGACTGAGCACAGGCGAAACGGTTGAGGACCACTGGGAAGTCGCGCGCTTTTGATCAGGGGAGAAGTCAGGGGGAGCTGGCAGGTGCTGTGGAAGGAGCGATCGAAACACTGTCAGCTACCGCCGACTGGTTGACTGCTGAGACGTCGCTGAGCAGTCGTTGACAGCTTTAAGCGTCGCCTCTCGCCTCTATTCGAAAATTGAAAAATTTCCAAACGATAAAATTTTACAATAGCAAAAGGATGCAGGCATACATACACACACACACACACACACGCAAACGCAAACGCAAGGAGCAAAATAACTTCGCGGCGGACAGACAGACAACAACCAATACTTTTGTGAAATGCCAAAAACCGAAACTGAAGTGCAAATGCGTTGTTGGCACTTTGGGCGGAGGCTGCAGAAGGGAAAACGACGCAGCCAGTGTTGTTGGAACACACACGCGCACATGTGGTGGCATACACGAAAATGCAATTAAAATATTCTGTTAAATATAAAAAGGATAATAAACGTTGCAAGCTGCAACGAGCAATGCGGGAGCAGATGGGGAGAGGGGAAAGTCAAAATAAGTAGTAGCGCCACGATGGGGAGTTGCGCTGTGCGGAAGCGGCGTTATCCTTTGAGCTGTTGGCATTTTTCCTTTTTCAAAAATGTGTAATGAGTTAAAAAAGAGAAAGACGAGCGAATTGAAAATGCCGAAATAAGGTAAACAAAAATGACAACAACAGCAGTAAGAAAAATAATGAAAACTCATTTTGAGGCCAAATTGTTATTTGCTGCCATTGTCGATGTGGTTGTTGTAGGTGGTGCCGCCAATGCTGCTGGTGAGTAATTCTTCGTGCGTCTGTGTCTGTATGTGTGTGTGTGTGTGTGCATATGCATGTAGCTATAAAAGGAATGTTTCGCATTTTAGTGAAGTTTATGGCAAAGTTAACTTGTCATTACAGTCAAAGCAAACAAATGTCACAGACAGTGTTGCCAGAAATTAAAAAAAAATAAAAACATACCAACAAAAATTACTAAATATTTTTCATTGTGACATTAGATACTTTTATCCATAGGGAAATTCAATATACACGTATAACTAACAAAGCATGAATTTTGTTTTATTAAAGAGTGAATTGTATGTTCATACAATTATAAAGTGTAATCGAAAATTCTCTCCCAAGGGAAAGCAACTGCCTCGATCCAACCCATTGCACCAAGCAAACAACGACCCCACAAACAGCGAAACAAATGTCTTTAAACATTTTACTGTTATTTATTTTGCATTAAATTGAATTCTAAAGCCAGAATAAAGCAAATCCAACCAGTAAAGGCAGCGCGCACAAAGCCGCTCAATGACCTGCAGTGGCCACACTTCAGTCGCCTGCAGTTTCTTTCGTCAAAGGTCTCTGCGACTTTTATCCTCGTTGCTGCTAATGTTGTTGTTGCAAGCGCCTGAGACCCCCTTCCGCGCGTTTTACTGCCAACTACTTGCGGCTTGTGGTGACTTTTGCTTTCCGCTCCATATGTCACGTGCCTCATTGTTCACGTGGAGTGCGCGCGCGGAGTGTGTGTGTGTGTGTGTGATCCCACAAGTATCCCACCACCGCCACCACATACACTCACCGGCTACCAAAAAGCCAAACCGCAATTTTAAAACTGTAAAAAAATGCATTGAAAATTTTATGCCACATAAATTTTCCTGCGCCGGATTTGCTCGCTGATTTCTTTCGCTGCTTATAACGTTGCGACGCAGCTTCTTTGTCGCTTTTCAATTTCGCTAAAGGACTCGCCAGCGTGTGTTTGTGTAAATTGTTGCATTTTATGGCATTTTGATTCGCCATTTCGCGCGCGGGTGTGTGGGGTGATGGGCCGACGGAAAGCAAATGATCAAAAATTGAATGGAATTGCTACTTGCGGCTTTTCGAGTGGAACGTGTGTCCTTTTGTGTCCATTTTATATTTTCGAAAGAGCAATCGACTTTCCTTTGCGGGGGATGCTATGTGCAATGTGCCTGGTCGTTGGCATTATTGTTGAGGGTTGA
The DNA here is from genome assembly GCA_964056695.1 of Melieria picta. Lineage (NCBI taxonomy): Eukaryota > Metazoa > Arthropoda > Insecta > Diptera > Ulidiidae > Melieria > Melieria picta. The sequence continues at coordinate 45,324,018 of OZ057398.1, forward strand.
GGCTGCAGGTTGTTACGCCTTAATTTGGTGTAATCCGACGTACGCCTTGAGAGCTCAACTCGAATAAGTAAATTTATTAGTGGCCATTGAATTCTATTGGAGTTTCAACAAATGTACATTGTTGTTTCCATTTTAATTTCATTTAAATTGTTAACATTTTTTCTCCTCCTCTTTGTTTTCTTTGCATCCGTACAGACATGTTTTTGTGTATGATTTTTAGATTTTGATCGTATATTGGAATCGCAAACTTTGTGAGTTCTGATGAACAAAATACGCAGCGAGAGATTGAATATGCGAGGGATAAAATTATTTTCAAACACCAACTTGTTTTCCATACAAAATTATCATTCAAGTAGGCTCCTACGCTCCCTGGTTATTCGCAGAGGCATTCAAGAGATACTCGCCCACATTTTGTTTTCTTCGAAAACTTTTCGCCGAACACACTTACCTTCCAAGTCCATTACAAACACATATGAAATAAATGATTTAATCAAATACGAGGGTTGCCTTTTATATTTTTTCAAAAAAGATGAAAATGCATTTTGTTATCATCAAAAATGGTTTTATTGCTTTTCAATGCGCTCAAACCAATTGTCGAAGCACTTTTTCCACTCCGATTGAAACACCTCCAAAACATGGTTTTTGAATGCTTCAGCAGCATCTTCTGGCGATGAAAATCGTTGACCACGCAATTTTTTTTTTATGTGCGGGAATAAAATTAAGCCACTGGGTGCTAGGTCAGAGCTGTATGGCGGATGACCCATTAAATCGATGCTTTGGTCGATCAAATAGGCGGTTGTTTGAGCCGATGTGTGAGAACGCGCATTGTCCTGGTGAAGAATGATTCGGCGTCGGTGGTTGTTTTTTCGTATTGTTTTGAACACTTCTGTCAAACAAGTTGTTGCGTTCCACTCAGAATTGACGGTTCTACGTTACTCTAACGGCACAGTAGCCACATGACCAGTTTTGCCGAAGAAACAGGCGACCATTTGCTTCGATGTGCTGCGTGCCCGAACAACGTTTGTTGGACTTGGCTCGTCTTGGAAGACCCACACGGTCGATTATTGTTTTGTTTCGGGCTCATACGCACATATCCATGATTCGTCACCTGTCACGATCTTATAAACGTCTTTCGAAGTACCGCGATCGAATTTTTCCATCATTTCTTTGCACCAATCGACACGAGCCTTTTTTTTAGCGATTGCCAAATTATGCGGGATCCAACGAGAACAAATCTTTTTGACAGCTAAATGTTCATGCAATATCAAATGCACGGCCGTGGAACTAATGCCCAAGAATGCCTCTATCTCACGGTATGTCACATGACCATCTTTCGTTATCAGTTCACGTACAGCAATTAAAGCTTTATTAAATCCAAAAAAGCGTGCTCAAATATTCCTTCCTCTGTCTTCTTTAATGGGACATCTGCTAATTCAATGGAAGATGCTGCCAACCTTTTTGCGGAATTCTTTTGTTCCAATTTTGTCTTGGATACTTGTGATGAAGTCAATGAGTCCATTAATGGTAGTAATACATCGCTAGATTTTGGCGATGTATCGTCTTCTGACGATGTATTGAACGGTATTCGCGATTTAAAGTTTTCCTCGCAGACGGTTATTGATGGCCTCTCTTCTCGCCTGCTTAAATGCTGTCCCTCCCTCGCTGAACCTCTCACAACTATCTTTAATAAGTCTCTTTCCTCGGGAGTTTTTGTTAATGACTGGAAAAGAGCCTTAATTACTCCGATTTTTAAAAGTGGTAACAAAAATGATGTGACTAACTACAGGCCAATTTCTAAGTTATCTTCGGTTTCGAAACTTTTTGAATCCATTGTTAATAAAAAGGTGTATTTTGTGGTCAAAAATCGTATTTGCCCATATCAACATGGCTTTGTGTCTGGTCGATCCACCGTTACTAATTTGGCTGTCTTCTCTGAAGACTGCATTTCGGCTTTCCAGAAAGGTTATCAAATTGATGCGGTCTATACTGACTTCTCTAAGGCATTTGACAGAGTCTCTCATAAGTGTCTAGTATCTAAGCTTGCTGGTATGGGATTTCACTCTGTCTTTCTCAAATGGTTAAAATCCTATCTTAGTGACCGTCTCTGTGTTGTGACCTTTGATAATACATCCTCTCAACCCTTTACGGCGACCTCTGGTGTTCCCCAAGGAAGTATCCTAGGTCCGCTTTTATTTGTGCTCTTTGTTAATGACGTCAGTTCTTGTTTTTCGAATTCAAAATTTTTATTATATGCGGATGATCTCAAAGTTTACTTCGAGATTAGATCCCCTGAGGACTCTTCTCTGCTTCAAGTTGAACTTAATAACTTATATGACTGGTGTGTCATTAATCGTCTTCATCTTAACATCAAGAAATGTTTCCATATAACCTATTGCAAAAAGTTAAATCCCTTTCCCTCTTCATACTGTATTTCTAACTCCGTTTTAAACGTAGTCAATATAATTAAAGATCTGGGTGTTTATTTTGATTCCAAATTTTCCTTTTCTGCACATATTGACTCTACCATCTCCAAATCATATTCCATGTTAGCTTTTGTTCGTCGTAATTGTTCTCCCTTTTCGGATCCCTACACCCTCAAATTACTATATTCCGCTTTTGTCCGTTCTAGACTCGAATATGCGGCCTTTATTTGGAGGCCGTCTTATGCCTCTGAAATATCTCGCCTTGAGCGAGTTCAGAAGGTTTTTATCCGCTTCGCTCTTCGGTCTCTAAATTTTGTCGATCCGATCCCTTCCTATAGTGCTCGGTGTCAGCTTTTGAATTTAAATTCGCTTGATAGTAGGAGATCATTTCTATCACTGAAATTCCTGTTTGGTATCATTAATGGACTTGTTGACTGCGCGTCTCTTCTTGAAAGGATAAACTTTAATATTCCAGCAAGATCGTTACGGCGCACCGAGTACTTTAATGTTGGCTTGAATAAATCAAACTACGCTCGAAATGCTCCTTTGACAAGAGTACTAATAGAATATAATTATCTCTCAAATTCTTTGGATATTGATCTTAGTCTATCTAAAAATGTTTTTTGCAATACTTTGTCTAATTCTAAGTTTATTAGGTAATCTGAATTGCTATCTTTCTATCTGTTACTTCTGTTAGTCTGTAAGTTGTTAGACTGAAATAAATAAATAAATAAATAAAATTGTTCATGAACAACACACAAAATAGAAACCTCTTGAGGAACACCAGATTAAGCCACATAAAAGAGCGCCCCAACTTGCGTGGAAATCAATTTTGGACTTTTTACCAATTTCGAGTTTTCCCACTTTGGGGCTTTTGTATTTTTTGTTAACTCTAAACTCATTTTCATACCTTCAAACCCATTTCATAAGCTCAAGTTCTTTGCTACTATACTTTTCATAAAAACTCACAAAATTGCGGAGGGTTTTCAAGCACATCATGTAATTTTCTTAAGAATTTCCATACAAGACTAAATCAAATCAAATGTGCAATCTGCATCAAACAGTTATTCATCCATCTACTTTTATACCAGTAGACATTAAAAAAAAAAAACATTTTTATTGCTTCAACGCAGAGAAAATAGTCATAACACCGACACATACTCGTAGAAGAACAATAAATTTTAAAACCCAAAACCCACGCAGCGCCGACCATTTTCACATCTCATCATTTTATTACGCTCTGATTTTTTCTAATCACTTACAAATAAATTATATAGAGACCCCTACAAAAAATATCACACACTCACACACTTGCATTATTCTCCTTCGACTTCGACCACCGCTTTCCGCCATTTTCTCTACAACTAAACTTCATGCATGAGCGAGAAAAAGCACCAAAAATCTCTAAACAAAAGCAAATTCAAGTTTGGATTTTTAAACCGTAAGACGGTGTTAACGTTTTCGTTTTGTTGTTGTTGAATTTAAAGTTTTCTTAACCTGGGCAATTGAGTGTAACGTGACAAGCGAGTAGTCAGCGTCATTCACACATGCTTACATGCGCCGAAACAGCACAGACCCGAACGCGAATTCGACACAAACACAGCCTTCAAAACAAATTCGACTCAACCGAGCGGAACATGACTGAAAAAACTCGACTGTCGAAAAACAGGAAACCGATGAACCCAGATTAGACAGCCAGCGCCCAACTAAAACCCATGAATTCATAGCAAATATGACACTGCATTGCGAGATACACAATGCAACAATTATGTATTAAGACTCGAACCATATCTCAGCAACCAAGCGCGCTATCTATGTGCGAGCACATGCCTGCGAGCACATGAAGCTTCAACCTTCCTCTACTAACTGTCAAAATTTCATGACATTTGGTTGACATTTAATATTTATTAAAATTCATTTTGCAAAACACGTTTTCGTTTGATGTTGAAATGTTGAGCAAAAATTAATGAGAGTCAGTCATTCTAGAGACATCATTGCAGCCGCAGAAAATGATCCAAACTTCCTGAAAACAATTGTTACGGGTGACGAAACATGGTGTTTCCAATACGATCCAGAAACCAAGCGTCAAAGTGCGGAATGGAAATCAAAAAACTCACCACAAGCCAAAAAAACACGAAAAGTTCCATCAAAAATCAAAACAATGCTCATCAAATTCTTCGATAGCTAAGAAATTATCAACAAAGAATTTGTTCGAACTGGTCAAACAGTTACTGCCGCATATTACCTCGAAGTTTTGAAGCGTTTGATGGACAGAATCCGTCGTATTCGACCAGAATACCGCGATCCAAAAAGTTGGTATCTGTTGCACGATAATGCACCGAGTCACACAGCACTCATTGTTCGTTCAATTTTTGGCTCGGAATCAGGTCTGTCTGTTGAATCATCCGCCGTATTCACCTGATTTGGCACCGTGCGACTTCTTTTTGTTCCCGAAACTGAAATTGAAGTTGAAAGGATGCTTTTTTGATGACATTCAGACCATACAACGGGCTTCGACGAGGGCACTGGAGGAAATTCCGAAAAATTAGCTGGAACACGCGTTTGAATCACTATTAAATCGATGTAACAAGTGTATTGAATCAGGAGGAGAATATTTCGAATAAATATACCGAAAAATTATCAGATATCGATACATAATTGTCGCACTGTGTATGTATGTGAAATACCAAGTATGTACAAATAAATGAAAAGTCCGACAGTCATAATTGCCACGACTGATCCGTAAGAAACTTGGTTCGAGTAGTCTTAGAGTTGTAAAAGTGGTCTACAAATTGATGACGATTTCAAAACTTATGGGTACAGAAGTTTGCTAAATGGTAGCCTTACTTAATTAAGTAGCCACAAAAGCTTGTTATTTCGATCAGCAGTTCTTCATTCCTTCCCCCCAGCAAATTTTGGTATAACGTAGGCTTTCTCTATCGGCCATCGGTATCATAATCTTCGCATTTTGAGAGATCCATCGCCGTAATTGAAAATTGAACCCCCCATTGCGGCTGTGGCTGTCAATTTGAAACGATCCCTAAGAATGTAAGCAACTATGTTGCTATTCCGTTTTATTTCTCCTTTAAAGGATGTCCAACATCTAAAAATTGATATAACTGCTTTGGTATCTGTGCAACGTTTACTTCTTACACACAAATCTATTGAGGCAATGATTCTTCAATGTTTTTAAATAAAACTGCTGAGACATCCTGAACTTGGAACCTGGGACAACCCAAATAAATTGGAAAACCACAACGGCGATTAATTTTAAGCGAGCAAATTGTGGAACAGTCTAAAACTTTTCAGGGTTTTCAAGATTTACTTAAACATTCACTAAAACATTGTTTGTCCGAGGAACAGAATTCAAAGTCAATAGGAAGCTTCCTTGTATGATTCAAGGTTGCTTGCCGTAGAGAAGTCTTCTGAAATCATTGCCTAAAGTTCAAATTATCAGCACACAGTGTACACTCCCACACAGACACTGTAAAATGCAAATGCTCGCACCATAAATTCTCTGGCTGCCAGGTGTTAATAGAAGCTTCAACGACGCGTTACTTTGCGGCGATGCGCTTGCAACGTAAATTCACCAACTTCTGCGCTCCGCTTCTGCACTCTTCACTTTGCGTAGAAAGAACTCTGCTCTGCTAGTTTTCAATCCACTGCTTATTTAACATTTAAATTAACTTTTCTACGCCTGAATAAAAATCAGCCATTGCACCTACGGCCCCCCACAGTTCGCATTGTTGTTAAGGGTCCGCAAGAGAAATCACAGAATTGGAACATGGCAACCAGGAAAAGCATTGTGTGAGTCTTTTAATTTGTTATGTGTGGACTTTGTGGTTACGCTTCGTGGCCATAAAGCTTCCAGAAGGCAGAGTGGAACACGATCAATTGAACTACAAAATTCCCATTCAAGTTGAAGAGTCATTCAGAAGTCTTACTCAGTCTTACACTAATCTGCAGAAAATCGAGGTCCAACAAATCGATCGACAGTATAATATCGTTTAGTATCGTTTATAATATTTTTCGTATTGATTTTATTTTATTTAGGACAATCGGTGCTAGTGGATCGTCAGCTGAACTTTCACTGCTGCACACAATCTTCTGTACAATTTACTTACAACAACTACAATAAATTAGCTTTACACCACAGTTGTTGTTGTTCTTGTTGCTGTTGTCAGTTGCAATTGCTATTGCATTTACTTCGAACAGTTGTTGTTGTTACTATTGCCCCATCCATCTAACAATGCAATCCCACACTTAACACTTTGGCCACGAACGGCACAACAAGGAGTGATTTTTATGTGATTTTTCTTGCCCTTTCGTCCACTAGATAGGAAATAGTGTAGCGGCTACTCCCCCTCCCTTCCACGGCACCCCCACCAGCAGTAGTCTGACTGTTTAACCAAATCGTCTTTCAAGTAGGAGGATTGGTCGCGATTTGTGCAGCAGACGCCTTCGTCTTAGTACAAATTTCTGCTTGTCTCCGCTAGACGCGCGCATTTCTCTCGTTGAATGGACGAATGAATGAAAACTTCACTTTGTATAGGTCCGTACATGTGTGGATGTGTCTGTGTGTGCAGCAGGAGATATGCTCTACTGAACATGAGGTTCGATTAAATGTTAATGTTGGTTAACTTTGGGTTTTTCGTCGACTGCCGCTGATACTTGAGTTGCCGCGGCGCTGTTTAAGTTGTTGTTTTTTCTTACTAACTATTTAACATGCATAGAGCTTCTTCTTCTCTTTCTGCTGCGTCCTCTGTCCCACCTGTCTGTTGTTCACACATGCTGGCTGCTGTTGTTTTGTTATTGCTATAATATTATTGTTCAGTTTTCGTTTGCTTTAGTTCGCAGGTTGCTTCGTCAGCCAGCTCGCAACTTTGGTCAGTGTCATTGGCACAAAAAAGTATTAAGAGGGGCCGGCTTAACCCTTTCACGCTTAAAGGAAATATTTCTTCCCCTCTCCAATCGAAATTTTATCAATTATGATTTTAATTCAAGGTTAACCTATGAACTCTTGGTTCTGTGAGATTTTTTTTCTTAAATATACTGCATCGAAAAATTCGTCAACGGTCGTATGACAGACTGTAGCGTAGTACCAGCTTTTAGATAAGTAATTGTATTAGAAACCGTTTTAAGGCAAAAACACCAAAACTTCAAAAACCATAATTTCCTTAAATCAATCAATATTTCAAACTTATTACAGTACATTACAAATCGGGCAGTAGGTACAGTATAATCTCGATAATCCGGACAATTAGAAATATCGAAATGTCCGAATTACCAAGATGACAAAAAAAAATCGATAAAAACACTACTGAACACAAATGAAACTTATTTTTTATTGAATTAAAATTATTGTTGCTTAAAAATTTTATTTTTAATATGTTATAAACATTTTTGATGATTTTGAGAGAAATTTGTAATTTTCATTTGGCGAAGTTTTCTTTCAGTTTTGTAAAAATTTTAGATTTCCCTACATTATACTCCACTGCCAGTTGACGAAGTGACTTTCCTCGACTTAATTTGTTTAGAATTTTTTTTCTGGTCCAACGATGAGAATAAAATAGAAAACTGGGACTGCCCGTAAAAAAAATCAGATAAGAATGAGTGTCCGAATTTTTGAAGTAAATAAAATGTGTGATGTCCGGATTACAGAGTCAACAATAGAAAGCAATTGGGTGTCCGGATTATCGTGTTGTCCGTATTAGCGAGTATCCGAATTATCGAGATTGTACTGTATATATATTTCTCTATTGGGGTACCCAAACTCTGAACACTGAGCCACATGACAGCTCAAAAAGTGGTCATGGTCGATACCATAGTACAATTAACAAGGTACACTAAGTACGGAAAGCCTTCTCCAAACTTCTTTGTTTACGTACGCCAATTTAAATCGCAGCTAGAACTCGCGTCTCCCAAAGAGTATGGTTGCATTTTGCAAGTAGGAGTTCGTAACACGGCAGCCGCCGTGGCTCAGTTGGTTAGTGCGTTGGACCGCGAGTCGAAGGCAGCAACCGCAGGTTCAAATACTGCCTGTAATAACACCTAAAAAAAAAATAACGGGAAAACTCGTTTTCTCTTTCGGTGGCTGTCCTCTCAGCTGGAAATGGCAAACCTCTGAGGGTAAAAAATTGCTTATGAAAGAGCTCCCAACCTGCCGTTCGGAACCGGCATAAAACTGTAGGTCCCTTCCACCCGCGTACAAATTCACACGCACAACACGGGTGGTTGCGGGAAGCTAGGCCTTAGTCTCGCGTAAGCGGGCTGTCGTGCCAGTCAATTATTAAATTTTTAGTTCGTAACATTGTTTTGCAGCCTTTTCGTTAGCACTAAAACAAAAAATAGGAAAATAACACAAGTATTGTGAGCGATGTTCTATTTAAAATAAAAATTGTTAATATGAAATATAAAAACAGGCATATGAAACCATTTTGTTAGCAAATTTTCGGTTTCAAAATTTAATTTTTTAAATTTTTGGCGATCTTCGTTTTAGTCGTAATTTGAAACTGCAGCAACCATTTCTCGTACGCCAATTTTCTAGGCTCTCCCTACTTAGTATAAAGCATTCTGCTTAGATTTCTCTATATTCTCGAGTGATGTTTACTTCTAAAGACGATCATTCGCATCGCTTTTGTGGTAGCACACTATGTCTATTCTGGCCTAACTGCGTTTGTCTCTTTCTTCTAAGGTAAAATGACTAAACTAAACAAACGAAACTTCACTTCCATCGAATTTTTTGTTTGATTGTTTTCTGTTTCGTCTCTCTTAAAAAACCCCCTCTAAGCTGACAGCTCTGTTTCTTACCGCTTTTCCTTTTGTCTGCCTCCCTTCCTTGCTTTCCCTTCGACTGTCTTCTGTTTTCTTTCACTTTTGCATTTCGTTGTTGTACCTACTTTTATTATAATTTAATTTGATGTGTTTCGTTTTTTGGGCTTAGACCAATCCAGTCCATCAACTAGTCACAGTCAGTCAGCTCAGTCGAAATGGAAGCGACGTAAGTTGCGAGCTCGAATCATTTGGCCGCAAAGCAGGTGTAATTTTTGCGCTACGTCTGCCCTTCGGCGCTTTGCTGGGCCCGCATTGGCACTGCACGCTGCCCGCTGTCCGCTCCCCCCACTCAGTGGCTTTTGTATTTAACCCAAGTCATTGTTTATCTTTTGCACTTCACTTCACACACGCCACTCCGTTCCAGGCCCGGTCGGCTGCCGCTCTGTCGGCGTTCAGGCCCGACTTGACTTCAGAGCGCACAGTCGGCTGGGCTTTGGCGCTGCTGCTTTGCCTATTAAAGTGCGATTTGTTTAATCATTTTGACTACAATTTGTTGTCTTTGGCATGGTTGTTGTTGTTACGATTGTTTCAATCCCGAAGAAAAAATGTGGTAAAACTATTTTACACCACACGAACGACGGCCACCACTGCCGGCACGTGGAAAATTAATTGTTTTATTATGCAAAAGTTTACATTTCTGCAAATCAGCGGACTAAGCTGCATTGAAATTAAAGCAAAATCGCGGTTGAAAATCACCGCGGCGACGCGTAGGCAATGAACAGCTTCGATTGCGTTTTTCGCCATTTTCGCGCTGAAGATTCGCGCGACTTCGTCGTCTGTCCGTGTGTGCGTTTGATTTAATTAATGTGGCGTTACCCCTTGACGCCGCATGTTGCTTGCAGAGCTGAGAAAACGCTGCGGGCGACGAGGCCAAATTCAAATGCTGCGCTTCGTACGCATTGCCGTTGCGATTATGTAAGTCGCATCATTTGTCTAGCGAGGGTCGGGAAATCAGCGCCACACTTAGTTAAATTCAGATCAAACCATAATGATTTGAAAAATCGGTTCGGATTCAGTGTCGGCCACCTGATAAATTGATTTCACAGATTAGCTGGGCGCAATTTCCGCACAGCAATTTCGCAACGCTGCGATGTTGTACAACATTACGGCACTAACTCACTGCCACTGCCACCAATTTCGCAAAGCTGACTTTTCTTTGTTCACATTACATATTCACATACGCCATTAAAGTGCCGGCGCAGCAGCCCCGACCATGCACTGTATTCCTCCGTCGCGCTGCCGGCACTCATTCATGCATCAACTTTTCCACCATCATTTTCAAAACATAATAATAATAATTTAAAAGCGAAAAAATGAATGCAACAACAACAACAACAACGAGTGAACAAAAGCCACAACAGCGATAGCAGAAGTTATTCTATCACGCGAGACGCGACTACTCGAATAGACTTTTTGCCATTTAATGTATGCCAGACTTCGATTTTCGTACAACAACTACCGCCCGGAGGCGACAACGACAGCCGCCAGATTTCCCTCTGGGCCCTTGGCTGTGGAGCTCGCTTCGGGCCCGGCCATATAACGAGCTCGCGTTCCTGCAGATTCTCGCGCAGCGTGTGGAGCCAGCTCGATGTGCCGCTCGTCGAACATAAATCAGTGAAATTGTGCGCCATTACCAGCAGCGCCAACTTTGCAATTGTTGTGCTTGTAGTTGTTGTTATTGTTATTGCTATTGTTTACTGTTGCTGCCACGCGGAAGTACTTCAGCAGACTTTTCCAATTTGTATGCTTTGCTTTCGTTTTGTTGTTTTTGTTCTTGTTGTAGTATTATGTGGGGATTTCTCACGTGTTACTCATGAAATGGCCAAAGAAATTTTTAAAGAAATTTTCTTTATACTCGGCAAAGTGAAATTCCCCCACGACGACCCCAAATCGAGTATCTTGACGGGTTTGTTTTACTATGATTACAAGCAAATTTAGCTAAAGAAGCACAGTCTGTAAAAAGTGTACAAAATTATCGTTTCATGATTACAGGGCACAGTAACTGCTCGCGTTGGTTCGATTGGATCGGTCGTCCGGGAATTCTGCTTCCTTGTGGGTTCCAGTCGAGCTCCATTCTTGTAATACCTTGTTGGGTAGTCTCCGTAACGAGAGAGCTATACATTTCCATTTCGAATGCTCTATTTCCTTCGGTATGGGTTCTTCGCTTGCCAGCTTCCAAAACTGATCGTTCCTGATGGTATTTGGCCGGTATTTGCATGGAGTATCAAAATATCACCTTAAATGAGGATTCTACGATTTTGTCGATCTTCATACCGACATTTCTTTTACCAAAAACTTGAACTTTTACTTTTTTTACTTTACTTTTTTGGAGCTTAAGCAATCACTTCCAGACGGCTTTTCGAGTCGTTTGAGGCCATAAATTAAATTCTGCTTAAAAAAACTAAAGACCATTGTGTATAGAATTGATTTATTATTATCTGTTATTGTTAACGATATCAGCGTCTCATGACATTATTTTCCAGTTTTGAATTCGCTTGTGAAATATATTCAAAGAATTTGCTGACTATCTGGTATTAATAAGATTTTATTGAGTTTCAGCTTTGGAAAGTTTGAAAATTATCTTCTCAGTTTTTTAGTTTTTTTTTTAAACATTTATGGTATTCACAGTTTGCGGGAAAATTTATTTCGGACAACTTTCCCTAAAAAATAACGATCTAACTGTGAGCACTCCATTGTATATCTTTAAAACAATTGTGGAAAAATTTTCAAAGTAAAAATGCCTCGCTCGAATGGCAAACAAATGTTGAACATCAAATAAAGAAATCGTCCCGATAGTGGCATAAAGTACTCAAAATAATTCGCTCCGGAGATTGTGTAAAAAAATTCATGGCAAATTTTGAAACTACCGGTATCTCTGTTTTTCATACAAAACAAAAACAATTGAGATACCATATTGGAAAATTCGGGAAAATTGCCAGGTGGGAAATTTAACATGCTAGATACCACTGAACTGTGAACACCATAATTATTATTTACGATTTTTCTCCAAAAATCTATACAATCAAGCAAACCAATAAAGTTCTTAAGCACTTTGTGAATAAATCATTAAACAATTTGAAATAAAGTCACAATACTTCGGTTTCAGTACCAGTAAAGCCACAGTCGACGCACTTTGCTCTTCACATTAACTTCATTTGGGCATAGTAAGGACACAAATAGGCGAATCAATTGTTGAATGGAATACGTAAGTTTCGCCTGAAAATTGTAGCGTCAACAATTGCAGCTAATTCGACATTTGTTTACTAGCCAAGAGAGGGAGAGTTGGATTAAGTTCGGCGGTCGAAGGTCTGGCGACAATCATGATTCTAGATAATCTCTATCGAAGAAACCGTTTTACAACGGGCCATATTTATAGCTATTCAAGTATGTCTCACATAGATCTTAACCTTCCACAAAGAAGCCATTAAGCAGTGGTGGTTTTAGACAAATCGGTTCTTACTCTTCACTAAGGCGGGTGACTAATTCACTTTAGTATGGGTTTTGTGACATTTTCAAGAAGGCAGGCCTGCTTTTGAAAAAAATTAAGTATTTGTGATGAAGATCCAGTGGCGGAGGCAAGAGAGGTTTTGGGGTTCAAACCCCTTAAATATATATCCGTTCGTTACAAACATTTTGGGTGACAAATATGGTTTTAACCCGGCGTCATTGTTGCCGGGTATCTAATACCCGACGCATTTTAAGTTATGTTCTAAAAAAATTATCGCAGAATAAAAAGATTTAATTTGATGAGTAATATGCTCATTTTATGATAAATAAATGTTTGATTTTTATTAATAATGTATTTAACTACCTATTTCCCTATTATAGAAAACTAATATTGACATAAGCTTGATTCAGTGTACAATAATGTACATGGGTAAAATTTACCCGGCCACAACGGCCAAGTTCTGTTTAGTAGCCACAATGACGCCGGGTTGAATGGTATTGAGTTCGAAAGTTGCCCTGTAGGAATTCGGACTAGTCCGAATGTAGTTTTCCAACTGGTTGCTTGTCAACCATAGCTGACTTCAGAACCGATTCGTTTCCTCGGAGCAAACTCACCCTTTTAACATGGGGATGTCCTAGACGACAGTCAATTTTCTCCATCTGCATCCGTTTGCAACTAGTTCAAAGTTAGTCCTAAGTAAACAGTTTCTAAACCAGTTGCGAAGCGAGTAGTTTGCGAACTAGTTTATTCTGGATTAGTTTTCTAACCAGTTGATTTTAATGGGGGGGGGGGGAAAATAAAACAATGAAATTTTTCAACAATTATTTTATTTCAAAAATATTTTAAAAAAACAACCGAGTTCTGTCGCGAATGAAAAACAAGAAATATTAATAATAATAATTAATAATAATAATAAAGTTGAGCCAAGATGAACTTGGACTTGCTGACACACTTCTGTCGAAACTGTTTGGGGCCTGACGCAATGCAACCTCCTGACTTCACCTGCAATTAATAAAAAATAAATGAATTAATAAATAATTACATAAATAAACAAACAATTTTATTTTGCTGCTGCAATTCGTTGCTTCACGCAACCACGCAAACTTCGAGTCATAGAAACAGACGTTCGAAAAATGCAAACATTTCTACGTTGTTGTTGTAAAAAAGTATCGTCTTAACAGTATTTTGTTGATTATTTCACCTCTGTTCCGTCTTTTGTATTTTCATGTCTCTTCTCGGCTATGAACGCGCACACAGAACGCGAACGATTAGACGCGAACTGACTGACTTTTGCATTCGCTGACAGCTACTTTGACAACTAGTTGTCCAATTTACTTACAAGAAACCCGTTGAAAAACCAATGAATTTTGGGAACCACCTATCACAGGTCCGGCAGGGTGTTTACGGAAACCCACACCCACCTCCCTAATGAAATCATGTGTGCGTCACTGCGGGGACGTCACTAATTTTTCAGTCATTTAAGTCTGCCTTTGGGGGTTTAGACATCGAAATAAAAGCAAAAAATTGCATTACGGAATCAGCACAAGTCTTTCAAAAGTATTTCAACTTTTCCACTGTATTTTCTTAGGCGAAGCTTTGTGCATAATACATACTAACATCTTCGCAGGCAAAGCTCTCGCCACACCTCACCTCCAATATTTATTGCGATTTGTTGGTAGTATTGCATATACTCTTGCATATATTTAGTATGTAATAAGCCTTGTGCGCGGCCATGTATTTGCATGTTTGTATGTATGTGTGGTTTGTGTGCGTAGCGCTGTCACGTCAAGCGCTGAACTGTAACTCTTCAGCATTCAAAAATTATGATTTTTTGTTTGATTTTTTGTGTAGTGCATTTTCGCCATTTCGGTTTAGTTCGGTTCCTCGCTGCTAATCTCTAAATAAACATCGAAGTCACGTTGCCGTGTGGCGCGCGGATCCATCGGTGCGCGTTCATCAGCGTCTTCAGTCGACTTCAGCACGCAGCGCTGCCGCTTAGGCGGCGACAGTGCTCCAGCGCCGCGCCGCTTTGGGCCGCGCCAAGAAGCCGCCTTTTCTGGCGACACACGACAGACGACGGACGACGAATGCGTAGAGTCAGAAGCGATTTACGCCACGGACCGCCAACCACTCGAGTGTTAAATATTTTGCCGTTTTGCTTGCTGTGGTTGTTGATAGTTTTCGTTTTGTGTTTTTTGTTTTTGTTGGTACCTCCATTTTTTCTTGGCAAACTTTTCGGCCTGGCAATAAACTTAATTGTGAACATACAGACAGACAAACGGACATATGGATCGTGCAAGTGTGTGCCGCGTGCGCGTCTGCCTGCCGGTCTGTCCCATAGGTGAGTGAGTTATTACAGAAACAAATAATGATAACAACAACAACAATAACAACAACGGCAACAGCAATAACACACCGCGCTGGAGACGTAGACGACGCCGTCAAAGAGGAGCAAAGTCATAATCATAATAGCGAAAAAATCAGAGCTCGTTAAAGCAGAAAGAAGAAAAATGAAAATATATATACACAATGCGGACATATACATATATACAGATGTCGACTTTTAAACCAATCAAAAAAGACCGATCGTATGTAAAAGTCAAACGGAAAACGAATTAGAAAGAGACAGTGTAAGCTGAGTGAGGAGACGAGCAGACGCGAACACGGCGATCGCATGCGTCGCGCTTCCACTGGAGCGCAGTGTGAAACCAAGGCGAGGAAATTATTACGTTTTGTCACAAGGTTGCCAGCAGTCTAAAATGTTTTTATTCTACTCTCATGGGCTTACAAATATTTTAAACACGGTTTGGTAACGCGGAGTTGGCAAGTGTGGAATTTTTTCCATAGATACGGTACAACTATATAGTATATGTATGTAGAAAACAGTAAGTATAATATGTTGTATGTAGCATATATATATATGTACATATAGAGCGATGGACTATAGTTGACAGAAAAGCTATAATTTTTGAGGCTTTTATGGAAATGTTTCTGCTGGCGGAATGTTTGCGGAATGGATGTCTTACAATGGGTACCTACAATGGCAATTCGATTGTTAAATCAGTATTTCAGATTCAAGTTGATAATTTCACGCAGGTGCTACCAACATTCCGATCTGCTAAAGCGTTGCTCTTTAACCCTTTCGACCCCGAATTTTACCCTGTGTCTCGAGATTACTTTTTGGTATTTAACCTTCTGCCTGTCCCTTGCTCAAAATTGCGTTCGCTGTCCTTTGGGGTCAGGATGACCCCAACCAAACGGTTATAACGTATAATTCACTGACAAAACATGAGGAAAAGTTACACATAAATCACAAAAGAAAAGGGTAAAGCCCCGAAAAGTGTTTTTCTCGATTGGTTATTGGGTTTTAAGCGCGATTAACACTAAATAACACAGGTAGAAGAGCGCACAAAAACGTTCAATCGTTTTTTTTCCGCCTGGGGTCAAATCGACCCCAAGGGACAGGCAGAAGGTTAAATCATGAAATACTTGCCTAAAAAGTGTGCACACGACATTTGAAGTCGCCACGCCTCTTTGTTAGAGTTCTAGAGATAGTTGATTTTTGAACAATTTTAGCTTAAAACGGGTTAAATAAATTTTGTGTCAATATTTTTTAATTACAAAAAAATTATTTAATATTTATGGAAAATACAAAATTATCACTTTTTGATTTTATTTAACCTTTATTAAAGAAACAGGGTTTTGATCAAACGCGCCCAATTCGTAGACTTCAATTAGAACACAAACTTTCCCTGATATCGCTGCAAATTATTGGAAATTTTTTTGGGGATAACAGTGGAATTTTTGTAATTTGCTTTGAATTCACTTCTAATAATATTAATTTGTTAAATAAATTAAACCCACAAATGCCTACTTAAATTGAACCCATAAATCAATCATAGCTTTTGCTATAAGACAAATAGGCGAAGTTGCTCTCAGGCAACTTTGGGGTCGAAAGGGTTAAATTATGTGGCATTTTTTCATAAGAAAGAACAAATACTGGATTCAGAGATTTAGCTCCGCAAGTAAGACCTTGAAGGATTTCCCTGCATTTCTTAAAGGTTTACATTAACAAAAAAATACTTTCAGGCAACAAATACTACATCGCTAAAGCGATGTGGCTTCTTCTTCCATACGAAAACCTTCCAAAGAATACATTTCATTATCAACATTCTGTTAATCTTTCGATAATCTGGTTTAATTTTTTGAGATGCTGATCAATGCTTTAAAAGGTTTTAAATTTAAGTTACTCTGACTGCCTCAGTTTTTATACCCCAGACGAAACGGGTACCACTAGGAAGTCTGCTGCACCCATTAGCAGGATAACAGAAGACTTTGGACAATAGAAATACGACATACTGATGGACCGGCCTAATCCATATCCACAAAGACATTGTGAAAAAAATATTAAAAGGAAAACGAACTAACGTTCGGTGCCATAGATGAGCCACATTTATCTGAAACACAGGATGCTTTTGACTAATCCAGGGGTGAAATTTACGCGTATTCGGGCATTACTATTGGATCTATTGACATCCTCCTACTCCACTCATTACCAGTTCCCTTCACACTTCAATCTTTAAATTATTCCATATTCTTCTGCATTTAGCGTGACCCCAACTACAAATAATTCGCTCGTGCTATTTGCATTTCTATTTTCAACGTCTTCCGAAAACACTGCCATCAACCCTACTGTCCGCATACACAGATCGGTGCATTTGACTGAAAATCATTTAAGCATTGCGGTGTGAAATTTCACACCAAATTCATTGGTGTGGCCATAAAACGCAAACAGACATTTCTCTACTAACCAAATCAATCAACGTCTCTGCGCCTGCGATCGGAGCCGCGAACCCGCCGACGCGCGGGCGCGTTCTCGCTTGGGTGAGCGGGCCGGATGTTTTGGCGTTCCCTGCCCGCGCCGCACCGCAGTACGAGTACCAGCGCCAAGAACAACAGCAACAGCAACAATGCGGCGCTAATGGTGTCGCTAAGTACGCCGCAACGCCGCAAATAGGGAGCACACCGTGTGGTTGAATGGATGACTGGTCGGTCGGTTGGCCAGTGCAGGCAATCTACCATAAAAGTCGATCAACAAAGGTCTTCCGCTTTCGGTTTGATATTCGAATGATCATCGAATGGAACCAATAAAACTGCAAAAGACCACAAGCGGACGGCGCACAATCGAAACGGGGTGATTCACTTCATACAATTTGCATTTGGCTGGCTGGCTGGCTGTGAGCTGTTAATGGGGTCCCGACATATGGTTTGCGTTTTTATTATTTTACTGATGGCATAATAAAACAACGCGGACACAATTACAATTACAATAACAAAAAACTACAAAATCATACAAAAAAGCGCAAAGCATACGTAATGAATGTGTAAAAAACGGCATTAACTGAAATAATTCAATTGTGTTTGTTTTCGGTTTTGGAACATTGAATATCACACATTAGCGCTGATCAGTGAGGCGAGGCGCACGCGTCGGACCCTCGAGCCCTCGTTCAGCTGCAATGGGTGATTTGTGGTGTGTGGCTCTGGTATTGGCAACCAATACTGTTTTCATACGAAATTTTTTAATTTATCTGGTAATGCAATCAATGTCTTATTTATTATAGAAGCTTTGTATGGGCATTTAAAATTGTTTTAATAGTTCTGTACAAAAATGTTTCGTGAGAACCAAAAAGATGACTTGTTTTTAAAAAGATTTTTGCATTATCGCGAAAACATGGCAGCGTCTCGGTTCTTTCCCATCTCTTGTAGATCTTCATAAAGGAACTTTTTGTTGTTAAAGAATTCTATATAATAAAGTAAACTTTACCAATGTGGGATTTTTTAAAGTAGCAACCATTTACATTTATTTATTAAATCTATAAATGCCATCAAACAGAATCGATTTGAATTCTCAACGGTGTTTGTTTCCTCCAAAACCGATTGGCATTTTTAAGGACATCAACCAAACCACCCGCTATAACATCGGAACTCATGCATTTCATATTAGTAGATACGACTTTGAAATGGCCGACAAAATATTTGCCAACAACTCTAACTCGGTGAATCCAAGTTAGTGTCTTTACAAATTCTTGCCCGAAATCCTTATCCTTGTTCATCATTCTTAAACTTAATGTCAATTTAACTAAGATTTATTCATATTTACCCAAATGTAATATATTGAAAATACGTAGGAAAATTTAAGTTTGAAAAGGACTTTCTCTACGCACTTCCTAGGCAAACAATGGTCGGCACCTGACCTGTTAAAAATTTCAAAATAATCTTTATGCTTGGGGTTGCATTATACTGACAGTACTTTATTTATTTTATTTATTTATAATTCAGTCAAACAAAAATAAATATTAACAGACCATCTAAAAACTGGAATATTACAAAATAATAATGTTAAAATAAAAAAAATTCAACAATATTTCTTAGGACTATAAATCTTGGAAGAGAGAGATCTAAGCATGGAATGCGATTAAGTTATTATTTAGTTATTTAAAGAAGCATAGAAATGTTTTCTGACAGTTCTTCACAATTTCTCGATAATTAAATCTGAGAGAACAACACATAAACGCATATATACTTACAAATATGTACATATATATAGATTTATGTATATAGCAAATATTTCAATCATCGAGTACTTGGCCAATTTTAGACTGACGAAAATCCTCGTAGTCCAGTTCACCAATAATGCATTCCCCTTCGCGCGGCCACAGAACATAGCTACAACCAATTAACGTCGCCAATGCACCGAAAAGATTAACTGACGAGATCGGCAATTTGGTGGTAGCAGCTAGTAGCCGGTGTCAATGAAGCGGCTGCACTTCCCCGGAGAAGACACAGTGACTACTCGTAAAGAGACAAATGAGGCGCAGAACGAGAAATATTCATCATGTAAGGCAGGTGTAAAAACACCACAACGCCACGAGGGACAGGCGAACGTGAAAACACACACCAGCAGCGGACCCGCATGAGGATCGCGTCGACTGGTTGCAACTGGCCGCGAACAAGGAGCAGGCGAAAGGGCGGAATTGGCGCGCGAGCGCGCGCTAAATCAATCAAGCGCGCAAACGCCAACAACAGAACGAACGGCACTGACGCGGCGGCATCGCGCTGCGCATTCCAATTCAATTAAAATGCCAATGCATCCGACTTCAATAGTTTGCCAGTGTTTGCCGGTGTTAAGGGTGAGGTTCGTTAGAGCCGGTCGGCGACGCACACCGACCGAGGGAGACTGGCCAAAAGTGCTGAAGCGGCGGTCGAAGGATAAGGGCGGCCGCACTTTTCAAAGTCATCAACGTTAAATGCTCTGCTTGAGCGGTAAACAGCACAGCAACAGTCACAAGGAAGAAGCTACAGGTGCGCTCAGCCCATGGCCAGTGCGAGGTTTTGAGGTTATGGCCTATCGTAATTAAGCAGTTGCCATGCGGGCTCTGGGGTGAGGGTGCTGCATGTGCGCGTCTTTTGTCACAACTCTACGAGTAGCTCTTGGCGGGGAAATAGGACAAGGTGTATGAAATGAAAACACAATGACAAGTTGGCTGCAAGAACAGGAATATGAATTGACAAGGAAAATACGTAAATAAAGTTAACAGAAGTGTACAAATATGTTTTCAAGTAATTTGAACTGTGCCGCGCGTTCTTTGGTCTGTAGCAATGTATGAGAGGGAAAATGTCACTGTTATGAAGACGTCGTTGACACTTCTAGTTTGGCAGCTGTCAAGCGGGGAGAAACTTATTGATAGTATTAAGTAATAGGTGTATTCAATTTTAAATAATTTGTACAAATTGTTGCAAGTTTTTACTGGCAAAGAAGAGAGAATAAAAGAGAGGATTAAATCGCCAAAAAGGGGAAAAACAACTGCAAATTTCTGCTGGGGAACTTTTTACTTGCAAGAATTATCAGCTGATGAAAAAGTATCAGCTGTGAAATTTTCACATAAAAAAATTAATTTTGTGTGTTTAGAAGTTGCATTGTAGAACATTGTCGACATTTTGGCAAATGTAAGTACAGTGGACGTCCAGTATAACGAACTTTCCATTTAACGAATTTTCGATTTAACGTGCGGCCAAATTTTTTCCATTGATGGTTCTATATTACGAACAAAAGTGAAATTTGCTATTCGATATAACGTTGTTGTTGTTTTTCACCCTTCGAATTGTTTTTATTTGAGCATTCACATTCTTTACATTAACAATGAATGTTTGGTTTCGTCAAGTGAACGGTACCTCAATTGTTTTTGTTTTTGTTACTTAAAACTTTCAAATTTACGTAAAGTTACCAACATTTTCAAATTCTGCTTGTATGCATTGCTGATCATTTTCATAGGATTTTATTTCCGTTCGGTCGGTTTTTTTCTTTTAAAAATTAAAATTTCAATAATCAATCAAGAGAAATTGCCATACAGAAAAGTTTACTTGCGGTAAAGAGGCAATGGCGCATAGAAGACTTTTTCACTTTCTTTTTCATAAAACAAGATATTTGTTTAACCTTCTGTCTGTCCTTTGCTCAAAATTGCGTTCGCTGTCCTTTGGGGTCAGGATGACCCCAATCAAACGGTTATATAATTTACTGACAAAACATGAAATGTTACACATAAATCACAAAAGAAAAGGGGAAAGCCCCGAAAAGTGTTTTTCTCGATTTGTTATTGGATTGTAAGCGCGATTAACACTAAATAACACAAGTAGACCAGTGCACAACACCGCTCAACCGTCTTTTTAATTCCGCCTGGGGTCAAATAGGCCCCTAGGGACAGGCAGAAGGTTAAAAACTGAATACGTGAGACTTATTTCTTTAAGAAGGATGGTTTAAAACAAAAAAAAATTTCGATCGATTTAACGAATTTTTCGATTTAACAAATTGGGGGTACAACATAGGATTCGTTATATTGGACGTCCACTGTGCAGTGAAATTCCGCATAACCGGACACTCACCGTCGCAGTGTTTTTGTCCGCTTATGGGGGAGGGGGCACAAAAAATTTGTTTAAATTGTATCCAAGTCTTTCTCGTTTATTTATTTAATATTTTATACGAATTGATGAAAACTTAATGTTTATTATAGGAAAAGTACATACAAAGAACAAGTCGTTAAATTTTAGTACTGCTTTGGTTGAACAAATTTTGTAATGGTTGATTGTTTTAATTTCAAATGTTCATTTTCAAATAAGAGTGAGACTTGTATTATGGGGTAGTATAGATTTTTAAAAACTGGTTGGGCATATTTTTGAATTTTGTCCGTTTGTGAGAGATTTTTTAATCAAAATGGTTTGAAATATAGTGTCCGCGTCCAGTTATTAGAGCGTCTGGTTATTGGAATAATATTCGTATGGAAAACTTAATGAAATTGCTGTGTCTAAAATTTGTCCGGTTATAAGGACTGTCCGTAATGAGGAATTTCATTGTATTTGCAAATGTTCCATATGCCATGTGCGGGTGCTCGGCTAATCGTTTCATGAGAACAATCCAACGACGAACAATCGCGGAGAACCATCGAATAATTGTAAAATTTTCCAACAAGTCAGCTTTCAAATAAATGAATTGTGCTTACTTGATAACTTGTACTGGTTTTCTGTCAATTTACTTTTCTATCTATCTCTCTCTTTGAGAGAGCATTGCTATCAAATTCTTTCTTAAGCTCTTTCTACAAGTTTTCCCCTGGGAAAACACATGAACAAAGCTAATATCAGCAGTGGGTCATATGAGTTTTATATGAAATTTTAGCGTACTAACAGCATAATATCTCGCCCAGACATGAAGAGGAACAGTAAACAAGTTGTAATTTCAGTAGGCATTCTTCTTGTCTTCTCTGTAAATAGTACAATGACCTCAATAGCTGGGTACCTTGGAAGGCCAAAAACCAGTGGTAATACTTTGAAGACGTTTAAAGGGATGTGAGAAGATGCTTGGCTAATGTCCGCCGAAGCTTCGGTAAGACAGGTTTACAAGGTGATTCTGACAGCGGGAAGGCGTAGAATCTACGTTAGAAAACCGAATCTTACAGAATCTTTTAGCACTTGAAATCTCAAGTACCCAGTGGCGCACACAGGGAGGGTTTTTGGGGTTTAAACCCCCCCGAAATATCTTTAATTTAGTACAGACATTTAATTTATAACCGAGATAAACAAATTTTTTAAGAAGCGTTTTCGAAAAATCTTCGAAAAACCAGTTTTTCCCTGTTGTTTCAGTTATGAGCACATATCTCGTAAAGGAATCATACGACTAACACAAGCTGTCCGTCGGTCAGAAGATAATACCTTAGCCTTTCTAAATATATACAGATTGTCCAGATTTGGAGAAATTGCTGACGGTGAAAGTTGTAAGAAAGTGAATTTTTTGACCATTTTCAAAAATCAGAAATTTTCGAATGTTTTTTTTTTATAGATTAAATAAATTTTCTCATTTGGTTTTAAAATCTAAGATCAAAGATATATTATTTGTGCAAATATTAAGCCTAACATCAATAGAATTGAAAGAAAAATGACAAAGTTATGATGCACTGAGTGAAAACACCAACTCTACATTGGCGAAAAAAAACATTTTTTTTGCCGAGACCCGTCCTAATGTTGATATAGACGTGAAACTAGAGGTCATTTATAGTAACATGGCATAGCCAGTTTTTCATTTTCTGACCCAAAGTCCTTTTTAAAAAACTTTAAAATTTTAAGGACATACACATTTCAAATATTTTTTTTAATATTTGCGGTTATGCAATGATGAAGATATAGGTATCAACTGAAAGAGAAAAATTTTCTCCTTGTAACTAAATTTTCTATTTTTAACGTTCAGGGCGAAAATATGTCAGGTATGAAAAACATACATCTTTTGGATCTCAGTCTGTATGTTAGATTCATACATCTTAATTTTATTCTATTTCAAAGTTCTCAAAAAAGTTACACAAAACAAAATCCTGCGTGCGCCACTGCAAGTACCACTATATCCGATGTTATTATATTACGTATGTCTAATATCTAGACATCACGTGGATCCGATATTAAAAATTGCAAACCGTAAACAGTTTGAGTCTCTTGGAACCTGAATTTCAATATTCCTGTTTTCACAACCCTTCAACAACTGAGTCACTGCTGCACTTAGCACGCTTCTTCACATGCCAACAGTTCTGGTCTCGCCGACTCACCGAAAGTAACCGCAAACAAAGCACCAACAACAACAGGAGGCACAATCAACGACATGACAACAGCAAAAAATATGTAACTGGAGTAACGAACGTTACCCAATTATTCAATACAATAAAATTGACTGACTAACTGAGTGACCCCTCGCCATGTCAATAAGTGCCCCCTATGCAGGCACGCCAGCACCGCCATGCCCTCGTCGCATTCCAAATTGGTTCGCGTTGCGTCGCGGCGCGACGTTGCGCTCGGTTGCACAAGCGTCTAACTGGGGCCCGACAATTGGAAATTCGTAAAGATTCTCTGGCACTGATAGCGCTAAATAAATGCCGCCGCAAATATGCCGGCGCTGTTAACAGAAACGGTGGTGGAAATGGCAACGTTGCACCAACCTGACGTTGGCGTGTTCGTCTCCCATACGATCACCCTACCGTTTGGCAGCCCCTCGGTCTGACTGTCTGTCTTGTCTGTGGTCAATTCGCATTTGCATTTATTGAGTTTGACCATCATTAATAATATTGAAAACCATAATTGAGGTTATGTGCGGCGGTCCGACCGCTAGTGCCGACCATAAGTAGGGGGAATTTTCATATGAAATGTTTGCTGATTTACATTTTTATGCACAAAACCAGCGAAGGGGTTCTTACAAGGGCCAGCGAAAGTGCTGTAACTTAACGTATTTGAAACAGTTGAACAGTTCAGTTTCACTTCGAAGAACACTTCTCACATACGAGCAAAGACAAAAACAAGCAGACAAACAAGAAAACAGTGCCCTCAAAGAAAGCGAACGGCAGCTGAGTAAGCAATTTCCCCCTCACGGGCAGTTTGCATCATTAACAGGAATCACCTGCCGAAGGTTATCGCGCGCTCGCTGCCTACCGGTTTTCATAGCCCACACAGTGCACCTGCACTGCTCCATAAAAAATAAGGAAAATCCATAATTTTCATTTTCCTACTTCATAATGCAGACAATAAAGAGAAACGATAATGACAACACGTGCTACTGTAGCTGTGCTTCTGAGATGACTTTGACGATCACTTGTTCAGCCGAACGTCATCTGACAAAGGAATGATCTTGGTTTTTGTACGACTTTAAAGAATTGTAACATCAATGTTGAATACAGACAAATTATGGTTCGGTTACAAAATGAGACTCCAGCAAAAACGTATACAGGAATAATGATGATGAGTCCTGTAATTGTTTGATATAAACAGCTGAAGAAATGTTTCAAAGAAAGCAGCCGCAAAAACAAAAGCGAGATAAACTATGCAAATCTGAATAACAAGATGGCCCACTATCGAAGCGAATCGAGCGTCGAAATCACCTTCAAAAATCACTATATGCCATTTCGCTGTAAACAACATAAATACTTTATTTATGCTCTTACCATGTCAAACTTTGAGCCAACACCCGCCGCACAGTGTTGCGAGTTCATACACCGAAGTGACAAAAATAAAAGGAGTGGTCGTACATAAATGAAATTTGGTATACAGTTATTGTATGAATAAAGAACTTACTGTGCAAAATTTCAATGACATCGGATCAAAACTTCGACCACCTCCCATACAAAACTTCATATTAACAATAAAAATCATCCAAGGTCATAATATATGTATTTTAATAAAAATGTATTTATAAATGTGTAGGGGAGACCGGGGCAAATACGCCCACGGGGCAAATACGCCCACCCGTTGTTTCTTTTAAAGTATTCATTCAAATTCCGCGCCAATTTTTTTGTAAGTGCGCCTTAACTCGTAGACATAACCACAAAAAAATCGAGGCGATTGACATTGCGGTTAAAACGTTATAAATAAAAGCAGATTGTTTTGTCGTTCCATAGTCTGAACATCTAAGTTTTGCAGTTTGGGAAAAATATCTACAATCTTCGTTTCTCGTTCCTTATGCAGCCAGGTAAGTTTTTCTTGTTATTTGAAGTAAGAAAAACTGTAGGCCAAAGTAGTTTTGTCGTAAAAAGTTTTTTTGTATTTTTTTAATTTTTAAAAAAACATTTTGTTGTTTGGGGCAAATACGCCCAGTTCGTTTCGGGGCAAATACGCCCACCTAACGCATTTATCAAGGTTTTACTGCCTGAAGATTATAAATGACAATTTTATATTAATATACAGGGTGGTCCAGAAATACATCCACTTAATATACAGCGTGGTCCAGATAAATGACCTGCTTAATATACAGGGTGGTATGGAAGTTACGGACCAAAACCTAACGAAACTTTTTCTGTATTTTTCCGAATTTGAAAAATCCTTCGCCACTTTTCGCAGAACTCAAAATCAAAGAAAGTATTCAAGTTAGAAGTTTTAATAAATCATATTTGTTCAATTTTTTTCTAAAATATTTTTTTCAATTGATAGTTTTGTAAAAAGTGGAAAAGAAAAATATGGAAAAATTAGAGTAAATTTATTTCCCTGGTTTCGTGACTACACTGTATAGGAATATATAAAATTATTAATATTATTTATCATTCGTGGAAAAAACTTCTTCCTCAAATAATTTTATTATTGACTATAGGTTACCACCAAAGACAATTAAGTATAAGATGTCTTACGCTCATACAATCGAATGGCATAGGGCAAGCTCGAATTTGCAATATTTTCATTATCAAGAGGAAGCAAGCGTCGGCACAGTGAGAGCGTAATAATATTAACGCTCTCTGTTTTGCTCACACAAAATTTATTTTCACTTGTAAAAACTGTCTCAGTGAATATTCTGATAGTGATTAGAAAATCAGACACTGTACATAAATAAAAACAAAGTATTTCGTTTCTGAAATGTTGTTTTCTATTACTTTCGTCCGAGATTCTTGAATTAATAAAGTGGGCGTATTTGCCCCAGGCAGTGGGCGTATTTCCCCGAGGGTTTTCCGAATGGCCAATTCGATATTACTTTAAATTTTTCGTTGAAACTTGAAAATAAATAGGAATCTATAAAAATGATAATGTGAGTTTTGTTCCTTAGGAGAGACACTAGCGCGTGACATATATTGTTATTCGAGAATCATTACTGTCATGTTGAAAAATAAATTTTCTAAAACGTGGGCGTATTTGCCCCGGTCTCCCCTACATAGATAAAATGCGCTAATTTCAAAAGCAATCGAAATGAAAAATTCGACAAACTGCTTCACAGCTGTTCAGAAGTTGCTCTTAGAGGGTTAAAATCTATGACTGACTCGTACTAATTTTTCCTCCTGAACATTTCTTTCGAACATACTTACCCCCTAACTTCAACCCTTAATAAGACTCCCATACAAAATGATCGTTTTTATAAAATGGTCTCCCACTACTCCCAGGTGTCTCCCAGACGTATCAAATGTAAGACTGATCCCATGTATTTTCTTCTCTGAATGTTTTTTCTATACTTTCTATACTTTTTTCTATCCATTATCTACAACTCTTAAGGGAGCTGCCATACAAAACTAGTAATTTTCACTGGAATTGGCTTCCCATTTGTTGTATAGTAACGTAAGCGAGGAAACATCGTATCTGGGAAACTACTGAACCGATTTTAATGATTTATTCAATAACCGTCAACATTCCTGAGTGCAAAAAATACAAAATTAATTCAAGTTTAAAAATTCACCACCATAGGGTGCCTCCCATACAAGTGAAGTAGTTAAGTTGTCAACTTTTGGGTCTGTACGAAAAAAAAAATCAAAGTGTAGTGTCGAAACTCCATTAACCCCTCTATTTCGAATCTAATAGTAATCGTAATTGATTTTCTGAAGCTATCTTCAACAAATTTTTCCATCAGCAACAGAGCATTATTTGACCGATTGCTGTTGGCATTCAACCAAACGGTGAAAATATCGCAAATTTCCACTCAAGTCTTCACCGAAAAATGCCAATAACTTGCATTCGCGCAAATATGCGCAGCTGAATATCAAAAAATTTCGAAACTGATAAAAAGTGTTTTTTTTTAAATCACCTTTAAAGTTTTAACTCAGTTTTTATTCACTTGTTTTCTTTGTTTCATTTTCTTCATAACGGTATTGCTTAGAGGTGAGAAGAATCAGCGCAATTTTGGTCTTGCCAGACCTAAATTGTATTAAACTTAAGACAACAGTAAGTTTTAGGGACCCGCTCATAATTGATTTGGAAATATTGAACCTCAAAGTGAGAGCAAAAATGTGCTGTTTGTACACAATTTTTTTCAACGCTGTGACTGTGTACTTTAAGAGCTCATAACTTCTATATTATCTAATATTTTTCCTTAAAACTTGGGAGTTCTCTTAATTGAAATATTTCCAACAAAACCTTGTACTCAGATTTTTGTGGTTATAACATTGCATAACATGCTCATTCCGACTGCCACTTGTTCCATGGCCTCGCCGAGCAGCACTTCACTTCTTTCGAAGAAGCCAAAATGTGGGTCGACTCTTGGATCACCTTGAAAGACAAGCAATTTCTTCGATGCGTAATCCGTATTCTGTCTAAAAAAGTTAGAAAGTGGTAGCTAACAAGGGAGAGCATTTTTAATAAAATACATTGTACCAATTTTCCTAAAAAAACTTTAAAGTTAAAAAAACAGTCAATACTTATTTGCAACCCCAATATTTATGGTTCCTAGTGTTCGACCGAATATTCGGTTTCGGCCCAAATAAGTGGTTTCGGTTTCGGTTTCAGTTTCGGCCAAAAAATGGCCGAATGGCCGAAATCGAAACTTTCTAGAATATTTTTCTACATTTTATTGTGTAGCAGATATATAGTGAAAGGAAGAGTAATTTAGATACCACCAATGTAAATAAACTTTTTTTCAGCATATAATATTAAATTATATAATTTTTGCTATTAGCGAGTAAGTTACGAAAGGGTAATTTTTTCATGTTTATGTTTTTAAAAATGAATACTATAAATTGTTTTTATTAATAAGTATTTATTTATTTATGTTATGTTTGTTTCTTTGTTCTTTATTTACTTAATGTAAAATTCGTTTGTTGAAAAAAGTGCTTGATATGGTGATTTTTATTTCAACTAGAAAGTTTCGGTTTCGGCCGAATATTAAAAAAAAACCGAAACTCGGTTTCGGTTTCGGCCCAAAAAAGTGGTTTCGGTCGGACACTAATGGTTTCCTTTTCGAGTTCGCAAATCAAATTCGAGAATTTACCCAATAGGGCTCAAACACATTTTAGTCCCTTGAATTCGAATTCTTTCCTGAACACTACCAAGGCGACTCAGATATGTCGGCCTATGCGTTAGAGAGATGTGACACGCACTTGAAGCTCCACTCTGGCTGTGATCTTTCAGTTGCTGCTGCAATGTGAAGTACGGCAATGCAATGCGATGCGCTGTGATCACTTGATCTAGAAATGTTTATTTTTAAAACTGCACTCGATGATGTATTCCAACAAACTGTGGACAGTGCAACGGCAACATCTATACAACAACAACAGCATTTGTGGCATCGTCATCAGCAGCCACAGTGCACTGAAAATGTGCATCGGGCATGTTAAATGTCATTTATCACTTGACAGTTGTTGCTGCTGCCTGTGATTGTTGTTGCTGGTGCTGCTGCTGCTGCCAGCAAAAGTGTCATTTCATGCCATTTTCACGCGTAGGTGGTTGAGAATTTATTATGCGATCGCAAAATGTTATTGTGCAAAACAATTACAACAACCACACCAACGGAAAAATTAAGCAACTGCGAGTGCGCCTCTGATGATCATCGCCGAGCGCACGGCGCGTCGCAGCTAAAAACAAATAAAGATTTGAAATTCTTGGGCACCGCTTCGCTTCCCGCCACCTCATTTCGCATTATTAATAAAGCTAAATTTTATTGCAGACATTAGCATCAACACCAGCAACCGTATCATCATTATCAGCAGCAACAGCCCGCAACAACAACAACAACAACAACAACAACATCAACAACGACAATGCGATCATCACGATGTCAGCGATCGCAACTCAACACAATTCGGTTCGGTTCGGTGTGGCTTCTATTAGCTGACTGGTGACTGGTGGCTGGTGGCTGGTGGCCCGGCAACCATAACTGCACAATTTGTTGTGTATCGCCTCGACACCGCAGCGCAGCGCAGCGCATCGCTTCATCTTTTGATTATTGAAGACATCCTGTGTTCGGATTTTTGCGCTTCTACTTAGCGAGAATTGCGATTGTGTACGCGATTATTTTATTTGCGTTTATGACAAGTTGCGAAATAATTTATGACGATGATGTGTGATTTGTGGAATGTCTGCTGTCTCTTCGTCTATCGCACACGTCTGTCTGGCTGGCGTTTAGCGCACTTTGGCACATTTGGAATTGTGGTCGGTTATTATTTCAGCATAGAAATTAATTTCAAGTGATCACAAAGACATTTCAACGCTCAACGATTAACTACTTAAGATGGCGGCCACAAATACTTAAACACCAAATGCAGGCGGAGGTCATTCGAATTGCTGCTAAAAACATGTCAATGCAGTCAATTGGTCGGTTAAGTTGTTGCTATAGCGTAGCGGTTAAACATTAATAACGATCAGAAAGGGGGTCTATTCATAAAATGCAAATAACTTGCATCATAGTGTCATTGCATGCCTTGAGATGTGAGGATATTTGCTCATTTGTTTTCTGCCGATTTAAAGCGGCAAGCTGGACGCTTTTTTATATGCAATTTTAATCTTAGAAGTTTGCTATTTCATGCTATTTTACGAAAAAAAAAAGTTATTAACGTAGGGCTCAAAGCTGGCCCTCAGAAAATGCTGTAACCACTGACCGGTGTGCGCGGCACCGTTCTTGATCGAAAGATTATTCTTCCGATGTTTATTCGCTCTCAGCCGAATTGGAGCGAGACACTGTGTTGTTCGTGACATCCGCCTAAATGACAACGAAACCGCAAATTATCTCTTAAGGACCCAACGTTCAGTCGATTAAGTTCCAGTGTTCCGACAAGTTGACCATCACACAGGCCGCACTATTGGATCTTGAATTGTTGTCGAACAATCCAATCCAGAATCTCTGGGAATCTCAAACAGGTACGTAATTTTTCGTTGAAACTTCAAATATTTGTTTTTTATGCTATTTTTTAATTTAACTTATACTGAATATTGCAAATATTTTTTTTTGGGCCGAAACCGAATTTGGTTTTTTTTATATCCGGCCGAAACCGAAACTTTCTAGTTGAAATAAAAATCACCACATCAAGCATCAAAATCACAATTTTTCAACAAACGAATTTTACTTTAAGTAAATAAAGAGCAAAGAAACATAACATAAATAAATAAATACTTATTAATTAAGTTAAATTAAATTTATTATTTATTAAATTAAGTTTATTTACATTTGTGGCATCTGAATTCTTCTTCTCATTCTTTCACTGTATATCTGCTCGGCTGCACTGAATAGCTGTTCACTCGCTACACAATAAAATATAAAAAATATTCTAGAAAGTTTCGGTTTCGGCCGTTCGGGCATTTTTTGGTCGAAGCTGAAATCGAAACCGAAACACTTATTTGGGACGAAACCGAAACCGAATATTCGGTCGGACACTACAAATATGTATGTATACGTATTACACAAACTTTGAAGATCCTTATATCTACTTACAACAACAAAAAGAATAAAAAAATCTACCAATTTATTTGTTGCGTTATTTGATAGAAAAAGAAGGTTTTTGTTATTTTATTATGTTATTTATTTCATTATTATCTTAATTTTATTCACCTTAAATACTAAGTTTTTACAAAACTCAATAATTGCTTTTAGAAATATTTTAATTTATTATTAATCTGTAATAATATCTAATTATAAAAATAATAATTTTTTAAACCGATCAATTTCTGGGCTCATCTGTACTGGAAAGATTATATGCATTGTCTGCTTTGGTTTCAGCACTCACCACGATGAAATTAAGAGTGTGACCTGGATTACCGGGAAGGACTCTTTCAGGCCGCTTTTAAAGGGACTGTGAAGTCAGTTGTTGCGCATATCGTTCGAAGGAACTACAGACAAAATAGAAGAAAAGAAAACAGAGAGTGTGATGAGATCGAAATGTGTAGCATCTGACTTAGGTTTCAAGCCCATCTGCTGCAGCGTAAAAAATTTAAACCACGTTAGAGATGTGAAATTGGTGTATTGAGTTTATGGAAGAAATAGTTCCTCACACAAAAACTGACACTTTCGCTTATAGGAAATGACCTTGCAACAAACAAATGTGGTTGGCTTAAGTGGGAATGCAAAAAAAAGTTAGAAAGGTTATGGCTGTTGCCAATATATGAGACAAACTTAGGCCTATAAATGGCCCGTTGTGGTACCACAAATTCCACCCGTTTGAAAAGTGTATTTTTACTGTTTTGAATATGTGTTATAACTCTCATTTCAAACGAATGGGGGAAGGGAGAGGACTTACAGTTTAACGCCGAACCCAATCGGCGGTTGGTAGTTGGCAGTTTTCTCTTCCACAATTGAAGATTTTGCCGAGAGCGCACTTGTGATAGAAGTAGACGAGCGTTTAATCAGCCCAACTGGAAATCAAACCTAGGGCCTCTGGCGTGAAAAGCCATTGCTCTACCCGCTAGACTATCAAGGCCGGAGAGAATGTGAGAAAAATCTGTCGCAAAATTTTCGACCCTTTTCCCACCCACATCCGGATGAATCAGGAGCTCTTTAACTGGTCAATGTGGTTAAAGAGCCTTCATCTTATAGACAATGAAACATACTATATACTTTATTTCATAATATTTGAAGTGGAATATTCTCACAAATCTGTATGGTTAAGTTTTAGATTAAAAAAATCCGTGAAATCATGTTTCTCGATAAAAAATTTTAACCCTTGGTTTACCCCGTCAGATTGGGATTTTCCAAAAAAAATTAGAAACACATCTCTAATTATTTTTGATTTTGAGTATTTTCACCAAATTTGAAACTAATAGGTCTGTTAAATAACTTTTTTCCGGTATATCACATTACCCGCCACTTTTATCAGACGCGAATATTTGGATATTTTCATTTGTAATTAAAAAACTCGTCAACAGTTTATCTTAAAGAGTTAATAATCTTAGATATACTAAATAATGTGTCAGTGAGCAGTTTCAGACCAAAAAAGTGTCTTTTAAGGCAAAGTGTGTCGAGAATCGCCGTAAAACAAACAGTTATATCACATTACCCGAACTTACTCTATGTTTTGAATTCGTGCATTTTTAAAACTCTTCGTCGTCGTCCTTCGACTTATGCGTTAAATATCGTTTCAATTTTTCTCCTAACACCAGCTTAAAATCTAATCAATGTCTAATCTGGCAACCCAGTGCCAGACACAAATACTTTTCGAATAAAATTGTTTAGCTTCGAACTTTCCCAAACCTATTCTTACTTTGTGTTGACAGAAAATTAAGTGTGTAGCGGCGGAAATAAGTGGGCCCGTTGTTATTTTTCGATTTTGCTATAGTTATAGCAAAAAATTGCTTACTGCGTAACGCATAACGCTTCGTGCATTTAATTCACAGGCAAATGAAAAAGTGTGAAACCGTCAACGGTGCTTGCACCGCGCACTCGGCCCCCGCGCATCAACAGGCAAATATTTAAAAGCAAATTACACGTTTTGTGTGGTTCGAAAGACATTTCGGTTGTCAAATCATTTTCCCCAAATAAATTCGACTTCCGCGATATTCGACGAGCGACGTGACACTGCTAATGCGTGTGGAAGACGACAGCAACAACAAACAGTTGGCTGGTTGCTGGTTGGTGCAATTATTGTCAATTGACTGAGCTTGCTGCAGAAATCAGCTAGTCGAACGCTCATTAAACCAATTTTGGAAGCTACGGTCCCCAAGAAAACAAAACAAAAATAAATATTAAATAATTGCAAAGAAAATTATGATTACACTTGACAGTCAGCAGCCGCAGTGTGCATGCACTGGGGCCGCATATGTGTGTGTGTGTGTGTTTGTGAGTGTATTTGGCGGTGGTATGACTGGCATGTCAGAAAATTATATTTGGGCATTGATGTGGCAACTCTGCAAGTGTCGCATTGAAGGTGCCAGCTTGCGGCAAAGTCAAGGAAAAACGGAACATAAATTTGTTGTTGTTGTTGCAATTGGTACCAATGAAAATGCGAGCTAACTTGTAGTTGGCTGACTTTGCTGCCGTGAATGATAATGAAGTTCGCCGCCAGCAGCGCTGCCTGAGACACCCGCAAAGCGCTCAAGTGTAACGCCTTGTTTTTTGTTTGCCTTCCGTTCTTCGCGGCTCACCTCGCGCCGTCTCAATTCGATTCAATTTTGCCGCAACAAATAATTATGAAGTGTCTCGGCCGAGCGCAATGCGCATGCGTAACGTGCGAGCGCGCGGAAATACGCGCCGACAGTAGCAGCGCACAAGCACCAACCGCGGAGAGAACACAAGCCGAATGAAGAAACAACGAAACCGAAAATCTGTCACGAATGAGTTCACCTGCCGCAATTAAAAGCGCGTTCGCTTCTTCACTCTTTCGCTCACTCCCCATGTCGCGTTAAAAGACGCGATGAGCGTTCGCCCTGAACACTGCTTCCTCCATTCATGCCTATATTCGATCATTAATTTGTAAATTTCTATTGTTTGCCTTCGCTCTAGGAACGAGGTGGCGAAACTGTGAAGATTTTCTAAGGGCGCAGAGAAACAAAGCCAAAGTGTTCAGCAGCACTAAGCGAAGAAATTGTAAGTTCATTAAATTTTTGCTTTATTAGCACCTGTTTGTTCTTCTTCTTCTCCTCCATACACTTGTCTTACTTTGAAGAACTAATGTGTCCCGAGTTGATTGGTTATCAACATTTATTCGCTGCAAAATATATAAATTTATTAAAGAGCTACGCGAATTTTGTTTGACTTGGCTGTCGAGTGTAGAAATTATTGTGATCATAAGTTCCTGCCCCAAATTTGTATCCTCTTTAAACTTATCCATCTAACAGGGCACTGCTTAACAGCGGCTCATGCGCGGAAGATGGATATCACTGAGTCGGATGAATGCAGGAAATGCAGAGAAAATTATGCCAAGGAACCATTGGAACACATTCTTTGCTCCTGTTCGGCTCTCTCAAGAATACGACCTACTTCCTTAGGGGCCCCGTTCTTTTCTGAATTAGAAGACATGACATGAACTTTGCTAGGAACATCCACATTCTCACCAATCACTTTTCAGCTCTGACCGGTATCCCAATAGGGTCGATGCGTCGCCAACTTGGCCAGCCAGCTAACCTTTTATTTTATTTAGCTGCCGCTACAACCGTTCTTGGCCGAATCCAAAAGAGCGCGCCAGCCGGTTCTGTTCTGTGCTTGCTGGCGCCAGTTGGAGATTCCGAGCGCCGACAGGTTCTGCGACACTTGGTCTTTCCAACGTAGATGAGGACGTCCTCTTCCGCGGCGTCCACCTGAGGGTACCGTCTCGTAGACCCGCCTTGCCGGAGCATCTTCAGGTATATGGGCAACATGGCCAAGCCAGCGCAACCGCTGTATTTTTATGCGCTTGACTATGTCCATGTCCCTGTATAGCTCGTACAGCTCGTTGTTCCATCGTATACGGTACTCATCACCCACGCGGAGCGGACCGAAGACTTTGCGGAGTATCTTTCTCTCGAACGCTTTCAAGGCACGTTCATCGGTGGTCGACAACGTCCAGGACTCTGCACCATATAAGAGGACGGGGATGATAAATGCTTTGTAGAGCGTAAGTTTTGTTCGTCGAGAGAGGGCTCTACTTCTCATCTGCCTACTGAGCCCAAAGTAGCACCTATTGGCAAGAGTTATTCTCCGCTTGATCTCCAGACTGACGTCATTGTTGGTGTTGATGCTGGTACCAAGGTAGACAAAGTCCTTTACCACTTCGGAATTACGGCTGCCAACAGTGACGTGTTGTCCAAGACGCGAAGACTCTTTGTGTGTTGACAGGAGGTACTTTGTCTTGCCCTCAATCACCGCTATACCAACTTTGCTCGCTTCTTTCTCTAGACTGGAGTACGCCGAACATACGGCACGGCTGTTGAGGCCAACGATATCGATATCGTCAGCATATGCCAGTAGCATGACACTTTTATGGAAAATAGTGCCAGCGCGGTTCAGCTCCGCGGCGCGTATGATTTTCTCCAGCAGGAGGTTGAAAAAGTCGCACGAAAGAGAGTCGTCCTGTCTGAAACCTCGCTTGGTATCAAACGGCTCGGAGAGGTCCTTCCCGATTCTGACGGAGCTAGTAGTGGTGCTCAACGTAATTTTACACAGCCGTATCAGTTTGGCGGGGATACCAAAATCAGACATGGCGGCGTAAAGGCAACTCCGACTCGTGCTATCAAAAGCAGCTTTGAAGTCGACGAAAAGGCCAGCTTACCTTAATCAACCTAAACTTATCTGTCCATCTCGAACCAATACTCGTGAATCTATAAGTTCATATACCTCAGTGTTGATCTTAGTGCACAAAAAGGTTCTACTGTAGAAACCAGGGGGTAAAACAATGTTCTATTTTAATTTCATATTTTACTATACGCGTTTGAAGTTAAAGTTGGGAATTGTTTCTTACTTTCTCATATTTGACTGACTACGTGTCCTCCGTGATGTATCCTTCGGCGTGCCCAGCACCAAAATATAGAAAAAGCTGGTTTCGTTGGACAACTGCCATACCAACAGGGAATGCCAACTCGGGCTATCATTCCGAACCAACTTTTCATCTGATAACTTAAAGTTTGGTAAGTGCAGTTAATCATCTACCAAGACTAGTTTAGATCTACTCAGAAACCCCAAACTAACAATGGAGGACATCACAATGAGTTTTTTTTGGACATCAAGTATATCGGTTGATTGACCTACAGAATGCCCGCTAAACTAACCTAAACTTATATTAATTGTTTGCCTAATAGATCCAGGTAACAGTATAAGAGCCAGAAAATCTCAACAGGAAAATCCCCAATGCGCTTAGAAATGTCTAGTAGCATTCCAGCTCTGTTTCTAGAAGACCATTGTTTGGGGAATTCATGGAGCGTATTCGAATCAACCATTAATTTACTCGACATACTGTGACAAAGTGAAAAATTTCAAAAAAACTTTTCCAAATTGATTACATTGAAATCGATTTCAATTGCAGCTTTTCTTTTCAGTAAGAAGACATTTATACATTAAAATAAATAAATTTTCGATTTAGTACTTTTGTCAAAATGAATTCATGAATTTTAGATACGTCTTCACTCACGGATTCCAGTCATAAAAAATAATTATCCCAGCGCAGCGAGATGGAGTACCGAGAATTCCCACTCCCATTGCAGCCTTCAATAAACAATTCCAGCAAACGTTTGTGTCTAAGCATGGCTTATTTCCGCCCAACTTGCCACCAGCTCAGCGACTTCCCGCGTGCGGCCAGATCAACTCGTTTAGATCACATTTTCCAGCGCTTCTTGCGTCGGTGCGTCCGCCGCTCTGCACAAGCTGATCAAATGGCCCCGATAGTCATACACCAATGACGATCATAACTGCGGCGCATAAAGTTGGCTTCGCGACTGTGCCGTGTTTTCCTTCGAACGCTCGCGAGCCCACACTATCTGCTCTCACACATTTATGATTTCGACTTTGTGCATGGATGGCGATAGTGGTGACGATGGCTGGCGATGGTGATGGCGCTGGCGCTGCCGGTTCAGGTGATCGCGGTGATCTACAACTTTTAACTGACTTATTTTCTTCCCTCTCTATCTTTCGCGCGTGTTGCGCGCTCGCGCTCCCTCACTCGCTGCGCCACACGGTATCACTTGGGGGCCAACGTACAAATACGATGAGAACATGGCTTATTATATTTTTATAGGTTGCTCGTCTCTACTTGAGTACTTTTCTTTTCCATCATTTCTTTGCTGGCCATTATTTTTTGAATTTTTATTTATGCGGCAAAGCAATAAATAAATTTTTAGTATGAACGGCAGAAAGAGACAAAATGGTTCCGACTTTTCAGCTCCAGCTCGGCGCGGCATGATCACCTTTTCAGCTGCGACCGCTTGGCTTGATCTATAGCTACCGTCGCGGGGTTAATGTGGTTGTTGGTGTACTCGTACCTACAGATCTGAGACTATCTGGGGTAATTATTAATAACGCTTTTAATGAAGTCATGCTTCGCTTAACATCAGCAACCGATTGTCGTATTGCCAGCCGCATTCGCATTTGTACTCGCGTATTTGGCGTCTTGTGCTCTTCGCACGGGCGCGCGGCGGGGACTTTGTGGAAAATTTCTATACCTACATATCTACTTGAATTTCAGATTAGAAGTTTACGAGGAGATTACGGCGCACAGACACAAAGAAACGGAATAATGGAACAAAATGGCTATTTGAAAAATGAATGCTGATCATTAGCATGCGACGGGTTCAATGGCAAATGACTGGGCGACTGGCAGAAAATGGAAGCAGTCATCCGATTAACTCCAAGAAGGCATATGTGGAGTAAGCAACTATTAAGAAACAAATTTTAATTAAGATACCATAGATTGGATCAAGTCGTATGTGAAGAACATACAAAGGGACATAAATAATCCAGAAAGCAATAGTGCAGATCAATTTTAGGTGAAAGATCTGGACAGGAACAGAACTCTTACCTATACTGACAAGGAACGGCCGGTGAATATAATCAATGGAGCCAGCATTAAGTCCCGTTTGACATAATCGAAAATTCGACTTACACATTTTGCATAAACGGAAAACACAGCACCGACCATATTTTCTGTTTGCGTCCCACCTTTCACAGCATATTGAGCATTTTCGATTGCGATTTCCAAAACTGTCCTGAAATTTTACATTAAAATATTTATTGAAATTTTCATAGAAATGTTTTTCATTTTCGTTCTACACATCGCTTGAGTGTCGAATAAGTCAGCTCAAATTCTTGAAATGCCTCAACCGTGGTTATTTCTAGATTCCCCTTTCTTTCCCCAAAACACTTATCTTCAATCCAAATTCAATTAGTATGATCCATAAATAAACTTGTAGTACTAAATCCAAATACTAAATAATATTCAGTATTCAGCCCACCCAACTCAACTCAATCTAAACAATATCCCATTCACTGCTATTCAATCAAATTCAGTCATCGTTCAATCATATTCAATCAATTTCGAACGTAACCTACTCACATGAAACCCACCTTACCTCAACCTCATTTCAATTAAATCCTATTCAATCTCTTAGAAATCTCTAATGCATCCTGTCCAAGTTTAAATATTTATACAGTGATCGGTATTTATATTTAATCACCAAACACAAAACGCTCTAAAAACGTTTTTCTTTGAGGTCCTCGGTCGGCTTGCTTTGAAGTCTTGTAAGACGGTTTCCTTTCAAGTTTCATCAAAGAAAGTTCAGTGCAAACAGCGCACAACCACATCCTGAGCGTTTCTGTTTAATGAGGCACACGCCTTTTACGATCCCATAAACCTCACAGTGTGATTTTTTTCTGTTTGGCGGTTACCCACATTTCCCACCTGTACGAGTACAATGTTTGTTATTTAGTGTTTCACTCAAAGTATCAATATTTATATATGTTGCTTATGTATGCAGGACCTGCAAAGCAGTTACAAATCTTTCGCAGAATTTTTCTTTCAAGTATATTCAACTAATTGATATGGTTTATCTCAATTTGTAGCGGTTAATTCTAAGAAGGATCAACGATCATTTGAATGTGAAATGTCACACTGAAAATATGAAGTTCCTTCTTCTTTTCTTTCCACATTGAACATTTAAAGATCATTCATGCTTTATAACGTTTCACCAGCGAAAATACAAATATACATCGACGAAGAAAAAACACTGCCTCGAAATCCAGACTATTGCCAGGCCATCAACGACGTACCTAAGTGCTGGCATCTGTTTGTGTCGACACAAAACTCTACTCTCCGATCATTAAAAATCCATTACCATCAATTTTTGATGCATTCCTTTACACATTGAAGTGATGTTCAATAAAAATTGATTGAGAGCATTTGATAAAAGCGACCCCACCCTACTGGCCAATCTCCGCCATATATTTCACATTAAATTCCGCCCAACACAACACATGTCCGTGTGGCAGGAAGCATTCCTGGAGAAACAGTGGCGTAGCGCTGCAAGCATATAGTATGTAAATATCGTTAGATAGAGCATAAAAATACAATATGGCGTAGATATTTATTTGGATGATTTCAACAAAAGCATTACCTAATGTCGGAGAATGCCACAGAGAAGATATCCGACCGACTACAACCGCGATTAGTGCGTTGGAATAGAAGTCCATAGGGTCATGAATTCGAGTTTCCATTCAACTAACACTAAAAAAAAAATTTTGTTTTCTGGAAAGGGAAATGGCAAACTTCTAAAAATAGAAATGATTACCTATGCAACTTTCCCAAGGCACCATTTTTAATCAGCATAAAACTGGGCTGGACTTATATTCTGATATAACGCCACTGTTGTGGCTATCGCGACACATTCGTCATCAACGACTGCGCCTGTGGCACGATTGCAACTCGTCCCTGCGCTGAGGCGACTCCAATGCGTATTTTATGTCGTTATTTATCGATTTCTTGTGTATTTGCCTGTGCGCATTGCATCATTTTCTTTTTACGATTAGTGCTGCTTGACGGGTGTTTTGAACTTTGATTTTGTTGCATGTTGTACGCACGCAGCCGCAAGTTGTAGCAACGCGCAATTTGTCACCCAAAACAGCCAACAAATTCTTAATAGTGTGCAATATAAAATCGAAGTAGTAGTAGTAAAATCTCGAGTAGTATAGATTAAGCAGAGTTTGTAATACGTACGTGATCCTAAATTGAAGCACTTTGCAGCAGAAGTGCAAAATTGGTCCTTATTGGAAAACAGAAAAATATTTGATGGGAGTCCAATCAGTTCTAATTTATTTTCGGGAGTAAACACAAGTTTTGTAAAATCGGGCAAATATTCTTAAATTCTATAGACCAGGGACCGTAACAGTTATAAGTTTTATTAAAAATCAATGTTCACTCAACAAATAAAAGTTATTTTTTATTTATATTTTAAAAATCCTATAATAACAATTATTTTTGATTTTTTCTTATTAGTCCACAAATAACAGTTTTTTTCAATTTTTATTTTAGTTGTCCTATGATAACAATTATTCGTGACTTCTATTTAAAAAAGTCATCAATAAAAATCATTCAGTGACTTTTATTTTTTATGTCATCAATAAAAATCATTCAATGACTTTTATTTTTTAAGTCATCAATAAAAATCATTCAGTGAATTTTATTTATAAAAGTCATCAATAACAATTATTCAATGACTTTTGTTTTTTAAGTCATAAATAAAAATCAGCCACTGACTTTTATTTTTTAAGTCATCAATAAAAATCATTCAGTGACTTTTATTTATAAAAGCCATCAATAAAAATCATTCAATGACTTTTATTTTTTAAGTCACCAATAAAAATCATTCAGTGACTTTTATTTTTTAAGTCGCAATATAAAAGTCATTTTCATTAATTGCACTACTGGATTCATTAAATATCGAAATGTATATATATTCTTGATCGGCTTAACAAGACCTGTCCTGACAACTCTGTTTCCTGGAAGAATCATAACTTTTGCATGCATTAATGAAAATTACTTTTATATTGCGACTTAAAAAATAAAAGTCACTGACTGATTTTTATTGATGACTTTTATAAATAAAAGTCACTGAATGATTTTTATTGATGACTTAAAAAATAAAAGTCATTGAATGATTTTTATTGATGACTTTTATAAATAAAAGTCACTGAATGATTTTGGTTGATGACTTTTATAAATAAAAGATTGAATGATTTTTATTGATGACTTTTATAAATAAAAGTCACTGAATGATTTTTATTGATGACTAAAAAAAGGAAAGTCACCAATAATTGTTATCATAGGACAACTAAAATAAAAATCGGAATAAAACTGTTATTTGTGGACTAATATGAAGAAAATTAAAAATAATTGTTATTAAAGGATTTTTAAAATATAAATAAAAAATAATTCTTATTTTTTAATTTTTCCGTAAAAATTACAAAA
Organism: Melieria picta; assembly: GCA_964056695.1. Taxonomy (NCBI): domain Eukaryota; kingdom Metazoa; phylum Arthropoda; class Insecta; order Diptera; family Ulidiidae; genus Melieria; species Melieria picta. Next base: position 45,365,837 of record OZ057398.1, read on the forward strand.
AAAGTATATTGCCAAGTTTGATTCTCCGTGCGAAAAGAAATGTATTGGTATATTTAATTTATTTGCATGATTTTTCCTTCATAGTGAAATTTTCAATTCTAGTTTTTATAAATAACTGGTCCCGGTCCCTGCTATAGACAAAGGAAATAAATATTTGTTGTAATAAATTGTACAGTACTTATGTTTGATATCTCAACAATATCTTTAGAGCTAAAATTTTCGAATGACCAGCCAGACTGACCCAGGTATTTTTACTCGCCGTGACCGAGAATGATGAGGACGGGCGGAGCAAGTTACTCCTCACACGAACGAGCGAACAATTTTTATATCAATCCAGAACTGGTCAAGCAAAACGAGCGTCAGGCTAGACCCGCGAGTAGCTTAATTCAGAGGTATTTCAGGTGTCTGTCCTTTCCTCATGTCTGAAGCACTCCGCAGCCCGAACTCAGGTCCAAAAAATGTGTTGTGCCAAGTAGATCAATCGCTTCTTTGCCATCAAAGTTTTGGTGTCTCGGAATTTCAGAGTATTTTAACTTTATTAAGCAATAATGTTTTTAGCAAAGACTAGAAAAGGAGTCCCTCGAAAGATTATCTAACTTTGACTAAGTAGACATTCGAACATACAATTCATTAACTTGTGATCCAACGCAATAACCGCTGAGCTGATAAATATAATGAGTCATAAAAAATGTCTCCTACTATGAAACTCTGTCAAAAACAATTGGTGCTGCATTTAAAAAAATAACCAAATTTAGACATTTCGATTTCTCATTTATTACAGCTGCTAACAAATACGCTACTGTCACATTTACTACGATGCCCTCGTTAAAAGGTATAGACACAAAAAAATTTCAAGATATCAATAAATTGTGTTGAGTTCCTGTTCGCTTTCTGTTTGTGTCGATTGGTTTTTTTTTTGTATGCCCATCTTCACCTTTGCTACTAAATACATCGTAAATTTTACACTAACAACTGTCAACATAACAATGTCATTGTCACATTTCGCCTTCATTGCACAGCCCTCTTTTCGCTGCTTGAACAAAAAAAGTAAAAATTGTAATAAGAATGCAACACTGTTGCCTGTTGCCTGTCGCCTCGAATAAAAACGTCAACGGCGCCCATTGTGCCCGGAGTGAGCCAACAAGTGAGACACCTTCTCGCATGCCGTCACCCACCGGTGGCGCCTTTTGCCTGCCTGGCAGCTTCTTTGCCATTGTCTCGCTCGCTTCCCCGACGATTATTGTCGCTAAACAAACGATCAAATGGCAATTTAAAAGTTTTTTATTCAACACTAAATCAACTCACTCCCCCGCTCGCACGGCTCGCAACACGCTCGCTAATATTTTGGAATTTTCAATTTCACTGTCTGTCTACGACAGTCGACAACCGCCTGCCACCCTTTGACTGTTCAATAAAAGGGTGCAACGCGCTGCTGCCGGGAACCGGGGGACTGCAGCGTCTATCAATAACTTGTAGCGTCTTTTCGCGCTCGGCAATTCTTTTTCCATGGCTTTTCTTAGCGTTTTTTCAGCGGCCTCATGCAATGCCAAAGAATTGACTTAAATTATGACTTTCTCCCCATGGAATTCCAGGCGTTTTGCGCGTTGACATTCCAAAAAAACATTGCCAACAACAACGACAACATAGCAGCAGCCCAACATCGTAGTTGCCGGCAGACGTGAGGGCGCCAGACCCGAACGGCATGCAACGGAAAGGGTTGCGTCGACCTGCCACTTGCGCCGTGCTGGGCGGCGCGGCAACGTGCAATTTGACACTGTTGACAGTTTATATTTTGACAGTTTGCTTAGAACGCCTCGCAACAGTTCCTTCGCTGCGAGCAAATTTCAAATGTTCCCCATTGTTGAATGCTTTTTTTTGATAACTTTATTATGCAGTGAAAAAATTCGGTAGTTGACATTTAAAATAATGTCACACATATGTACATACATGAGCAGGTGTGAGTGAGGGCGTTGTGGACGTGCGGAAGAGGATTGTTTCAAAGCCATGGCAGAAAAATTCATTGACAAGGGCAGAGGTCATTATCGACAATTGATGAACAGTTTAAAACGTCATACAACACATATGTTTGCAATTTTGCAGCAACACTGGAGCGGCAGACAATTCTCGTACAAAGCGATTCTCCGCATGTGGGTTCAAGGAAGTTGGAACTCCATTGAAGTTTGAATTGAACATTAATCTTGAAAGACGTCAAGTTTTAGCTTAGTATTGCCGAAGTCAGTTGATTTTCAAATCCTTGCATATAGTGTTTTAGATATATTCATCAAATTTTATAAGAAGATATTGCAATTAGTTTGCCTAACCAATACTAACGGGTGCTGGTAAGATCGCTTCGGCTAGAAGAGACCTTGAAACTTTAACCCTCTACTGCCCCATACGGCCTTAAGGCAGGGTCCACAAAAACCTAGAAAAGTCCACATAAGTTTTAATTTTTTAAATCAAATTTTTAGGGCATGTTATAGATAAATTAAGTTGCCATTTCTTTAACCCTCCATTACTATCGTCAGGGTGGAATCCACCCTGTGAGTTTAATTTCTTAGTAAAATATAGATTTTTTAACCAAAACCAACATAAAGTTATAATGTAATCCATATTTGCATATTTCGGAAGGTTATAGAGTACATTGCAGTTGCATAAATAAAGCTGATGCTTTTATACAATTTTTTTAAAAAGTCACTGGGTGTGTTACACCCTACGATAGTAGTGGCGTTATAAAATTGCTGGATGCTTAACACCGATTGTTAGTAATGAAGTTTTATTTTTTTTAAATTACATTTACATATTTGTATTCACTTTTTGGCGATAATTTTTTTAATAACGTATAGAACATTTACTTAGTAGAAAATCCTTAAAAATTATGCTCTAGGATAACTAAAAAATTTTTATAACATTAAATTTGTTATATCTTAAACTAATAAAGTTGGAAGGACGAAATTCAAGGATGTAGTAGTGTACATATTATTCCTTAAGATATATTTTTTTCAATTTTTTTTTCCAATAGTTTTTGGAAATTTCCAAGGATATTCAAGGATAAAGTTTCAAAAGGACATTTTTAATACCTATTTGTCCTTTTGCACCAAAATATTAAATTTTCTTAGATTCTAAGGATTTTTGTGTTTCATTTGATACCCATATTGTTATTCTACAATGCGCTCAATTTTTGAAATAATTCCTTGAAATAAACATGTCCTTGAAATTTCAAAGTCCTTTTAAAAAAAAATCCTGACGTCAGAGAGAAAAACTAAAAACGCAGTTTTACTACATTTGGCCCCTAGTTTCGCAAGTATATCGATTTTTTCGTGTGTTTGGAAATTTTTTGATTTTTGTCGCACGGTGTAACCTTAAAAAGTAGCAGGTATATTGTTGATTTTTGTTTGAGTTTTTACGCAAAATTTTACCTCGGTCCGAAAAAAATTATTAAATAATTATTTATTACTTATTTTTTCAGCTTTCTGAATCACTAAGCCCAAGAAGCATATCTTGAATATTATGCAAGTTGTGGCAATTTTTCCAATGCAACTTTTTATTTCATCTGTCTTTTTTTTTTAAATGAAGTGTACATAAACAAATGTTTTTATTAAAAAAATGAATTAACAAAATTATGCAATTTATTTTTTCTTTTAAATGTTTTGATGCTGTGATTATGAAAAAATTTGGTTTTTGTTTATTTTACCTCAATGGATAAGTAAAACGGATAATCAAAAGTTGTGGGTGGATTACACCCTTGGTAAGTAATGGCGTTATGAAATAGACGATAGTAATGGAGGGTTAATGTAGCACCACATGTTTCCCATTATTATCAGTTGAAATTTGAACTTCGTTGAAATTAGTGGAAATAATTATTTCGTGAAAAGTAAATAAAAGAAAAAATATTAAAAATTATTTTCGTTGAAAGATTAAAACAAGAAAATTATGAGTGAGTACCTTGTAATGTAATTTATTGATTTGAAGTGTTTTATAGTTGTTTGTGAGTACTGGTGTTGTCCAATATTTATAAACTGTGTGTGTACAATGTGTGGTTTTATGTTATTCCAGGTAAGTGTAATGATGAGTCGTGATTTTAAAATGTATAAAGTGTTTGTTGATTTGTTGGTTGCTGTAAGTTGTAGCAGTGGAAAATATGTTCGTCGCGTCGCGGATCGCTTGATGTGCTCAGTTCGGGGATCGAAAGATGAGTGGCCGTCAGCCGCGCAAGCACCGTTTTTGACAGCGAGGGATGTCGTCGGTAAGTACATAAGGAACGAGGATGAGGAGTAGCGGTACGTAACAAATGGTGAGTGTATAAGGAAAAGGTAAGTATATGGGATGGTAAGTATATAGGAATGGAAAGAGGTAAGTAAACGAGGTAGGTATATGAATTAGGCGGAGGATATGTACAATATATAATTTTATGTTATAGGTGATGCGCGGTGACGGCGAGCAGCGACGTGAACAATAGTGAAAAAAAAGGATTTACAGTTACTTTTGGCGCTTGGGAAAGCAGACTGCCTTTAGGCTGCATCAGGCACCAAAGCGAAAAAATTTAATGCATTTGGTCACTAACGTATACTTGTATGTGGTTTCCGTTTTATAGATATCAATCGGAATTTTTTTTAAAAATTTTCGGTTTTATGGGACAAAGAAGTAAGGAAGTATTAGAAAACTTGGATTCCGATGTTTTCGAAGAAACTAATGAAGAAACTGATGAAGAAACCGTTAATGAAGTGTTAGCTATGTCAGATTCAAAGTTCAAAGTAGAAAATTTAGTTAAAAAGGAGACATTTTTCCTCTTTCATTTGATACCCATATCTTCATCATTGCACAACCGCAAATATTTAAAAAAATGTTTGAAATGTGTATGTCCTTCAAATTGTAAAGTCCTTTAAAGAGGACTTTGGGTCAGAAAATGAAAAACTGACTACGCCAGGATATTATAAATGACCTCTAGTTTCACGTCTATACCAACATTTGGATGGGTCTCGGCCAAGATGTTTTTTTTTGCCGCACGGTGTAATAAATGTAAAGTTCGCTATCACTCACTGCTTCATAACTTTGTCATTTTTCTTTCGATTCTATTGATGTTAGGCTTGATATTTGCTCAAATAATATATATTTCATCCTAAATTTCAAAACCAGAGGAAATCATTTATTTTATCCATAAAAAATCATTCGAAAATTTATGATTTTTGAAAATGGTCGAAAAACTCATTTTTTACAACTTTCACCGTCAGTAACTTCCCCAAACCTCATCTGATTTGGACAATCTATATATTGCTGGAAAGGCTAAGGTATTATCTTCTGACCGCCGGACAGCTTAGTCGGATGATTCGTTTACGAGATATGTGCTCATAACTGAAACAACAGGGAAAAAACTCGTTTTTCGAAGATTTTTCGAAACCGCTTGTTACGAAAATTTTTGGATTTTCAGTTTCGTGTTCAGCGGCCCAAAGTTAGTCTAGAAAACACTTTTATTTTTAGGTGCATTTTTTGTATCGAGTAGTGTAATCAATAAAACGTGAAACTGTTCATCAGTTAAATTTTTTAGCTTATGTGCCCAGTACGGCCTTAAGGCACGCAAATTTATATAGGTTTCACGCCCACACAGAAGCAAATTTTTTTATTTTAAAAAATTTTCCTTCTTATATGATTCTAAAACTACATGATGAACAATTTTTCGACTTAAAAAAAATTGGGGCAGTAGAGGGTTAAGGTTATTTACTAAAATACTTTCGGAGATTCTAATCATAAGGACTCTCAAACCGAACTGCCTTTGATATCGCTAAGCACTCAATGTGGCCTAGGCACATTCTCCTTAGTTCGCCATGTCTATGTAAGGTAATCGAAAAAAATTTAGAAATGCAAAATGTTTTATAATATCATAAACTGTATTTTTGTGGTATAGTTCACGTTACCGTTACACCATTATCTCAAAAACATAAAATGCAAATTACCGACGTCTCTCGCCTCCTCCCACTAGTTCACAAAACTACACAAGCTTCTCCAAATCCAAATTAATTGCGCTAATTAGGCATTGAACCTGAAAGCGAAAAAATAAAATACAAATTCAACAACATAAAAAATACAAATACCGTAGAACGCGTAGTGGCGTAGCGAAAAAAGTATCGGACTAAACTAAAAACAATGCGTCGCAACATTAAAACTTAATTTATTCAAAACGAAGAGTTTCTACAAAAAATACGTCGAAAATTTGTAGCATGTGCACAAAAGCGTAATGGGTATCAGAAAAATATCAACAAAAAAAAACTCAAGCGGCCGCATTTTACAAAACTCGCGAAAGGCGAACGGCAGTGGGGTTGGAGTGCGGGTGTTGCCCCTTTGCAGGCCGCTCCAACGGGCCCATATGTCGAAAAGCATGATAAAACGCTAATTAGCCAAGAGCATAAAGCAAATTTTGTTAACTCATAATACGCCGAATGCGTCGACTAGAAACCCCGAAATGACGAAGAAGGAGAAATGGAAAATGGTCGCGGCGGCGACTCGAACGGCTCCGCACAAAGCGGCGCGCAATAGTCAAAAGAGATATAGACGCGCAGATAAGCGGCCAATGGTTTGAACTTTGCATATAGTAAGGTTGCCACGATCTGCCGTTGAACTCGAATCGACGTTAGAAGCAACGCCACAAAAGGCAGCAACGACTAAAGTTCAACTGCGAAATGGCAGCGGCCAAGTCAGACCAAGTCAGGCTTTGGGCTTTGATCCATGACCAAACACCGAGAAAAATTACAGAAAGCCAAAAAGCAAAAACTATCTGCACAGCTATGCGTGCACACACACACATATAGATATGTATAGTAGATGCAGACATATATACAAGTAAATACAAATGCTAAATACAACTACGGCGGCCCAGTGAAAAGCGCCGACTCCCTGCTGCCTTCGCACGCTGCCGATAAATTTGAATATGGTATGGCGGCCACACGATCTGGTTAGCAGCAATTAGTTATACAAAACTCATAACGGACGCCATTTTGTAACTTTCTAATTACATACAGATCGCGTAGCTGGGTAGGTTTGTGCGAACAATGGCCTCCGGCGGTCACATTGATTAAATTTGCATACAAACCACATTTCGGCTATTTTCTATTTTCAATTTTTTTGTTGGCATTTTTGTATCTGGTTTTTTTCTATGCAAGTATGTATTTGTGTACTACTTTCAAATAACCAACTGCCAACTGAATTGCTTTAATTTGCCATAATTTATGAGTTCGCCATCTAATTATGCGCCATTTGGAATTTTTATTAGTAATCGCTTAGGAATTACGGTGGAACGCTGCATTTGACAGCAGGTGTGAGGACACACACACTTGTCAGTTGCATGGCAGTGAACTGTCGGCTGTGCCACAAGATTACAAGCACAACAGTGTATTTTTCATTATCGCTCCACTATTTTTATCTCAGCCTCATCACTTTTTATCTAATCTTTGCCTTGAAAATTGTGAAGCTGGCATTATTAGATCAGCTGCACTAATGTTGCACGTTGCTCAGACAACTGAGGTCAATGACAACATTTTGTTGAACAATGAAATTCTTCATATATTTAGAGTCGAGGTTGGTGCTATGTGGAGTCCAAAGGCGCTGTGAATAATTCAGTGTGTTCAGACCTATCATTGGCATCAGTGCCATGAAGATTTTTCCTTGGATCAAACACACTGTAGGCAATGAGTATGTGGGTAGGAATGGTTGCCTCAAGGCGGAGCTCACTTAGGCCATGAAGGCCCACTGTGATACCACAATCAGTCGAGCTAACGCCCGCTCACTCATTGAACGAGTTTGAGTTATTTATGAAACCTAGGCGACTGTGAATAGTCTAATAGCTCTGAAGAAATTGTTGAAGGTGTCAGAACTGCTAACATAGAGAACTTATTCGAGTTATTCATGTAAGGAAACAGCAGATCTTTTCCTCTCATTAGAAAGGAAAGGTCTGCCTCTCCCAAATCGTTGCAATAACACCGTGCAACAAAAATTTCAAAATTTCAAAACACACGAAAAAATCGATATACTTGCGAAACTAGAGGCCAAATGTGGTAAAACTGCGTTTTTAGTTTTTAACAATATGGGTATCAAATGAAAGAGAAATATCCTTAGACTCTTAGAAAATTTAATGTTTTGGTGCAAAACGATGAAGAGGTATTGAAAATGTCCTTTTCACACTTTATCCTTGAATGTCTTTGGAAATTTCCAATAATTTTTTTTTTTAATATATCTTAAGGACTAATACGTACACTACTACATCCTTGAATTTCGTCCTTCTAACTTTATTAGTTTAAGATATAAAAAATTTAATACCTCTCTCTATCGGATCTGGATAATTTCAATTACATTAAGGATGCTGAAATCGTATTTATAGAACAATTTTTGCACTTTAAAATAACAAGCTGACCATGTGATAAATGGTTTAACCCATCTTTTACCGCCCCTAGATCCCGTGGACCGATTTTGAAAATTTTCATAACACAGCCTATTTAGAGCCTCCATATGCCATTTCTGCTTTCAAAAAATTTTGAAAATTTTTTTTGTGGGCTGGAGCAAGTGTGTCTTTAAAGACACGCTGGCAAAATACGTAAGCCAAATTCGGCAAAATTCCACATTTTTCAAGTTTAAGTTACTGTAACTTTTTAACTACGCATCGGAAGTAGTTGCAACCAAGAAGAAAGTTGAATATAATACGATTCTCTGTACATATAGATAAAAACTTACCATATTTCTTTTATCGGTAGATCGAAATCAGCATTATAGTGGGCCTACCTACCTGCACGGGCATATAAATATATGCAAAATTGATAAAGAGAATAAGACTTGTATTGCATATAATTTAACAAAATACGTAAGGAAATAGTTGTTAAGCGAACATACTTTTATTTGGAATGACATATATGTAAATATATATAATATAAATGTAGTACATATACATATATTCATATATGTAATACAGATAAATATACATTTTTTCGCAGGTATTATATGTATGTACGTAGAAAACATTAAAAAGAATTGATGCTATACATAAGAATTATCCAAAAAATTTGAGGCCGATTTATATTTAGAACATCATACATTGCTATATGCGTATATATGCGCAAGTCAACAATACTGAACATACCCATAATGACGCATCCCTGATTTTCTAGTACCCAGCTGATAAGAATCTACCGATAAAAGAAATATGGTAAGTTTTTATCTATATGTACAGAGAATCGTATTATATTCAACTTTCTTCTTGGTTGCAACTACTTCCGATGCGTAGTTAAAAAGTTACAGTAACTTAAACTTGAAAAATGTGGAATTTTGCCGAATTTGGCTTACGTATCTTGCCAGCGTGTCTTTAAAGACACACAAAAATATTTTAAGTTAGAACACGCTTAAATCTTTAGAAAACTGCAAGTTTCATAATTTATATGTCAACTTTGTTCTTTTGGTAAGCAGCATTAAGTGTTTTACTTAAAAAAAATTCATTTTGTTTTTAAAAAAAAAAAAAATTTTTTAAAACCCTTAAAAAAGGTGGTCCTATTTATACCAGTTTTACACTGAGTGAAACCCTAAAATTCGGAAATAGTTGTTCGCAGTTTGAAAGCCAACGAATTTAGGTTTCCGATAATGTAAAAATATTTAATATGCGTTAGGAACTGTAATTTTCAGAATTTTTCAAAGTTGCCGTGTCTTTAAAGACACGGCAGTAAAAAATGGGTTAAATACTTTAGTTGCATTCTATAAATATATTAAATTTTACATTTAGCACACATTTGCAAAATGAAGTTAGTGAGAGAGCGCTTCCCCCAAGACATTGCAGTAATTTAAAATCGCTTTTGGAGAAAAGCACATACTTTCCGAGTATTGTTGGTCGCTGTGCCGTGACACCTACCAAAAACACAAACGTCAAAGTAAACGCATACGTTTTTCTTAAACATTTTGTTTTAAAATAAATAATTTATGAAATAACTTACATTTAAATAACTTTTGTTAATTTTTTTTATTAAATTGTGAGCACTGGTATTCACAGTAAGTACGTATCCTCATGCATTCATCTTGCTACTCTTGGATGAGTTTTATTGAAGAAAACTAAATTTTTAAGTTTTCAATGTCTTGTGAAAAGAAAAACTTAGGCTCAAAGGCAATTTTGAAATTGCAGAATTAGTGTATTCAACCTCTAGTTTTAGCAGCATACGATTTATACATGAGTTAATTAAACATTTTATTTTTGTCGTACGGTGCAACATATCTTTGTTTTATAGAGAGAAGTATTAAATTCTTTATATCCTAAACTAATGAAGTTAGAAGGACGAAATTCGAGGATGTCGTAGTGCACACATTAGTCCTTAAGATGTATTGTTTTCAAAAGAAAACTATTGGAAATTTCCAAGGATATTCAAGGATAAAGTTTTAAAAGGACATTTTCAATACATCTTCGTCCGTTTTCACCAAAACATTAAATTTTCTAAGATTCTAAGGATTTTTCTCTTTCAGTTAATACCCACATTGTTATTCTACAATGCGCTCAATTTTTAAAATATTTTTTTTAAATAAACATGTGCTTGAAATTTCAAAGTCCTTTAAAATAAATCCTGATGTCAGAGAGAAAAACTAAAAACGCAGTTTTACTACATTTGGCCCCTAGTTTCGCGAGTATATAGATTTTTTCGTGTGTAAAATTTGTTGTCGCACGGTGTACTAGGTCGTAATTTTGGACTTGGCAGATGGATACTATACAAATCGTTATCCGGTATGCAAATCCTTCCTTAACCCTTAAATATAAAAATAAATTCATTTGAAACGTATTGACAGATGTGAGCAGATCAAAATTTTTGGAGTGTGTTTAGAATTAATGTGGATTCTACTTTAATATGGCGCGAAAAGTCCAGTGATATCAACAAAAATTAGTATACAAATTGATGTTTACTAATTGGAATTTCTTGACGAAACCGATTTTTAAATGAAGCTAATAAAATAAAAAGGGGCCTTTAAATTTTCTTCAATCACTTAAATGCGTTCGTAAGGAAAAAATCAATTCACACTATTCGACCATTTCTTTAATCCCTGGAAGAGTTTCAATAATTTCAAGACAAACTTAAAACCTCTTCATTTCGCATGATGGAGAACTTACGTATTTATTCTGTCCTGTTCAATCAAAAATTATAAATAAAAAAACCATGCAAAAATCTTCCCAACTCCTCAGTTTAATGAAGTGAGCAGAGTAAACCGAGTTTTAATGAAAAAATTCAACCCAACTGCGAACAAAACTAAGGTTTAATATGAGTAAAGTTTCAATATGTCTGCAAACTATGGAGTCGTGGAAAAAAATATTACAAATATTATTACCGAAAAAAAGTATTAATACAGAAATAATACACAGACTCATACTTGCATACACACACACACACACACACACACACACTTTCCATCATTAATATTTTCATTTCTAGTTTGATTGATTTGAATGTTACGTTGAGTGACTATTCGGCGAGTGACTGACTGATGATTGATTGGCTCAGCGGCCCAAAACGTCTGTGAGGAGTAAGAGAAATGAAAAAAAGCGGAAATGAAAAATACTTTGGGGAGAATAACAAAGGCAAAAAAACACCAACAAAATGTGAAGAACATGCAAAAAAATTACAAAAACAAATTAGAAAAAAATCCATGAATAACACTGTATGTTCATATAAGTATAGCAGTGGCAGTTAATGTGAAATTGGCTATCTTTTTTATTATGTTTTCTTTAATAATTGGCTTTGGTTGGTTTATAGACAGAAAAACAAATTAGTCAAAGCAACAATTTTGAAAGAAACAAAATCAGTGGGAAGTGCAACAAAGGCAGTTCCTAACGGTAAAACAAGGAAGAATTGTGCAAAAAATAACACAACTTACTCTGTTACTAATCGCCGTAGTAACGGTACACTTACAGCAATGCCAGTAAAGCGGAAACGCTAATGGAAAATGGCACCGTTCGCCATGGCTGGCGTTAGTCACCATTCATAGCAATGAAATTGAATTAAAAACCAAAACCAAAATGCGTTGACATGTTTTACGCTGTGAAACCGAAGTAGAGCGCGCCACAAAAAAAAATAATAATAAAAACAAGCGGAGGCAAACCGCACATGCGTACAGCTAACCACCGGATGTGGTTGCGTAGTAACTTTTCGCTACGATTTCTTCTTCTTCTTGTTTTACAACGAAGAAGAGTGACTGCCGATATTTGTTTGATGAAGAAAAAACCGCAGAGTCGCAATAGAAGGTATAATACATACAGCAACTGATCATATGAAATAGGAGCGTCGAAGACGAATTGGGTCGAGAATTTTCTGGTTTGATTACACCGACAGCATTTTTCACACCGAGAAAAATCCATATGTGCGTGAAACTAGAGACCAAATATAGTAATACTGCGTACTCAGTTTTTCATTTCTACGTCCTTTGTCCTTTTAAAGGACTTCAAAATTTTGAATGGGGATAAAAAATAAAAAAAAATATAAAAAATACTTAACCTCGTTAGAATACGGCGATATGTATACCAAATGAAAGAGGAAAGGCTCAAGAATTTAAATAAAATTTATGTTTTATCTATTTGCAAAAAAAGGATACGAAAAAGGTCCTTTGAAAATTTTAATCCTTTATATCTTTGAAAATTTACATAGAATTTTCTTGAAAAGTAAAGCCCAAATCTCCTTGATCACGTGTCAAAATTTCGTTACTCTAACTTTATTGGTTCGAAAGTTATTAAAAAAAGGCGGAAGCTGCAATTCCAATGAAGTACAAAAATTCTAATTTATTTGAGTATCAGTATTTTAAATAATAAAAAGATACAAAATCAATGAAGCGAGAAAAATGAAATTTTGACACGTGATCAAGGAGATTTGGGGTTTTAACATAGTTACTTTTCAAGAAAATTCTATATAAATTGTTAAGGATATAAAGGATTAAAATTTTCAAAGGACCTTTTCCATATCCTTTTTTTACAAATATATAAAAAATTAATTTTATTTAAATTCTTGAGCCTTTCCTCTTTCATTTTATATACATATCGCCATATTCTAACGAGGTTAAGTATTTTTTATATTATTTTTTTTGTATCCCCTTCAAAATTTTGAAGTTCTTTTAAAAGGACAAAGGATGTAGAAATGAAAAACTGAGTACGCAGTATTACTATGTTTGGTCTCTAGTTTCACGATCATATGGATTTTTTCCGGTGTGAAAATTTTTGTTTATTTTTGTCGCACGGTGTTATTGCATCGTCAGAGTCGTCGTCAGAGTTGTATTGTTGAACATTCGTTTTTCACATCCTTTTTCTCAACACCGCAACATTTGGTACGCTGTTTTGACGTCTCATTGATTGGCAACACCTCCTACAACTCTTGCTTTGATCGGACTTGAACTCTCCGAGCCAGTGCTTGAAGTCCCTTCGGACGTCTGACTTTCCCATACGAAATCTCAAAATGTCATATTTCAAACAAGGCCTCGTACTTCCGAAGAACCATCGTTAAGGACCTAAACGAACTCTAAAAGTAAAATTTGACTCCTTTGATTCTATAACAAAACAAATTGACATAACATAAGATCCATCGAACAATCATAACAACAAACATGCTTGTAACACTTAATTGAAGAAATTAGAATGTAAATGCCTTGCGAATGGTTTGAATGAGGGCCAACTTGAATCATCATAAGTTTTACCATTAATTCCATTTCATTTTCTTCTTTCGATGAGCCTTTTAAGTACCGTTATCAATGTAATAAAGTCATTCAATTATCTTTGTACCATTTGAGAGATTCAATTAAAACTACGACTTTAAATATTTGAAGCAAACAATTAAACCAAACAACCACTGCTTACGTTTCCCGTGGAGCGACCCGCATGAGAAGCAAGAAGTAGAAAACTATCCACTGTTTTTTTTGTTTTGATATGCTTGATTTCTTATAAAATTCGTAAAACAGAGAAGCGCATACTTGATAAAAAAGCCACAAGAGTTCCTCTTTTTTAAAACTCTTAATATTATACGGGCCGATTTAAAGTCTATTGCACAAATACAACAACAATTGCCAAATGCCAAGTGCTCTTCAATTTGCAAATAAAGCATTCAATTAGAATGAATTGTTTAGATTGATTTACCATTTATTGACATATTTCTTTATTCATTATTTTTCCTAAACGCTGGTACAGATATCACATGTTTTGAATAAATATTTGATTCATGTAGTTATTTTTTGTGGATAGTAGACTAGGAGTATCTAGCACCCCAAAGACTGCTCTAAAATTAAGAAGGCTACGTTTGAAAACGAACCGTTTGCAATTGGGAAAACACAACATTATGGTTTTTACCATTTTTTGCGAGCTGAATTTTAGTACTTGACAACTGACACGTTTGACTTTGCTTTGAAGGTAATGACTATCTTCAAAAATTAGTTTTGTGCAGTGTTGCCAGATACCTGAAATGACTTTCTCCTAAATCTTAAAAAAATACTGAAATTTCCTCCAGAAAGTTAAAAAAATCTCCTAAAATTTTTTTTATAATTTACGTCATTTTAAAGGAATTAAATTTATAAAAAAATAAAAATATATACTTACATATAATTTTTTTAATGCAGCTTTTATTGTATTCATCTTCAGCTTAACAACAAAAACTTAAAAAAAACAAAACATATAAAAAATGAATTAAACAAAAAGTGCAATTTTTAGCAGGATTTCATTGTGACAGCAATAAGTGAGAACATATTAGAACGAGCTTACATTTTGTAAGCTTACAAATTTTTAACACAATGGGGTGCTTTGACTATTAAAACAGTTGCCAAACAGTTGTTGCCAGTATTCCCAATACATTATACTTCGTTATCCAAAAATCTCCCAAAAATCCACTAAGGATCCGAAAAATGCCCAAACATAAAATATAAATCTCCTAAACAATTCTTCCTCCTAAAAATTCTCCTAAAAGGCCAAGAATCTCCTAAATCTAGGAGGAAATCTCCGGATCTGGCAACACTGGTTTTGTGCTGGATATGTTTCCTTCATTTAGTTACGAATAAGCGCGAGAGATGAGGAAAAAGCACGGCTAAACCAGATTTGATGCAACTTTAGATAAGTTTAGCGGGGAGGGGGGAGGGTGAAGGGAAAACACACAACTTTTGAGTCTAACACCGTTTGAAACCATGTTTGTAAGAAACAAATATTTGCGGGGTTTGAACCCTCCAAATTAAGGACCTTAATGCAACAGTCTCCAACAAAACAATTCAGTTCTAAAGTGATTCGTGCCCGATGCCACTTTTTTATTTTCTTTTTTTTTATTCATTTATTTTTTCCAATGAAATTATTGAATTATTATTATTGAATTATTAAAAAGCAACAAATGGTAACAAATGTTAAGTTGATTATTTCTGAGTGTCAATGTTCCTACCATTGCTGAAAATTACCTTTGACATAATTAAATAATTTTTATAATTTCGTCTTCTTTTTACAAGTTCTCAACCTCGTTCAAAACACCCTTCGCCAATTAATGCAATTAAGCTCAAATTTGTGCTTTAAACAATCGTCGATACACTTGCGTGCATTAGCAACTATACGTGCCAGCAACAACAATGGGTTGCCACATCGGCTCGCAGTGCTCTTGTCGCATGAGGTTCAATAGCGATCACATCAGAAGACAATTGTTGTGAAAAATCAGGCTGCAAATGAGGCGTGAAGCAACAGTGGCGACACGCAGCACCGGCGAATGACAGCCACCAGTAATGACAGCATTGCAGCAGTGCTCGAAGCGGGGTAGGGGAAAAGTCGACCAGTGGGGAGAAGCAAACTTCGATTTGGACAATTTGAGATGTTGTGAAATTGCGTGCGCGAACGTAGAGTAAAGCAAGGCATCGTATTTTGTAGTCGGTGCAAAGTTGCCGGGCACTTTCTACAACCCAACAATAACAACAATTACTGTATTTGAAGAAAGAAAGAAAAAGCAGCAAACCAAACCAAATGAAATGAAATCAAATCAAATTGAAAAACAATGCGACCATAAAAGATGCCACAAGTAGTGAGTTCCCACCGGCAGCAGTTGCTGCCGCCTCTGGGTCGGTAGGTATTTCCTTTTTGTACACTTATTACTACCACTCTTGTTGTTGTTATTTTTGTTGTTGTCGCCGTGGAAAGACATTGTCTAATTTAATAATAAAAATTTACAGTAAAACTTAAAGCACACGAAGCACACAATTTTATTTCGTGGTAATAAGAGCGAGCACGGCGCGCAGGGCAGCGGGGCAGCGGGACGAAAGTGCGGCACTGCCACTGCTGTTGCGGAAGTTTACATAAAACTACAAAAACAGTAACGAAAAAACAGGCATCAAACAACTACCACAAACAACAAAATAAGCAGAAAACCAGACGAAGCTGAAGAAGGACGGGGAGCCGGAGAATGGAAAAACATTCACACTTTAATTGTGGTAAAAATGGAGTAATAGCAGCGTAACGTTTTTCCAACTTCATTCACATAATTGTTGCCCTTCTCCGCGAGGTAAAGCAGCACTTGGGGAAAGATGGGCTCGTGGAACATGTAAAATTTGCTGTTAATACGACACTAACTGTTGTCGGTTGAATGCTCCAATCAGGTGCAACATTTCTTTCAAAGTTTCAAAATGTGAACAATGCTAAGAAGCTCAACTGCCTGGGTTCAATAGCTCTGAGCGAGTTTGGAGGTCTTGTCTTTTGTCTTCAAAAAGCTTTTTGCAATAACATTGACTAAGACTTAAAGCAAACGTGCGAAATTAACGAAGTCCAGCACTATTGAATTCAATACTTTCAAAAATCGAGTATTGCCTCTTTTTGAGAATCGAGTTAAAATTATTGACGTATTTAAGTATCGATAGTTATTTACATTTCTTGTAACTTTGATTTTCGAATCGGCCGAAGCGTTGCCAATTTTTAAGAATTTGGTCGATAGAGGACTATGTCAACGCCAATTAATCGGTCGAACTCTGCACAGCACTCATAAGAAAAGTAAGCAGTACCACCGACGTATTTTATTCGTTGACTTATAGCAACGCCTGAACCTAACTTCTTACCTCGTGGCAAATACTTCTTCAAACCACTTTCAAAAAATGTGTAACTGGCATTCCAGTTACTACAAAAATAATTCAATTATTTTTTATTTTTTCCTATGCTTCATGTCTTCTCCGTCCCCAGCATTAATCAAATGGCCAAAAGTCATCATAACAATAAAAAAAAACGGCGAAAAAATGTAGCCAAACACCGTACAAATAATTAATTTTTCATTACAATCAGTTGCCGAAAATACCCTTTTTACTGTTGCTGTTGCCTGTTGTTACTGCGTCGCAAGTTTATCCTGTGGCCAGCAGTTGTACGTTCGCCTCTGCCATGTTTCCTTTTGCCAAAGTTTCCCTTTTTTCGGATTGACTTCACTGTTTAATTTCTTTGAATTTTTTGCTGTTGCTGCTTTGGCCATAATTCGCATTGTTGTGTTTCGTTGTTGTTATTTTTTTTTCATTATTAAAAATGTAAACAAGTGCAACAACAACAACAATGTAACAACAAAGATGGCAACAGACGGCGCCCACATAGCCAGCAGGAAACAAGAAAATTGAACAATCGAACTCAATGCAAGTTTATTTTATAAACCCCTTTCTCAGCCTCCGCAACATCTTCTTTCACCCCCACCGCTGCGGCCTAGCGTCAACCTGCTCTCACCCCCCATTCCTACACCGCCACGCAGCCTTGTTTTTGCCTTTGCTGTCGTTTGTTTTTATAATTTTTAATAATTTCTTCGCTCCGTTTTTTTCCACTAGCGCATAAACTGCGACGGCCACCGAACAGAAAAAATTCGAAATTATTATAATTTCCTTTCAGTTTTGTCCCGCACGCCGCACCCAACGCGCTCGGCCAGACCCCAACCGTTCGAATTTGTAATCGCCTTCGATACGCTCAAACGGAAACGGAAACGCGCCAAGTGAAATTTCTGTGGCAGCTGCGGAATCATAAAGAAAGGGGCCGAAAAACGGGCGCAAATTAAGCATATACGCCACACTGGCGCCCCACAAGTTGCATGCGTTGTTGTTGTTTTGCAGCATTTTTCCTATTTTTGGGACTATTTTTTGTTTGTGATTTTTTCACTGCGGCACAATAAAACCAAACTTGTATCCTTTTGTATCCTTTCGGTGCAATAGATTGCTGAAGGAAGTGAGAAGTTCGAAAAAAAAATCAAAATCTACCATAAGCAGCCGTCGACAGCGCCGTCTGTTGTTGTGCTTAAAATTTTCTCGGCGATTTTTATGCCAACGTCGCGACGCCTGCACGATGCCTTTTGGTGGGTAGAGATTATTGTAGCCAAATGTTTACTGGTTCCTTTTAAATTTTTCTATTCTTCTTTGATGGTTTGCCTTGTTGGTGCGCCCTACACTTGGTGGCTTGCTGTAAAGGATTTTAGTGGACGTCACTGTAAAAGGGCCCAGTGAATCCTTGAAATAAGTCGGTCCATCCATTCATCCATCAGCTCGTTTATGTATCCATCTGATCTCGAATCAAAAGCTATTGAATGAATTGCTGGAAATATTTTTTGACGGAGAAGGAACTTAAAACAAGAAGTTATTTATTGTCCTTAATAAAAAATTAGGGATTGTCGCGGGAGTTATAACTGCACCCTGCCTAATTTGTCTGTATGCCAATAGACTGGGTCTGCTGTACAATAACTGCAGAAGCTGCAGTAATAAAGACTTCTAGGAAGCGGTCGAGCACCTCCTCTGCACATGTCCGGCGCTAACGAAAAAAAAAGCTTCCGATACTTGGGTCAGCAGTTCCTTACCTGGAAAAGATACGCCCCAGCAACATTTACAAATTCATCAGAGCCACCAATTAGCTGTCATCAACTGAAAGTGTATAGGATGGGAGTCCTCCCGCACGCAGTAACACAATGAGCCACAAGGTCTAAGTGAAGCCCTAGAGGCGGCTACTTTACCTACCTTTCTAAAAACAAAATTAGATGCTAAGAAGATTGAAAGTGCGGATTACATTGGAACTGAAAATATTACATTCAGATTCGCAAAAGTAGCAAGCTCCAACCATCATTGAGTTGTTTCATTCGAAACTAAGGTGGCAGCACAACAGATTTAAAAACCTTAAACATGGTTCTCAAGAAAGCGGACAGGAACACAAACAAATTTTGTAGAGCAAACGGGTTAGCGTGCAATCTCCATTACCGAAGGACGACAGCAGGGGCGCAGACAGGGAGGAGATTTGGGGTTCAAACCTCTCCATCGAATACAAAAATTGCTGGTGCAAAATATGGTTTCAAATGTTATGAAATCATGTATGCGTCACTGGACAATAGAAACCGAGACTGCCGATAAAAACCGAAACTGCCGATTCTGTCTGTAGCCCCGTACTCCGCTTCGAGTAAAGCATTAAAAGGTCGACTATACCCAACCGAAATATTCTCTCTTCGAATTTCGTCTGCCTTTTTCATCTATAAGCTTTTGATAGTAAATTAATTTGAATACCCAATCCTTTTATGGATTTTGTTAGATTTTTTGAAGTTTTCATTACAAAAGTTGTACACAGTTGTTGTTGTGTTTATTTGAATGTAAATGAATTTTCACTTTGCAATTAACTGCCTTCCAGCCAAAATTATACACTCGCATTTAATTATGTAAATTCAGTTGAGCTAATTCAATTAATTAGCTGCAAACTTGACACGTAATCACTGAAGAACAACAACAAACCACACCATCTGCTACCCCCGCCCCCCCACACCCCTATGACCAATCATATGTTCAAGCATTGCTGACATTTGACATTTGATTGAATTCCGATGAGTTGTCAAGACGTGCAGACGAGGCGGCGTTGCCTTGACATATGAATTTATTTTGGGTTTGTTTCAACATTGCATGTTAAGCACACATGCAGAGGCAACAAAAACTACAACCACAACAATGGAAAAATGCTAACCCTCAAATTAACGACAGACAGACAGCTGAAAATTCGTGAAAAATGTTGGTGCGCTCAGAAAAACCATGCAACAAACAAACCAACAACAAACTAAATAGTGTACAGTAACTGGTTGCCTTCGGTATTGTTGGCGCACAAAAGTTTTTGGCCGTAGCCGCGCGCAGCGACAGCAAAAACAACGCAAATAAATAGATTAATATCTCCCAGGAGTACTTTTAGGCAAGTTTTTCGCCGATGTGTGTGTGTTTGTAGTTTTCCCATTTGTAGAAATGTGGAAATTGTAATGGAAATTAATTTATGCAAATCGATAGTGCCGAGCAGACCGAAATCGTTGACGCACACGGCGCATATGTGAAAGGCGAAAGCGGCGAAGGCAGAGTCGGGCGTTAGCCGTGTTTTGGGCTCTTTACGATGAAGTCATTTGGGTGTTTTGGGTTCACTATTTTTAGTATTTAATTACTTTTATTTGCCTTTACTGCACTTTTTTATTCATTTACAGTGCGCGTCAAAAGAAAATGCGCACGCCTTGAATTTTATTTAACACTTATATCCATTATAAGTATACATATGTATATCCATTTTGAATCTGAACAAAAAATTAATTTTAAAAATATATTGGGTGTACAACTTTGCTTCCGCCGTTTTTTTCCAAAATTAAAAGCTTTATTGCGAAAAAGTGCTTACAGATGTATTATTCAAAGTATTGTCCGTCGCTAGCGACAACTTTCTCCCATCTTTCCGGCAATTTTCGGATCCCGGCTCGAAAAAAGGAGTCCTCTTTTGACGCTATCCATGAAGCAATCCATTTTTCCAATTCTTCGAAGGATTGAAAATGTTGATCTGCCAGGCCGTGTGCCATCGAACGGAATAGGTGGAAGTCAGAAGGGGCGACATCTGGGGAATACGGCGGGTGGGGCAAGACTTCCCATTTCAGCGTTTCCAGGTACTTTTTGACCACTTTTGCGACGTGAGGCCGAGCATTGTCGTGTTGGAGGATGACTTTGTCATGTCGCTCTTGATATTGTGGCCGCTTTTCTTTTAGCGCGCGACTAAGGCGCATCAGTTGCGTTCGGTAGCGATCTCCTGTGATGGTTTCACCCGGTTTTAAGAGCTCGTAGTAAATCACACTGAGCTGATCCCGCAAATGGCGAGAATTGGGCACATAAACGGACATTTTCGAGCGTGAATAATACGAAAACAAGAACAACTGTCACTGAAACGGCGATGACAATTCGTTAGACACTGTCCACACTCACTTTAAAGGCATTACCATCTATGTATTTCAACCAGCCTCAGCCGGTACAGCCACCTATCGGAAAACGGCGGAAGCAAAGTTGTACACCCAATATTTAAATGGAAACAAGTTATAGCGCAAATTTGAATAAAAAGTTTTTTAAAAAAGTTTGATTCTTCATCTAATTCTTCTCTATTCTTATTATTTCTTTCTTACATTAAAGACAACTAAATTTGTATGCTCGTATGAGTGTTTGCGTTCTAACTTAAATCGATTAACGCCTTGTTGAGGCCCTTCGCTTCCAAGCAAAGCAAGGAGAAACCAATTTATGTGATTTAAGCCAGTTAGGACAAGTTAGTCCTGACTGACTGATTGATTCATTATCGCCGAGCTCAAACAAACAACAAACAATCGTGAAGTTCGAACATTCATTGTATTAAAATAAAAGGACACTTACTAAAAAGAAAGTTTTCAAAATGTAACTTTTAAATGGGTCCAAATGTACTAAATTAATTACTTCAAATTTGTTGAATGTGCTATGTAGAAATCAAAAACAATTCGCTACGTATTATTGAGATTTTTGATGATTAAATGAGCAAATGACTTTGACACGTATTTTTAAGTTTCATTAAAATTAACAACTTAAGCTGTCACATGGCTTTAGAGAAGGTGGAGCACTTGGCCGCCATTGGAAAAGCTGGAGCAGTAAAGAGAACTACTAGATCCAGCCCATAAAGACGTTCATTAAGTACTGCGGAGCAAAAGGTGTCTCAGACTGAGGGAAACTTTGGAGACTCCGATATCTTTACAACTTTCAGGAGATCTGGTCCCGCACATCAGTTGAACTCTCTTACTAACCATCTGATCCCATGTCTAACTATAATATAATATATGTTGGCTTGTGCCCTTTACCTGCGTGTTGTGCGAGGACAAATTTGATGCTGACAGGTGCGACGTCTATCACCATTTTCACTGACGGCTATAAGATGGCGGAAGGCACAGGAGCTGGTCCCTATCTTAAAGAATGAATGACAGCCCTGTGCTACACTGTGTACCAGTGTGTGTCTACTTGGTCATCGACAAAATAAATAAGGAAATTGATTCCTCATGGCAGAGTAGGACAGATCGTGGTGCTTATAAGTAGGTACCATCACCACCTGAGCAGACTATACCTACTCTGTCTATGACTATACAAGTTTGGTTTCTTAAATTGTTCACGCTCCGCATCTCTTCTCTTCGATGCGCTGCTCTCTCTCTTACAGTGCGATAGTACATAATTATTATGAATAATTAATATGAACCGTTAGAAAAACAAATGGCTACACCAGTGTGGCGTTGAATCAGCGCAATTCGAAAAAAACACTTAAACAAATAATGAAAAGTTAGGCAGAAAAACAGTTGCAGTTAAATAAATTTCCACAATAGGCTAAAAATCCAGTGAAGATCTGCGATTGACTGCTGAACAATTAGATGATTTCTACAAAAACATAAAAAACATTTCGACGAGCTTACTTAAAATGTTTTGCTCAAAACTGAGTTTCTGCGACCTCAAAAAATTAAACAATCAAATTTATTCATTACTCGTACTTCAAAGTTGCAAACGTAATTATTGCCAGCATTTTGCGTTCGCCCTCCATTAATATGAATAATAAAAATGTCGAAGATCAGTTTATCTTGTTACGTTTATTTAGTGTGAGCTGCTGGACGAAAAAGTTCATTCGAAAGTAAGTAAGTATGGAGTAGAAGAATATATTTACGTAGCCAATAGAGGGTTTAAATAAAGATAAGATAAGATAATATTTACATATGTACAACTATAAGTTTGAATCAAGTTTGAATTAAGTTTGATCTTAAAATATAAACTACAATCATTCAAGTCGAAAGCAAAAACAACGGCGTTAATTGAAAAACCAGTTAAAGTGGCAATTCATATATTTTTTTTGGATTACTTGTACTCATTTATCGCTGGGTCACCATTACACTCGAAAAAATACAGTTGGCATAAAATATTACTTTTCAAATTCTTCTTCAAAAATACTATCGATATAAAAGACAACTTTTCAACATTTTTGCCTTTTGATGCTTATAAGGAAGATCTTCATGAATCCCGGCAGAATGACCGATATCAGCAAAGTTAACTACCAGAGAAGTGAGTCAGGTGACTGCTTCCCATGATGACGCAATTGGTCTCAGACATGGAGTTGAAATCATCACTCCGTATATTCCACCAACCAATGCGACTAACACTGGAGCTCATACATTCCATGTTCGTTCTAATCCTGGCATCATTCCAGAAACAGTGCAATGCTTCGCATTAATGTTAACTGAGCCCCTGTGCGCTGATTCGTACAAAAAAGGAAAGGTCGCCTGATCACTACCACCCAAGAAGCCCATAATGTATTATAAATCTGCAGTAACGTTTTTTTTACACAAGATTCACTAAACTTTAACTTCAGCAGATCTGGAATGAGATCTTTGGAGGAATTGTCCATCCATTCACACGTTGTGGTGTTAGGAATGTGTTTTCGAAGAGTTAAAATCTAGTACTGAATAAACCATAACATTAAATGTCTTATTTTGTTTTTCGTTTCGTTACACGTCCCATGTAGCTCCACGCCCAGATCTATTGAAACTAACATGAGTACAATATTAGAAATTAATTGTAAGATTTTTTGTAAAAATACTTCTTCTTACAAATATGTACTTCTTACTTCTTTTGTTTGTAATTTATTAAATTAAGCTAAAATTGTTATTATTCACATTTAATTTATTCAAACCGATTTACAAATATAAAAGACTCAGTCTTACTTGTACAAATACTAAAAAATAAATAAATAAAAAAATAAATAAATAAAAGCTATAAACCTCCCGTAGTTATGTTATTAATTATTTATTGTTTTTCATCCATCAAACTCTTGGCACACGACCATTTCAATCACTTGGAGAATGAAGCTCCAGAGAAAAGCGTACGCAATACAAAGTTCGGCGAAGAAGGGCCCAACTTCCGACAACAGATATTCATTATGTTCGTCACTTTCCAGTTAAATATTTCTACTGCTCAGCTTTAGGACCACCATGAGTGCTCATAATTTCTTAGAATTTTCTCCTCGTGTAATCATTCAAATGTGTGAAATTTTACGAAAGCTGCTTGATGTTATTATAAAAAAAGAGAAAAATACTTGTTTTGTTTTTCGGGCTTTACTCGTCAAATTATTAAAAAAAAATAATGAATTATGACAAAAATTAAGAAACAATTGGAGAAAAGCGAGTGGAGTAGGAGAGTGAGAGGCGAAATCAAGTATTACGTGTGAAGTTAATTAAATTGTCGTACAGGTTTATTACAAAATATGATTATCCCAAGTGGACACATTATTATTGTGGTTATTACGGGTACTTGCACTCACACATACCGACATTCACTTAGGTAGGTACACATATTTACATATTTTATAAAAATATCTCAAGTAAATGCAAACTTAAAAACTTAAAGACCTCATTAAAGTTGCAAGTTGAATTTATCGATTGTTACTTTTATTATATTATGGTGAAAAGTGATGTAAGGAACAAGTTGCTTGAATAACTACTGAACCAAAGAGCGCTGAAAAAAATTTCTTAAATTTGAAGCTTTTCAACTTTCCAGTGGAACTGTACGAGTATAGTTCGGAGCATACGAGTTCGTGGAACTTTTGGATGTTATTCGCAACAATCCGATTTTTTTCTGACTTCTTTTTTCAGTTCTTTGCACAATATTTGCACAGTATTTAAGCTATGTTTCTTGGGCTTAGTGACTTAGAAAGCTAAAAAAATAAGAAATAAATATTTATTTAATAATTTTTTTCGGACCGAGGTAAAATTTTGCGTAAAAACTCAAACAAAAATCAACAATATACCTGCTACTTTTGAAGGTTACACCGTGCGACAAAAATCAAAAAATTTTCAAACACACGAAAAAATCTATATACTTGCGAAACTAGGGGCCAAATGTAGTAAAACTGCGTTTTTAGTTTTTCTCTCTGACGTCAGGATTTTTTTTAAAGGACTTTGTAATTTCAAGGACATGTTTATTTCAAGGAATTAATTCAAAAATTGAGCGAATTGAAGAATAACAATATGGGTATCAAATGAAACAAAAAAATCCTAGAATCTTAGAAAATTTAAAAGTTTGATGCAAAAGGACGAATTGGTATTAAAAATGTCCTTTTAAAACTTTATCCTTGAATTACCTTGGAAATTTCCAAAAACTATTGGAAAAAAAATTTGAAAAAAATATATCTTAAGGACTAATATGTACACTACTACATCCTTGAATTTCGTCCTTCTTACTTTATTAGTTTAAGATATAACAAATTGAATGTTATAAAAATGTTGTTACTTATCCTAGAGCATAATTTTTAAGGATTTTCTACTAAGTAAATGATCTATACGTTATTAAAAAAATGTATCGCCAAAAAGTGAATAAAAATATGTAAGTGTAATTAATAAAAAATAAAACTATTATTAAATAAATATTTATTTCTTATTTTTTTAGCTTCATTACTAATAATGGGTGTTAAGCATCCAGAAATATTATAACACTACTACTATCGTGGGTGTAACACACCCAGTTACTTTTGAAAACAATTGTATAAAAACAATTGCTTTCTTTATACAAATGCAATATACTCTAAAACCTTCAGAAATATGCAAATGTGGATTACATTATAACTTTATGTTGGTTTTGGTTAAAAAATCTATATTTTACTAAGAAATTGAACTCACAGGGATTCCACCCTAACGATAGTAATGGAGGGTTAAGAAGGTGCAACACAAAATGTATTTAGTTAGTTAGTTAATTGTTCTTACGAATTCACGAATTAATTCAAATGTCGTCAGTCGGAATTCATACAACTAATTACTTTAAATTTCGAATTAATTGTTATTAATTTAATTTTAAAATTTATATATTTCTTAATAGATTAACCGCAGAGTACTCGAAGAAACTAAATGTTGGATTCTATGTTGTTTACTACCAAAAAATAAGACTAAATATTTTAAGCTAATCACACTTTTTTAAACACATCTAAAATAATTTGCTTGGCATTGTTTTATTGCTTGCATTATGATTCAAACTATGCTAATTATAATTTCGTCAATGACTTTAATAAACTTTCAAGTAATGAATTTAGCTAAACTTAATGTGCTTAACTTATTTTCCGAACTTTTCGCCTTCCAAAAAAATTCAATTAACCATTAACAAACTCATTCGTTCACGTCCAGCGCAACTGACAGTTGACTTTAAATACTCCCATGTCGAGAGCAAAAAACACCACAACACGTGTACAATGAATGACTTCATTGAAACGCAATTTAATTTATGAACACATAAAAGCCAACAACAACAACAACAGCAACAAGACCAGCACTTTTGGAGGGGGCCACAAGTCGCGTACACCGCCAAGCCTATCGCAGCCAATGGCACTCGGCCCGCATATGTGTTGCGTATTGACCACATAATATTAGTAAATATTGTATTACCGAACGAACATGCGCATTAATTAAGGACACCCCATCGAAGGACATGCAAATAGCCAGGCTCACAACACCACAGACCAGCTGAGGGTGTGCTCGGTGACAGGGAACGGAGGAAAACAATCGATTGGCCCGGCAAAACAAGACCAACACCTTTCGGCCCTTGACTGCGGGCACGAACACACGCTTGTATGTATGTATGTGCATATGTTTGAGTACATATGTACAAGTTTACACTTGACCCTAGTGCAAGCCAACAAGCCCGCCACCGTCCACCAGCCGCCACTACTGTCCGGTGCCACGAAACTCTACGAAAGCGTTAATGGCGTGGCAATAAAATGCTAATGAATACGAAAAACCGATCTATTAACCCGACTGTCAGAAATGACCAAAACAAATGAATTAACCAATAACCAAGTGGCACAAAAAGGAAACAACAACAACATAAGAAAACCAACCCAGGCAACAATGTCTAAGCGAAATCAACCCTCCACGTGTGCCGGCACGTAGTCTTCGAGGCGTACAAGTCAATGAGGCCCATTTTTCGAACGCAACGAGGTTGCTTTCGGCCGGAAAACTATCGAGAAATAGATCAGAGTCTACGATTGAGTTGCAAGAGTGGAACCATAAGAAAGTATGGCTTACATGTGTAAAAGTTAAGACTGTTAACTAGCATTATACCCTATTCAGACAGCCAACTAAATTGCGCAATTAAGGCATTTTCTCAATTTATCCTCCTTTTAGCTCTAAATTCAACTCAATTTGTCATACAAAAATCTCAATTTAGCTTATTATAATTAGCGCTAAATTGACCATGGATTGAATTCGATTCGTCATGCAACTCTGTGTCGTGCTGTTATCGATAAATAAATTCATTCACTATTGACGAAACCAAAACAAAAATGAGAAACTAACAACAGCGAAGGACGTTTGTTAACATTTGTTTGCTTTGAAATTTTGTTTAAAAATTGTATGCATTAGTAGGGATGTTGAATAAATATCACTAAATGTTCAATTAATATTATTAAGAACTTTTTTATACACAAACAGAAAAGCCTTTCTCTCGTCAATCATGTTTGATGACATTTTCGATAACAGCTAAATTGAGTTGTTAGCTAAATTGAGGTGTGTGGACAGCAAAAGCGATACACTCAAATTAGAACCAAATTGCCTCAATTTATTTGACTGTCTGAATAGGACATTAAGCAGACCATTTTAAGGTTGACCAGACGCAGCGACTTATACAAAATTAATTTTTAAAAACATATACCAGAGTAAAACACATTTAACGCTCCATACATCGAAGAATAACTCAGTCCAGTAAGCGTTGATTGAAAAAACAGTTTTTTATTTATTAAAAATCTTCGATTTGACCTACAAAATTATAAATATTGTGAACTATACATACTTAAATGGAAATTTTTATTTATAAAAAATCGTGTCTTACAAAAAAAACCAAACGGGCGAGATAAATTTACTTAAATAAATTTTTAAAATATAAACTATTTATAATAATTAAATTCAGATTGAATTTCTTGCGTAACCTCCTGTGCATATGATAACTTTTCAAAAATATAAAACTTAAAAAACAAATCCATTTGCTTTCGTAACTCAACTAAAAATAGTGCAATTAAGCCACTGTCAAAAATCATTAAGTTACCGTCGTCTTTCGATGGCGCTCAGAACGATCTTAAAATACAGACTTGAACTTTGATGTAAGTTTCCATTACCAAAATGTCCCCAAAAATCGGAGATAAAAAGAGAACAATTTGAAGAAAGGATGGTTTTAAATTTACCCATTACCATTTCATAAATTTTTAAGTGATATTGACTTCTGATATTTCTATCAGATATTCAGCTGATAAATACTGGTTTTATTTGTTGTAAAAAACTTGGCTCCGAAATCTTGCCTTGAGAACATAAGGAGCAAGACCCCCGATTACAACAACAACATTTATTATAAAAGAAATTTCATTTCATTTTAACTACCTCAGCGCTCCACTGATTAAATCCACTGGCCTCCGACTGTCCTCTTCCTTCTTCCTTAACTATTCCTAATTCAGTCGATATCACACACTAACCTTCGCTTTTACCTGTCATTCGATTCACTTCCTCTTTCCCCTACTGCCCTTCGCTCACTTGCTCCAAGTGTAGAATTTAGTGCCCATAGCTGTGCTACTAAATTTTCCGAAACAACTAAAACCGTCGCAAGTCATGCGGGGTTTAACCGCCCAAAGTCGAAATGGTCTACTAAATAATTTGAATATTTATTACATGATTAGCAATAACAACAACACTGAACTCACATATAGGCGAACACCAAAAAACTATCCACGTCAATGCCAGTCGGTCGTTATTTGAGTATTCGACCTGACCGGACAAGCACTGGAGGGCTTTCAAGTGCCCTCACACCTCCGCGTACGTCGTGCTTTACATGGCCGCACACCTTCGCGCGCAAAGCCAGCGACATGTGTGCTCCTTGCTGGTCGGTGTGTTTAATTTATGCATTTTATAGGCTATAACTAATACATACCAAAGGGGAGTAATTAATGGAACGCTACACAACGCGAAATGTTGGCCAAAATGCCCGCGTCACAGACCGGTGGCTGGGTGTCTACCAGAAAATATGCATAAATATTTAGTAATAAAAACGGTTAGTGTGCAACTACATAAATTCATTATTCAAATAAATGAATGTGTGCTGACCTATAAATATATACTTGACGTCGCAAACATAGTTGCATAGTTAGAAATAATCAATAGTCATGGCGCTACCTACACTTAAAGAAAAGTTCTACCATTAATAAGTTGAATATCAACGACTGTTGAAGATGAAAACTTTTAAATCGGAGAGTGAAGTCATATCAGCTGAATGGAAATGAGTGGATATTCATTATTTTGGTATATGTCAGTCGGAACCTCATACTCAATATCACGTTAAGTTTCTCCAGATTATTCGATTTATCTCTTTAACTTTTAAACTGCTTGGACTATGAAAATCTGAAAACCTTGCAATCTCCAGCGATTTCTGCTTTATCTTTGATATTTTACATACCTAGCAGATCTCCTTTACAAGTTTCTTATAATAAAATTAACAATTTTTTAAAGCTTTTTAGTTTTATTGAATTTAATTTTGAATCTCTTTGACTGAGCGTCGATTACCAGATTTCCACTACCATCTATGTAGTTTTTACAGGAATGGCAGGAATCTACAGTCTTATGCCAATTCCAAAGGGAGGTTTTCCGTAGACAATGAACTTACTCTCAGAGGTTTTCGGTGTAACGCTCTTACAGCTGACCCCATATGTGAAAAAATCCGAATTGGTTCGCTTTTCGCACATTTTTCTATAGATTGCAGTAAGAAACAAGATCTGCAAAAAACTAGCCATGTACAGCGGAAAGATTTACCTTTGAACGGTGTGGAATTTTGTCGGTCTGTATCTGCTATAAAATAATGGTTTTATGCGATCAAAATGAATATGTTAATATTTTTCTATCATCGCTTTTGACTTCCCACTGACCTTTCTTGATATTTTGAGCGAGCAAAATCAACTTTGAACATGTTTTGAATATGTTTTCACTTAAAATTTTTGTTTTTAAAATATTATTTTTATGGGGTCAGTAGTGTTATTGTTGCGCTATTTTTGTGTAGTTTTTGTTTTTGTATAGTTTGAATTTTATTCGTAACATAATTGCTCTATTCACAACCTTGAGCAAACAGTCTTGCATCGTAGTATTTGCAAATAGGTATTGTATATTTTTACTCTACACTAACAAAATATAAAGAGATGCATTTGCTATACCCTTGCAACACCGAATTGCAAAACTGACTGATGTTGGAAAGAGAAGCAAAGGGCAAAAGAAAAAACTGAAAACATGGAAAATAAAGAATTAAAAAAATTAATTAAACGGGATAAGCTAAAAAAAGTGGATTTAGGAGGGCATGAATAAAATACTGAATTATCTCCAAATAAAAAAAAGGAAAATCCGCTCCTTACAAAATATTTGCATGTGCTCCTACCAGGGGCGTAGCCAGAACTTGGTCATGGGGGGGGGGGGGCAGATTTAAAATTTTTTTTTTGCCAATTTTATATTACATGCTTTTTAAAGAAAACTGCACTTTTCAAAGAGGGCATTTTGTGGTGGTGCCACCCATATGTGACTTAGTGCAATTAAAATTTCATAAAATTTGGTTCGAAGTACCATAAAAGTATGTTTTTCTCACTGGTACAAAAATTCGATGCTAATTTGCAAAAAGCAAATATTAAGTTTTGCTTTAAAGTTGGTAGAACTTTAACCGAAACATTTTAATTGATGAACCAAGTTTATGGTGATGATCGTTTATCCGTGGCAGAGTTGATGAGTGGTACACGCGATTTAAACACGATTACCAGGACATAAATGATGACCAACGTGTTAGCCAACTGAAATCCGCGATCACCGCAAATTCCATCAAAACTTGGCGGTAATTCATAATATTTAGATCAGCCAAAATCGACTTGAAATTGGATTTAACCTTCGCTTTCCTTATACCCACCCGGGTGATCTTTTTATATTCATGATCAATATCTACCAGAGTGTTTATCCAATGTAGTTATGATTTCGATTTACTGAACAAATTCGAAAATAGTTTTCAATATATTTTTTTGGAAATATTATTCATTACAATATTTGTTATTTTTATTATTTTGTATATCAAATACCCACACGGGTGATCCCAGGCGCTTCCGTATCGAAGTTTAACTGAACTATTGGCTATCGAAAGACGCCATCTCATCGATAGACACTTGTGACTGATTTTTGACTAAAAGTCTAATTTTAACCATCAACCACTCCTCGTTTTCACCATATGCGGCATCGTGCGACTTTCACCTTTTCCAAAAAATGCATTTACCGATTAAACAAAGGCATTTTGAGGACGTAGAAGCCATCCAAACGGCTTGCACCGACATCCTGAAGGACATTCCAGCCGACGATCTAAAACACTCATTAGACATGCTTTTAGATCATGCAAATAGCTGTACTGAGCCTGAAGGGGACTATTTAAAAAAATCATATCAGGTTTATCAAAAAAATTTTTTCTTATTCTTTCAGATGTTTAAAGGTGAAATTATCTTTTTGTTAATGTGGGAACGTGCATACCATACATAGTGATTAAAAATGTTTAATAATTATAGGCCATGGGGGGTGCTGGCACCCAACCTTCCCCCCCCCCCCCCCCTTGGCTACGCCCCTGGCTCCGACTATAGCTGACTGCATTCACAGTAGCGGTGAATTTCGTGTTTTGCAACAAATATTGCACACTAAACAGAAAAAGACCGCTCACAATTGATGGCAAATGTGTGCTATTGCACAGATTTGCAATCTCGAATGCAAAATATTGTGAATATGACTAATACAATAGCAAGTTATGTTCGCAATTCATTTATTTTATTTATTTATAAAAAAACATTTCTCACTGGCTATTTTCACGGCAGTTGCTCTTCGGAGAATCAGCTACTTTAAAGCAAAAACATGAATCACAATTTTTCTAAATAAATTAAATACAGCAAATTCTATCAAAAGATAGGTGCAAACATTCGCTCCTGACGTTCATTAACCCATTTTCGGCCGCTGGTCGATTTTTCGACCAGCCACTTTGAAGGAGAGTAGCTCTGCACTTAGACATTATATCTGTGAACTTTTGATGCATAAAATAGCTTTGATCTTTTGGTAACCCCTCGAAATAATAATTTTTTTTAAAAAAGATAAATTTAGAGATGTTGGCGAAGGCACGAAAAAAAGCATTTTTTTAGTCATATTTTGAATATTCTGAAAAATATATAACCTTTTCAAATTATTGATTTATTATTGATTATTTACGAAGCCTAAAGACCAAATTACCGCAATCAATTGATATCCATAAAATTATGAAAATATTTTTACCTCTCAGCACCGCGTACTTTTCAGTGGTCGAAAAATCGAAAATTGGACAGAAGTCGTCATGTATGTACATATGTAAGCCAACAATTGTTTGTTTTCATGCTTGATTATTATTTGACCAAAATTATATACATATATATTTGTTTTTATTTGAAATTAAATTTTTATTAATTTATAAAAAAAATAATTTAAAAAAAAAACACAAAAAAAATCCAAAAATATTCTTGATTAAGGTCCTAAATGTAAGTCCTTAAAAGGAATTAAAAAAATATTGGCTATTTCTGGTAGCGGCCGAAAATGGGTTAAGTACATTTTTTATTGGAATGAATAAAAGTCAGTTGCCTACATAAGCATTCACATTTTTACCCATAACTGCCCACTTGTACACTTATACACACATAAATTTGTATGTGTGCGTAGTGCACTTAACCCCATTTAACACTTTCTTTGACCACATTAACCGCCGCTAAAGAGGGTGTTATCACCTTTCAATAGCGGCAAACAAACGAGGGCGAACAAATAAAACGCACTTTTCAAATCGAAAAGCATGAAACAAAAAATGCCTGAAAGAAAGAACCAGCGCCAAAGAACGCGTTTGCGTTGCCACACTCGAAACGCACATAGGACACACACGCAGCATAGACGAACGCACGACACGACAGGCCGGCCGGTCAGCAGGCGTCAATGGCACAGCTAATGGTTGGGCGGCTGAGTGGCTATCGGCCGGCTGGTCGGCCAACCCTTGCGATGAAGTTTTGCTGATAAAAAATAGACGTTTACTTGCTAATGTAGGGGGTGTACGTCTGGCTAAGTGCGTTTGTATTTGTGTGTATGTGTGTGTGAGTGTTGAGAAAGCAGTGGCCACACATATGCAAAAGTGTACAGCAAACTGACACACAGCCAAGGGCGCCCTCGTCCTGTGCTCGAGGGGAAAATGAGACTTGCAGCCGACAAAAGGAAATAAAATTAAGCAAAGTGAGGTGAAGGCGGTTGGTCAGCTTTTTTATGCATGTATAGACATGTGTGTGTGTGTGTGCTAGTGCAAGAATTGGAGGGCGAAAAGGCAACAATGACAATGCATACCCTTGAAAGTCAATTTCAAGCGCTTCAGTCGTGCGGCGCCACCCACACTTGTTTGTGTACATGGAAGGAATGCAGTATACGAAGGAAGTGAAGCGAATTGTGGCGGTTATTGCAGTCAATGTTTTTTTTTAATAATTTTTTAGTTAAACTTTAATCACAAAATTTATTGCAAATAGTCATATTATTTTGAAATCAAAGTATTTGAGACTAAGCAAATTAACGAGATCCAATCAGTTGCTAACACTTTCTCGCCAATTACTTTCAGTTGATCTACATTTCTTTTCTATGAACTGATGGCACTTGTTAGGCAGATTTAATTAAACAACGGGGAGAAAATTGGTTATAATAGGTGCCTGTGGGTGTTCAGCTGGGAATGGCAAACCTATGAGAGCAGATTAATTGATCGCAATAGAATTCCAAACCCGCTTTTTGGAAGACTGTTATGAAAGACTGTTGTGTACGGTGGCGAACAAAGCTTATAGCCGCCCGAGGCAAATCGCCAGAGTGCCGCCCCTAAATTTTTCTAATAAAATACGAAAATTATCAACCTTATGTGATCTGTTTAAATTCAAGTTTTTCATACAAATCGACCGATATCACTACTCGACACGAAAAATGCTCCTAAAAATAAAAGTATTTTTTAGACTAATCTTCGGCTGCTGAACACGAAATTGAAAATCCAAAAATTTTCTTAAGAAGCGTTTTCGAAAAATCTTCGAAAACACTTTTTCCCTCTTATTTCAGTTATGAACACATATCTCGTAAACCAACCATCCGACTAACACAACGACTACCGTCGTTCAGAAGGTAATTAACTAACCTTTCCAACGATATATAGATTGTCCAAATCAGATGAGATTTGGGGAAGTTACTGACGATGAAAGTTGTAAAAAAGTGAATTTTTTAACCATTTTCAAAAATTATACATTTTCGAATGGTTTTTTATAGATAAAAAAAACTATCTCCACAGGTTTTAAAATTTTAGATGAAAGATATATTATTTGTGCAAATATTAAGCCTAACATCAGTTGAATCAAAAGAAAACTGACAAAGTTATAAAGCACGGAGTGAAAACACCAACTTTTCATTTATTACACCGTGCGAAAAATTTGTTTTATTTTTCCGAGACCCATCCAAATGTTGATATAGACGTGAAACTAGAGGTCATTTATAGTATCCTGGCATAGTCAGTTTTTCATTTTCTGACCCAAAAACCTTTTTAAAGACTTTAAAATTTTAAGGACATACACATTTCAAATTTTTTTCAAATATTTGCGATTGTGCAATGATGAAGATATGGGTACCAGATGACAGAGGAAAATTGTCTCCCGAAGATTAGTATAAAAAATACTTTTGTTTTTAGGAGCACGCGATGAACCCATTTTTTGTCGAGTAGTGTATTCAAAATTATAATGAACATGAGGAAATATTTAGATGAATGCAACTTAAAGACAATATTTCTCTGAAATTTGGCGCCCATTTCAAATATTTGTTTTCTTCTTTGCCGCCCCTCCCAATATGACGCTCTAGGCATTTGCTTCGTAAGCCTCGTGTTTTGACCGCCACCGGTTGTGTATAGTCACATAGACAAAAATGATGATGATGACTTTTTAGCTATTAAAATTTTCTACGATTTTTTTATGTTGGAATTAATGAAAAGTTTGTTGCTTCACACCCTCTTTCTTCCAAGAGCAATGGCAATATTTTTTTTATTAAAAAAAAATTTTTTAAATATGGCACTTTCTTATCACTTTTTCATTAGATTCTCACTTTCATTAGGATCTCAATCTAACATCTCAACTCTTTTGAGAGTAATTCTGTGTATAAGTCAATAAAATTACGCGCAAACGAACAGAGATGTCTCAATCTATATTCCTAATTATCTTGTTCACAAATATTTGCCCAATTTCATGCTGATCAAAGAAAATATTTCTCCAGCAATTCAGCATTTAAATAAAAAATGAAAATGCAAATATTTTCCATTGGAAACTTACTGATCTCTCAAATTTTCAGAGTATTACATTTTGAGAAAGTATTTCACTAGTTATTAAATGATTAAATTTTTCTGTGTATTAAAATTTCCACAATTTCAGTTGGCAATAAAAGGGTTTCATTCGAGCACCAAAATACGTCACAAAGAGCATTTGCAATGACGTTGAAAAATGATCTTCTTTTCGCCAACCAGTAAGGCCAGCCGGTTTAATATCCTTTTGATCTTTGATTCCTTTGAAAACAGTTGCAAAAAAAACCAACCAAACAAATCGTGCACACATCATTAATTTGCATTAATTCCAAATCAAGAATTTTTACAACTCCAACAGGCTGACGAAAAAGAACACCCAAATGTAGGATTGATAAAAAACTACAGGCGGCAGCATTAGAACAGAAGCAGCGAATAAAGGACGAAGGAACATATGCACACAATCAGGAGCAAGTTTAGCTCGAGGAAGAACGTTCACGCACATTTCAATAGAGAGATGGAAGCACATGGACAGCGTCTAATGACATTTTGAGGTTGACATGTGCACGCGCAGATCAAGGAAACGACACAGGCATAAATACAACAGGAATAAATAAATTAAAATAAATAGAAGAAAGAAAAATAATAGAAGAATGAAAGGCTACCGCGAAAACATATAGAATAATGTTCGTCTAAAATGCGTACTTAAACAAAAAAAAGGAAAATCTGCAAAAGGCCAGCAAAGCTTCAGAGTTCGAAATGGCAGTTTGGAAATTTGATGTGAATCCAAAAAACTGAACTATTGAGAACGTGTCTAGGTTTTAATACAATTTGCTTAGTCTACGGAATGAAACTTGTAATTCCTTATTTTTATTGATGTGCACAGATTTTTTGATTTTATTACTAAAACATTTGTTTTTCGCATTAAAAACATATTTCATAGTGGCTAATTATGCAAGAATCTCAAATTAGTTTCAGATACTTCTAGTCTTTTGGAATTGAGAACGTTTAGCTCGATGAGGTTTAATGAAGACTAAGTAGGACCATGAGTCTGAAGTTCGAGAGTTCAAATGTCTACTAAATCAACATCAATTCCTGAGATTATTAAAGCGAGACTGAATCGAAACAACTACAAAAAACTTATACTAGACCATTTCAAAGAACTGGGGTAAATTATGCGACAAATAATTACAGACTACATTGTGACTTTACATTGACTTTTCATTGACTATTCATTGCTTTCTTTGTTTCTTTACTCGTCCTAACTTCTATACTTTCTACTTTCTTTCTTTCATGTATTAATTTTAAGTTAAATTATTGTATTTATATTGTAAGCTGTTGATGTACTTATAAAAGATCCATGATCTCAAGATGTACAAGTAATTTAATAAAAATAATAATAAAACATAGATGAAATTTATTTGGCAGCTGCTCTTTTATTCCAGACTCTATGCACTTAAAAGTGTGTACTACAAGTGTGATTACTCACAGAGAGCACCTTTGAATAGTGATTCAAATTATAAATAGTTTTAGCTCTCTGGTTCATGTATATTACGATTACCAGAAGAATAGACTTACCATGATCCAACCGGCTGGTTCCCATGGCAGACAAATAGAGATATCGCAATAAAATTTAGTACAAACAAATTATGTCGGTTATAATTAGCAGCAGTAATCGAACTTATAGCTAATATGCATTTAGGCGTGGCCAGGTCATAGGTGCAGGTACATAGTGTTGCCCTAAAACAGAATTATTTTCTTTTATAAAAAATATAAATTTCATTTTTAGTTAATTCTTCATCATTTTAGTTAATTTTAATTAATTTTTAGTTAATTCATTTTTGGTTATTTCAGGTGCAGACTATAAATAACTCTCCCTAAACCAACTGAATACTTTTTTTTTCACTTCCTCGAAAGAATTGAATTTTATGATATAAACGTGATGCAAATGAGCAAAATATTTAAAAACGTGCAGCCTCCTGTTAGTCGCTTTTCCTCTGTAATTTCTCATAAATCTCTAACTGTCATCAATTGCGACCTGTCGGCGACATGCAACTGTAACTTGTGGCAACTCAC
Source organism: Melieria picta (assembly GCA_964056695.1). Taxonomy (NCBI): domain Eukaryota; kingdom Metazoa; phylum Arthropoda; class Insecta; order Diptera; family Ulidiidae; genus Melieria; species Melieria picta. Next base: position 45,403,559 of record OZ057398.1, read on the forward strand.
GGCAGCTTGAACTTTACAACAAACACTTGCTGCAAGTACATTTTTCACACATACGCACAAACACACATATCTCTGAAAATCGTATACGAAATGAGCAAAGGCAAAAACACAAGACGACAGAAGGCAGAAAATATGTAAAGCACAAACGCAAATGCCAAAAAAAGGTGGCAGCAAAACCGAAGCAAAAGTTGCAACAGCACAACATGCTCATTATTACATAGTAAATAAAAGTGGCAACAACTATAACAATAGCAACAACAACAACAATGACAATTTTAATAGATGTGCGGAACATTTGTATCGCGCATCGTGTGGATGCGGATTTTGCATTCGCACGTAGCCTCAGCAACAATAACAACAATAACAGCAAAAAACAATGGCAAATTGCAATGGCAAATGCGAGTATGGCAGGCATAACGGTGCATTTACGCTTCATACAACAAATTGACGAACATATCGACACACGGCCACATGTTGCGCGTACTTACTCGCTGCCGGTGTGCGTGTGTGAGTGAGCGAGTGTGTGTGTGTTGATATTTGTTGCCGCACTTGCAGCTATCTGCAATTGCAGATCTTTTCGTTTTGCCAATTGGCAATTGTTCTCGCGGCTCGGGCGTGCAGCGTATGCCGCGAAAAACGTAAATTAATTTCAGCTGCAAGCAGAACCGCGTTACCCCGCTTGAATGTCAGAACAAGCGCGGCAGCGACCGCAAGAACAACAGCAACTGCAACGGCAACCGATACAACGGCGGCGGCAGTGCCAACAAGAACTGCTCGCGAGTAATAAAATATGCAAAAGTTCACACCATCGGCCGCCGAACACACACACACACACACACTCGAACTGAAGTGTAAAAGCGTGCCAATGTGCGAGTGTGTGTGATAGTTTCCATATGTGTGGGTGGGTGGGTGCGTTTTGCAATTGTTGCGCGCAGGTTTCAGCTAATTTTAAAAATAGCAAAGGTTAGCAAACAGTCAGCAACAACACTGCAAACGGAAGTGGCTGATAGCGCAGGAGGTGTCTCACTCCAGGGGGTGGAGATGGTTGCGGCGGCATTGATGATGTGTTGAATGCGTGCAACTTTATTAATGCAACACGCAACAATTGCCATAGACGCAACTTTATTTATCAGATGGCAAGCCGAAATTTGTATGAACTGCGAACTGTACCAGAAAATACCTGTGAGAAATTTACAACTTTTTAACACTGTGAAACACTTTAAAATCTCCATATATGTACTTAGTAGGGACATAAATATTGTTACAACATTGAACACACCCATTGCAATAGTTGAATTGAACATACCCCGTTATTTCCACATGGTTTATGAAACATAACCTGTAAAGCGTTAGTCTGCACCCGGAATTCTAAATTGTTCTAGCTTTCACCATGGAGTGGTCAGATAACGAGAACCGTATCGCTGTTATAGAGCTATTTAAGTGTGAAATGAAAAAAGGCGATATTTTCAAAACGCTCCGCCCGCTCGGGATTAGTCGCATGTTCATCTACCGGTGCGTAAAACTGTTTGAGGAGACTGGAGATGTTAAAGACCGCCACCGGTCGGGCCGTCCGCGCACAGTTCGAACACCACAAGTCGTTAAAGCTGTCAAATCAAGAATTCAGCGAAATCAGCTCCGAAAACAGAAAATCATGGCCCGGGAAATGAATATCTCGCAAAAGTCTAAAGAGTCGAATTATTAAAAAAGACTTGGGGCTTGGGGCTTTCAAACGCCATACCGGACATTTGTTGACTGCAGCTTTGAAAAAAAAAGAATGGAAAAATGCAAACGTCTTTTGGTGAAGCACGCTGAGAACTTGCACAGAAAAATCAGGAAAATGCAGGAAAAATGTAACAAGCAAAATGATAGGGTGTATGCACGGTCATCTAAGGAAGCATCTGAACTGATTCCACGGGTCGAAAAGGGTCATCACCCAGCTTCAGTCATGGTTTGGTTGGGTGTCTCTTACGATGGGGTCAGTGACTTGGATTTCTGCGAACAAGGGGTCAAAACATCGGCCACAGTTTACCAAGAAACCGTTTTGAAAGCTGTTGTAAAACCACTTAACCATTTTTTGTTCCAAAACCAGCCATGTTCCAGCAAGATTCTGCGCCGGCCCATAAAGCTAAAACGACTCAAACCTGGCTCCAAAACAATTTACCAGCATTTATTTCCTCTGAAGAATGGCCCTCTGACAGTCCTGATTTGAACCCGTTCGATTACAAATTGTGGACAGTTTTAGAGGACATGGTTTGCCACAAAAGATATCCCAATCTCTTAAGACAGCTTTGATTCGTGCTGTAGCCAATTTTCCGATGGACGAGGTGCGTGCGGCTATTGATGATTGGCCAGTCCGACTTAAGTCGTGCGTGAAGGCCAAAGGCGGACATTTCGAATGAATGTTTGCTTTTTGTATACAATATATATCAATAAATATGTAAACAAAAATGAGCCCAAAAACATGCATTACTTTTAATTTTATAGCATAAAACGTGTGTAACAGTATTTATGTCCCTACTAAGTAGTAAGTTATTCATTTATGGTTATGTTTCAAAAACTCCGCCGTGGGCAGAAGCGAAGTTCCATTGACGGATTTCAAATGGACTGGGAATGGAAGGGGTTCGTTTAAACTTTCCGATTGGTGTAGTGCATTTCAAACGGAGATTTACCTGATAAACCTGACCGCATATATGATCTGTCTATTGTCTGCGGTTTAATTTTGCTTGACTCTCGTACTATCAGATCGTAATTTGTCCTAGAACGGCGACAATCTGCAAAATATGAAACCCTGCTGGTGCCTGGTAACTGAGGATTAAGCATACTCGATAACGATGAAATTGATAAATTCGTTCGGAATGAGATTGGTGCTTTCAGACGTGACTCGGTACTCTAATTTTGACAGGGTGCATCCCTGTAAGCATATCAACTGTCAATGGAACGCTTGATGGGAATATAAGATCTCATGTCTCTCAGTTTAATAACACAAAACTTAATACAAACACGCATACCTGCAAGGATCCCCTGCATAGGATCACCTAATTGAATGTCAGGTGCAGAACTGGTTCTCCATAATGGTTCTTGAAAGTGTCCAAAAACTCAACAGATGACCCCGTGGTAACAGGGTAAATCTGATGCGCGTATGAGGAGTTATTGGTACGCTGCCAAACAGTCTAACTATAAGGGGACCTCAACAGAACTTTTTGGACCCAAACCAAGAAGTAAACTATACAATTCAAGTGTTGATGCTGATTAACCTCAAAACACTTTCGCAGGTGGAATAAGATGATCGCTTGTAGAAAATCTAGGACAGCTTTAAAGTAATCACGAGCGTACGAAGCCAAAAGGATTCTTAGTGAAGATCGGATAACCCTTAGATGGCTAACTTCATTGGTCCCCTTCTTCAGGGGACATCGGGCACGGTTAAACTTTGTGCAAGGTGCGAGTGTTCGGTTCTGGCTGTTAAAACAAAGTACATTCTGAACAACCGCTCAAAAACGAAGATGAGTTATGCATTAACCCATTAAGCCCTGAGCGTTGCGTTTGCGCAACGTTTGGGAATTTCGCTATATTAAGTAATTCATAAAGACAAAAGACTTGAAAATGGGTAGAATTGGATTAGAATTGATCGTTTTAGATTCTGCCATACTCAAATTTCAAAATTTGTTAAATATTCATACGTTTTTTTCGATCCAAAGTTAAAGGTTTTTTTTGGGGAATTTTTGAAATTCAATCAAAAATACTTATTCTTCAAAGCTATCAAAATCCCTTAGTGGGCTGCATTTTGCAATGCTAAACTATTTAAAAATAAGTTTTGAACATTTTTTTTTCTATTTTTTAAACAAAAAATATGCTTTACGTTTTGTGTTGCGCGAATGCAACGTTGGGCCTAAACACTGCCAATTTTCATACAACGCAACGCGTGAAAATGTCAAAATCCAAGCAACTGATATTTTATTGGCACATTTTGTTTTCCGCAAATGTTTGATTTTGTTTTTTTGTGTAATGTTTGCGAAAAACATGACAAAAAAAAAACATGATATGAATGTTTTGCTTGATTTTTTTTCTTGATTAGGTCAATTAATAAGATTGTGTAAAATTTTATGGAAATCGCACAAGCCTTTCTGGGGTCAGGTTTTAATGGGTTAAGTATTAGTCGGACAAATTTACTTGAAATAGACATCTCATTAGGGGGAAAGTTGACATCTCCTCACCGAGGTATGTATTTGCTCCAACAATGGAAGTTTGTCGCCGCAGATAAAACACTTCTTGCCCAGCAGAATTACATTAGATGATCTCGGCACTCAGTAGACGTTCTCAAAACAGACAACTTTGCATTCCTAACCTGACAGTTACATAGTCCTATTGAAACCAAAATATCTACCACGTCATGAGCCACGATCATTAACTGCAGTTCGATTCTCAACATTTCCGCAGAAATTCGGCCCAACTGTGCCGGCTGATCACATTGTGCAACAATCTTTTCTCTTAGAAGGCGACTGTTACTGTGTTCGCACCATCAAACTGTCATCAATATATCAAATCGGCGATACGACTGAGGAGCGCACAGCTTCATAGTCGACAATAGGCAAAGGTATGCAAATGCCAAAATTTTGCATATGAAAACTGGTTGATGAAAATTTAAGATGCCAAAAAGTCCATTGTGGACACTGACAAACACTTCAGCACACATTGCCTCGAACCATTCAGCGATCAATCAATAAACTCCAGTTGTTCTTCTCATAATCAGGTTTTCTATCTCACACAGCAGACATTGTCGCCTATGCTCTCCGATCGCCTCAAAGGTGTTGCATACGTAATGATGAGAAAGTAAGCAAATACACACAATCAAGGCGAATGCAAATCAACTGGCAATTTCGGTAGTTTGAAATTAAAATTGAGGAATATGAAATCGAGGGCAACATCTGCAAAGGTATTATCGTTCATTCTATCGGTTACATTTATATGCAAATCGTCGCATCGAGCTTGCGTAGGTACGCGTTCCGCTTCCTTGCGACGTCGCTCCGTTGTATGGCAATTTCTGCGATCGGAGATCCACCACACCGCCACCCTTTCTTCCAGCGTGCAATTTCCTGCCCTCAGCTGCCTACCTGGTCGCAGTCTTTGTTCGCTGCCACGGCCGCTGTGCGTGCGACCCGCACACATTCGATCGATCGCGCGATCGTGCGGCGCGTCGCTCTCGGCGCCCAGCAGCGGTAGCCGGCCGATTTGTTATTGATCGCCGTTTGTCGTTGACATTATTTGGCAAATTTGCCAATTGTTATTGATATGCGATTTGCCAAAAAAGGAGGCTTTTGTTGCGCTCGGCTGTGTTGTGGTCTGAATTCTGCTCTATTTGCTAAATATCCTTTTATGACGAGCGGCTCGTTTACCCCTTTTATGGAATTATTACTTTTTTCGCTATGATAAATGTGGGATTCGATTACGACGCGGCAAGAAGCCGTCAAAGGGAGTGCAGAGTAGCACAAGCGGCTTGCGGTTATTTTTCGCGGAGACGCTGACAATTGCAAAGCGAGCGAGCGATCCTTTGTCGTTCTCCGGCCCTTTAACTATTATCAGTCGCTGCTAATCTCTGCGCAAACTACGAGTAGACCAGTGAAAAAGACGCGCCGCAGAGGCGAAAAGTTAATGAAGCTGTGCGTGGTGTGATTTAAATGGCAAATCGTGACACAGTGGAACAAATCGCACCGAAACTCGATTCCGGTTCAGCTGAATACTTGGCGGAATTCAAATACTATTTACTAAAAGCAGTTTTTAATTTCCTAGTTTAGTATTCAATTTTCTAGTTTCGAATGTCCTTCTCGAAATTGTTGCACATTACGAAAATGGGATCTTCCTTCCTTAACCCTTTCGCTACAGGTTTTTACTGGGGAAAGTTAAAATTTTAAATTTTACGTCTTAAGCTTCTATGTGGTTGTATTAGCAATATTCCATAAGAAATTTTTTAATTTTTATACTCGGACCCTGTATTTTAGAGTGTTTTTCTATGAGAGCAACCACATCGTTGTGGCTGTAATAATTACTTAAACATAAAACTTTTTACGCATGACGAAAATTTGAATATTTCTTCATTTACTTCAGCCAAAATAAAAAAAGAAAGGGTATCTAAATTGAAAGAAAACGTCAAATTAAAAAGTTCTCTAATTTGTTCTGCTTCTTCTTCCTTTACTATGTCAAGATATACCATTAAAAAAACATGTATACTTCTCTTCTTTAAACTTAAATATTCAGTTTATTAATTTCGTATTTTTCCTAAAACTTCAAACTATTCTAAAGACCAACAAAAAAATTTATTCTTGCAACCATAGAGGATGCAGATGTCCATAAAGTAGCATGGTGCCATATGGCAACAAAATAGCGAAAGGGTTAAGACGTACAATTTTTACCAACTCTCAATGCTTGCAGTTCCACTGCGTGTGCATTCGGTTTGGGCAGCGCGTTCTTTGAGAATCGTTGCCTATTTTGCGTTTCCATAGAACGTATGGCCACTGCACCAATTAAGCGTGCAACAAAGTCTCACTCCACGCCAGCTGATCTTGGAAATAATCAACAAGATCATTCTTCGCTGTCCCTGTACATCAACTGGATCAGCATTTGTCGCTTTTCGCTGTGGCTGTCGGACTGTCTCGCTATCGCAGACTCAGAGCCTCGCTCAGTGGCTGGAAATTTATTGAATGCGTGTTCGGTGCGTTTGTCACGTCTGTACGTGATCGCCCATAAAGGTGTAATAATTTTTATTAACTTTATATAAAAATTTCTCGTTCGTACTGCTCGCCTTCTGAAAACGCACACAGCAACAGACACAGCGAGTGCTATACACAATATGAGTTATGTTATGTGATCTTGGCGTATGGTCGCCGGCAGATCGCTTAAGTAGATCGCATCTTTTCAAAGAAGCAGAGGCTCATGATCTGTGGCTTTATTACTAACAATAAAAATTTTGAGAATAAAACGAGCAGACGAAAGCGAATACGCAGTACAAAACTGAAGTAATGTGATTATCGAAATTGTTTTTATCGAAATAAGCCGTAAAGTTGCTGAAATTGTAAATACAAATGGATGCGTTAAATGATCGTATGAACATATAGTAATATGTGAGTGTGTGCCAGCAAGTCAACGGTATTTGGATTTATTTGGCTTTGGTTTGAGAGTGTCGACAGACAGGGCGCAATTTTCGATTCAGCGATAATTGGTGAGATAATTTATCGGCGATCTTTTATATGGCCGATGATTTACATGTCACGTACTACGAGCTTTTTAATTGTTTTTGTTCGAAAAATGGCAATGTGCGCAGTTTATCGACTCAACACGGCGTGCGAGGCATCCCAGGGCGTGGCTTTGGGTTGAGAGATGCCAATGATGCTTTCAATAATTACAGGTGAGTGTGGATATAAATTGTTTTGCTGTAATGACTCATATCAGAGTCGCTGACAAGCTTTATTTATTGTTTTGTAGCTCCTTTCTTTTGTAAAATCGGTATTTTAAGTTCATTTGACGCAACTTGTTGGCAATACTTTCGAATTTTTTTGCAATAAAAATTCAAGTAACTAGGAGGCTTATTGCAACAATTGAAAACGGTGTTACGGGCAACTGATCAAACCAGATCCGATCAAATGTTAAAATGTTTTCAAGTTTCTTATGTGGGTGATCAGATCCATCAGTATGGACCTGAAACGTCCAACAGGAGTCGTAATTAGTTTCGGTTCGATTTGAAATGCAACCTGCGATTTTTCAACCTATTTTGCCTCTAGTCTATATGTAAGTCCAAATCATTTTAAAGTAAATCGGTAAGTCGGTATGCTATTCTAGTGGTACCCATACCCAATAACCCATTGACCTCTGGGTCAGAGTCATTGTTCTTGACATATAAACAAAAGAGATGATGAAACTACTTCCACTTGGTCTGTCGTTGCCAATACGAACAGGGTCGAAGCGCAAAGAATCATTCTCCTGGCAATATAAACGTTCTATATATCAGGTGTACAACTTTGCTTCCGCCGTTTTTTTTCCAAAATTAAAAGCTTTATTGCGAAAAAGTGCTTACAGATGTATTATTCAAAGTATTGTCCGTCGCTAGCGACAACTTTCTCCCATCTTTCCGGCAATTTTCGGATCCCGGCTCGAAAAAAGGAGTCCTCTTTTGACGCTATCCATGAAGCAATCCATTTTTCCAATTCTTCGAAGGATTGAAAATGTTGATCTGCCAGGCCGTGTGCCATCGAACGGAATAGGTGGAAGTCAGAAGGGGCGACATCTGGGGAATACGGCGGGTGGGGCAAGACTTCCCATTTCAGCGTTTCCAGGTACTTTTTGACCACTTTTGCGACGTGAGGCCGAGCATTGTCGTGTTGGAGGATGACTTTGTCATGTCGCTCTTGATATTGTGGCCGCTTTTCTTTTAGCGCGCGACTAAGGCGCATCAGTTGCGTTCGGTAGCGATCTCCTGTGATGGTTTCACCCGGTTTTAAGAGCTCGTAGTAAATCACACTGAGCTGATCCCGCAAATGGCGAGAATTGGGCACATAAACGGACATTTTCGAGCGTGAATAATACGAAAACAAGAACAACTGTCACTGAAACGGCGATGACAATTCGTTAGGCACTGTCCACACTCACTTTAAAGGCATTACCATCTATGTATTTCAACCAGCCTCAGCCGGTACAGCCACCTATCGGAAAACGGCGGAAGCAAAGTTGTATACCTGATAATAGAAACTTTATCTCTAAAATTTAACTCCACCCATATTACACCAACTTGAAACGCTGTTTTTAAATACAGTGATAAATTTGCTTCTAAAAAATCCTATCGGTCACGAGTTAAAACCCCTAGTCGAACGATAACAAATGGCTCAGGAAGTTCACTTACAACCTTGATGAAGCCGAAGTCGATAGATATACGATGCTAATAGGGTGAATGTGAATATGTCTATGGATCTATCACGCTTCAAGCCACGTTAATAACGTCCAGCCAGTGCTTTAGTGAGAAGCTTCAATATTTTTACAAAGACTCTAAATGAGAATCAAGACTTTAAATGCCATGGAGAAAGTAGTTGAATCGTTTTTTAGTACAGAACAAAAGACATTGTGGCACTGGGGCAGCTTACACCGTGCGACAGCTTTTTTCACACCGGGAAAAATCCATATTCGCGTGAAACAAGAGATCAAATATAGTAATACTGCGCACTCAGTTTTTCATTTCTACATCCTTTGTCCTTTTAAAAGGACTTCAAAATTTTGAAGGGGATAAAAAATAAAAAAAATATAAAAAATACTTAACCTCGTTAGAATATGGCGATATGTATATCAAATGAAAGAGGAAAAGCTTAAGAATTTCAATAAAATTTATTTTTTATCTATTTGTAAAAAAGGATATGGAAAAGGTCCTTTGAAAATTTTAATCCTTTATAGCCTGAAAATATATATAGAATTTTCTTGAAAAGTAAGTACGTTAAAACCCAAAATCTCCTTGATCACGTGTCAAAATGTCATTATTCTTGCTTAATTGATTTTGTATCTTTTTATTATTTAAAATACTGATACCCAAACAAATTAAAATTTTTGTACTGCGATAGAATTGCAGCTTCCGCCTTTTTTTAATAACTTTCGAACCAATAAAGTTAGAGTATGTAGAAATGAAAAACTGAGTACGCAGTATTACTATATTTGATCTCTAGTTTCACGTCCATATGGATTTTTTCCGGTGTGAAATTTTTTTTTTTTTGTCGCACGGTGATATCAGCTTACGTCCGCCTTACACCCTACCCTGCTGACCCACATTGGTCCAAGCAAGCAAATTCAGCAAAAAATATCTGAGTAGGTCCAAGTGTATCCACATATCTATATAAAATATATGTATATAAGCATTCTCGCCCTACTTCTGCACCTCGCTGTCTTCGAGAAGCCTCAATTTCTGGACTCGCCCAACTCTTCGCACAATTGCGAGCAGCAGAGTGACAAAGCGCAGAAAACGCCGGTGCCGATAACCTCAGAGAATGCCAAAGAATACAATGTTTGAATTAATTACGTTAAAGGTGCCATCACTCGGCAGTGACAGCTCCCAAACAAATGGAGACAAAGATCGCTCGGTGCGCGGAGAGGTGAACAAATGCCGCAGCATGTCGACGCATCCTGCACGAAGACAAGCGAAACTGTTTCGGCTATTTTCATTCAGATTGAAAACGAAATTGATATGCGGCGATATGTTGCGATTGTGGCAGATGAAAATGAAATTTCCAAAGACTGAAAAATCATAAAACATGTTGCGAGACATTTCAAGGACGCAAACAAGAGACAACCAACGCGCCTGCATATTTTAAGACGCCACGCACCGAGGGAGAACTGCGGCAGTAGCAGAGCGAACCGCTGGGAATTATGCAAATTGCACTGCCTTGTGCAGGATTAATGCCCATTCAATGCCCAACAAAAACTCCTCATATCATATTGAAATTTCAATTCTTTTGATTTCCGTTTAATTTGCATAATTTAAAAAATGAAAATAATGCAATCGGGTATTCGTTGGGCTGCTTCGAAGACGATGCTGCGCGGCGTGCCCAGCTATAAAGGCGAAATTTTACGGGTACCGCACGCAACTGCGGCCATGCACCGAGGCCAATTCGATTTTCCCACAGTGGCGAAATTATCGGGAAATGCAAATGAGATGCCATCGCATGAAATCAGCTGTTGAGTTCTGCCTAAGAATTTGCCAGTCAAATGTGGAGAGGTAGACGAATTTAGTGTAGCACTTTGACTCAGGCATTTACATTTAAACTGTATGAGACATGAGAAGAAACAGTCAGGTGCATAGTGAAAGCAACAGTTTTTAAGAAGCTAACGCAAATTTAAATTCATATTTTAAAAAAGAATACAACAGGTGCACAGTGGGTAAAACAACTTTAAGGCAATCAGTTTGAATTTTATTTTAAATTTCAGTTCGCTGTGCGTATATTTTTTTTAATGAAAAGTACGTTTTCACATGACATTTACATATATTTCAACCTAATCCTTTCAATATTGTGATTGCACACAATTTATCATTTCCGTATGTGCACCACATTACCGCAAATCATTAATCACTTCTACAAATTGTATCTGTTGTGGCCAAAATAGGAAATGCATCAAGCAAAACCCGCATTTCTGCGCAGAATTTACTTCTACTGAAGCGCCAAATATTGCACAACGCACTCGAAAGTGTGTGTCTGAAAAAAATGTAAATGCCACAAATAGTCAATAAATCACATAGCAGCATTTTTCTTTTGTTGCCATCACATACACGCATCAAATGCCGAATAGGATCACATGATTACCACTTCGCTTGTCAGCGCAAACATTAATTTTACTTTTCTGCATGTGCACACGGCGAGTATCCTTTCGCTGCTTTAAGAACTGTAAAAAATGGCAAACGAAAATTTGTGTAGATGTGAGAAACACATCGAAAATATTCAGTAAAAAGCAAGTGTCACTGTCATTAGGATTGGCCACATGTGGAAACTCGCAGCGGCAACCACTGGAAAACTAGATTTATACTCAAAACACTTGAACATTTTATATACATAATTGTGACATTCTCAATTGAGAACTTGTTGATGGACATATTTTTGAGTTGGTTGGTGTAATACAAAAATCCATATAAATTCCTGACTGAGAATCCAGAGATTGCTAACCCCAAAAACAAATTTATCGGACAAACGAAAGTTGATTAAACATTTTTTTAACAACTTTAGTAAACATGAGTTCGTTAGAAATGTATATCTTTCGCCGATTTTCAATAATAAAATTTTCATAATATTTAGTTGACCAGAAGCACAAAAGGTATTTGAATGCCGGAATACTTTTGGCCGCGAAACCGAAGTTACGATTATAAAAGTTATTGCTTAGGAGCGACCGACCGCGCATCACGGTTTCGAATACAAAAACACTGTAAACATGAGGGTTATTTTTTTGAAGCCCGGCCGAAGACCGGCTCCACAAAAGGTATTTGAATACAGAAAAACTGCAGTTTACTACCACCCTCCATATAATGGAAAAATATAATCACACACAAATGCAATTGAAGGCTTGTGGTGTCACGCAAAATATTCAATGCCACAATACCATAAAAGCAAAAAAGGTTTTAATGGCTATTGGCGAAATTTAAGTTCTTAAAATAATGCAAAGCTAGAAATCTAGATCTTTTCAAATCTTATTTAATATGGCAGGTACTTTGTACAACCCCTTTCAGCTCTCATTGCCCGAAAGTGATGGCGAAGGTGAATATGAAATGGCATTGGACCCAGAGTCAAGTTAGAAAAAATTTAAAAAATATATTCAGAAAAAACAAAAGTATACATTTTTATATTTCATTGTAAAGGGAATTTCCAATTTACAATATGGTAGCAAACTTATTGCACCTTAGTAATGGATTTTTTCGAGAAAAAAATCCGTTAAAAAAAATTTTTATAAAAAATGTTTTTTTCGCTTAAAACCTTGTATTAGTACATCTTACGTATTTAATGTTGCACAAGAAAGGTATGAAAAATACCTTTCGGTTGATTTGAGTTGATGAGTTTTTTTGATAAAAACTTTGAACTTTGACGCCGAGCCACGCCTTTTATGGGCGTTTATCAGGCAAAATTTGTAGTTTGTTAGATGCAGGAGCCAACCCTCTATATAAAAGCATACTCATTTATTTTTTTCACGAGGGTTCGCTATACTGTTTTTATGCCTCGACGAAAGTGGGGGTTTTGGGACATTTTTGTCGAAAACACAGTTTGAATGTATTTTTTATGGATTGGTGTCTTAAGCAAATGTGTTGGTCGTTAAAATATCTACAAACTTGTCGAAGACAGTAAAGCGATATTCGGAACGATTTAGGTCCTATTAGCATTTAAACGTTCGAAGACTTAAGCGACGAACTCGACTAAAATGAGCAAACTTCAAAGTCGGATTTCTCTTAAACTAGAGCTTATCCAGCCAAACGGCTGGTGGATCTCAACTCAGTATACCTATAGAAAAGTCCTCTGAAGGTCCCCCCCCCCCCTCCATGTCTGAATTTTCGACTTGCACAGTGTAATTATGGTGATGATTGCTTATCCCGTGGCAGAGTTCATAAGTTGTATACTCGATTTTAAAACGATCGTGAAGACATAAATGAAGACTAACTACACTAGACTATGGGGGCAGGGGGGTTCTGAGACCCAAGCTAAGCTAACCCACTGCTCTAGTTTATCTAGTTTATCCGACAGGTCTGGAAACAACTGTACGTCATATTTTACCACTTTACTTGATGAAAATCTTAAAGTATGGAAAAAGTCAGTAGACCCAGGGACTTAAATTTGTAGACGTTGTTGAAAAAGTTTTATTCGAATTAGTTTTTCACATATTTTTAGCGCATGTGGCATTCATTGCACACTCAGCTTTATCTAACTCAAGACTTTGGTTTTGAAATCGAAAACTTCTAAATAAAAGTCAGTATATTTTTTGTTTTATTTACAGTTACAGTATTCAATGCATTTTCGTCCCAGTGTATTTAATTATTACTACCTATTTGTGCATAACAATAAAAAATATACTCCACTCCAAACACAGTTTCAAGGCTAAAAAAAAGCACTCAATATTTGTAGTACAGTCATTAATTTCTCAGACGTAGACTATATTTTGTTGAGGGTAATACAAATTATTCCAAGTATAGTAAATGGAGGCAGTGTAGCCGCCATTAAAATTTTTTTAACAATTCTATAGCATTTAAATGTAAAAAAGAAACCTTTTCACTTACCACATGTCGTGATCTGATTTCCGAAAATAATAAGCAATCGTCAAAATTCAACCGAGTCTCATTGTTTGCAAATACGACTCAAAGTCGAAGTCGAAGTTGCCGCAGTGGAAACCCCATTAACCTCAATTAGTCTATGTGCTGCCGCATAAAGCCGAAGCTCGAATAACACAAACACAATTTTTATATTTTTTCACACAGCAATAACAACAACTGCTAATTAAAATAATGTCAATAAAAATGCGCCACTTAAAGCTCCAAGAAAAAAATCCCAAATACTTTAGCGGCTACAAAAACAACTGATACAGCAACAATAACAACAACAACCACAACGACTAAGCATTACTGCGAAAATAAAAATACTATACATCGCCGATTGCCAAATATCTGAGGTAATTTAATAGAAATACAAAAAAGCGGCACAACAACCGCAAAACCTTAAAATTGCGGCAGAGCTTTTTTGGACGCCGCCAGCAGCCGGCAACCAGCAACACTGCCAGAGCACAAGCACACTGTTGTTGCTGTTGCTGCTGCCGTTTTCGACTACGCTTAACTCCGACCGACTGCGTTTTAGTCACTCGCCAACCGACCGAACAATCGAATTTGAATCTGAAAAAGCAAAAACACACGGCTGGAAATTTCCCAGCCGCTTGCGCAAATCGAATAAAATTACAATACAAATACCTGCATGAAAACTCCCAACCAACCGACAATTTAACGAGCGCGGTGCAGGGCGCAATCGCTACACGCGTAATTATTGGTTAAAGTGTATCTTTAAGTTGCGCAGATACGCGTACAGCCCGCACAGATCATTTGCCTGCCGGCTTACCAACGCCAAGACGCTCCGGCCGCCAGCGGCAGCTACTCTGATACTCAGCGACTTTGGCGCTATGTCGCTGCAGCCAGTTGCGTACTTAATAGACCAGAACCACTTTCGGCCGCGGCCGCAACCAACTACTCACAATAGCAGCCAACCGATCGCATGTCACAACGCAAGAAACTATCTCAGCGCAGCTGCCAACCACACATCTCTCAGAACAATTCATTGGCGGCGGAAAAGTTCCCACCAATCGCCGTAAAAGCCGCAGCTGAAATTGTACAACTATTCCAATTGCTGCCGGCACGTCAAAGGCCAGTCGATCTGTCTCCCCCCCATTGCCCCCATCGCTAAAACATAGTTCCGCACACGCACTCGAATGAGTTTCTAATCAAAAACGAGTCTGGCACCCGTCGCCCGCCTATCGGCCAAAGCGTTCGAGCAAAGCGACCCACTTCATTAAATTCACATAATTATCCACCTGCACCACCCTCGCTTCCGCCACCCGCTCTTCGGCTCGAAATGCATACCTTGAGTACATGTCACACGCTGCCGTGGGCCACAGTGGCCTCCATCAATTTTTGCGAAATTATAGTTTGATTCGCTTGTATATATGTCGCCCTCCTCTCTTGCACTCTACAATTGCACATGTCGAGTTGCTCTGTTCAATGGTTGCCGTTAGGTCGATACAGGGGCGGATTCAGAAAAATATTTTGGGGGCTTTAAGAAGTAATTCTTTAATATTCATAAAATACCAAAAAATTCCTTTTAATTTGTATGTAGTTTTAAAGTCGACTCTAATATTTCGGGGGGCGGTTTCAACCCCCAAACCCCCCTGAATCCGCCACTGGGTCGATAACATCTTCCTGACCAGAAATATGTCAATATCTCCAGTACTATTTATGCGTGAACCGAAAATGTATCTCTGCATAAATGTTCACCACTTCTTAAACTTATTTGTATTTGTTTGATGAAGAATGAAGGATTAAGTATTAGAAAGTTTACTATTACAAATTTGATAAAGTGTTTTCAATTTTTAGATCCTCGAAGCAACTTTAAAAAATAACAAATCTATGAAAAATAGACTAGTAAAAGGTAAAATAAAAGTAAAACGTTCACTGTAGCGCATTTTTTATTTCGACAATGCATAACAAAAAAGCACCACTTGTAATGTTTGAGCTACCATAACTTTAACCTCGCCTTTATTATTGTGAGTGACTCAATTGGTTCCCACAATTGAATTGTGCATTGAATTGTCATTTCCGAAGACAAAAGAGAACAGAAGATTTAAAAAATGGGCAACGAAGGTGTAATTACATTATTAATAGCGCAAAATATTATTATACAGTGCAGTGTCACCGAATAGTGAACACCGCTATTTTGAATGTAACTAAGCTGTGTACGTGTTTTTCAATATAGGCAAGTCGCACACCCACTTCAAAAGTGACACAACTCAAAATTTTTAATTTTTTAAAAGCTCAGTATATTTTGTTGTTATTAACTGTTGCTAAAAAACAGTTAGATCTCTCTTCATGTCGAGAAGTTTGATGCTATTTGATCGCTGCAGCTCAATGCAAAAGAGTCCTAATTCAAATTGTGACATTTAACGAAATAAATCTTTATTGGAGTTAATTTTAAGTAGAGTTGTGACAATTTTAGTTTATATTTTCAAATTAATTAATTAATTTCGTATTTTCGAAATTTTTCTTTCAACTGTCATAATACTAATTGTCTAATTCTAACTGTCTAATTTTTAAATTTACCAATAGTGACATAAATTAAAATAGTTAGACAATTATTGAATTGAGATATCATCAAAAAAGTCACAACTCAAAATTTTGGATTTTCTACCGTAAAATAAAAACAATCTTTGTAATCTAACCTAAAGCATAAATCGTAAGGATTTTCTACTTAATGGTCTGGACGTTATTTAAAAAAAAATTTTTATTTAGCTTAAAAACAGTTTTTTGCGTTTTCTGAAAAATTAAAAATTTTGAGTTGTGCCACTTTTGAAGTGGGTGTACGATGTATGCTTTTAGAATTAAGATCATTCTTAAAAATTTTACACAACTGTCCTCTGATATTAACTGGAACTGGAAAAGTTCTATAGGTTAGGTAAGGTTAGGTTGGCTGCCCCTGTATGAGACACACTTAGGTCTATATGGCCTGTGATGATACCACAAATTCCACAGGTTTGAAATGTGTATGCAACATTATTTTTTCAACATGTGTGCACGGTTGGGGAAAGGAATGAAAGTATTGTAATTATTATTTTTATTTTTAAAAAATGCGAAATAAAGTGAAGGTTTAAATCTGACATACCAGAGACAAAACTACGTTTTATCTCACGTATTATCTCAGTGTCAATGCTTAATGTTCATAATTCAGTGACCCTGTATCGTAGATGCATAGGTTCCGATATATGTAGTTGATTGAATGTTTGACTTTGAATTTGATTGATTCAAGAGTGAGAAAGCAGAAGATATTCCTCAGAATGGAAGATGCGCGCCCTAGTGAGACATTTTACTTGTTACTTACTTTGGGTGTCTAATCATCGTATTTTCAGAATCTTGTGCTCAATGCGTGTCTTTTGCACGTTGTCACATTAAACGACACTGTCACTGTCAACGACAAGTTGATTTCCTAAACTTAGAGAAACTGTTCTCTTCTTCATTGTCATCATTCGACTACCGCGGCTAACATCTTTTTCATATAAGCATTGAATGATATTAAGTCCCACTTATTTGTGTAGAATGCTGCGTCAAATGACAGATGACTACTGACTAAGCCAAAGCAATCCTCTTCATCCACGTCATCAGACTTTTGCTTAGAACATCTTTTTCGTGGTAAGGAAATCATAAATCGACCTTTCCTTGAACAAGTTTCTCAATGAAAATAAAGAGATCACTTTAAACTTTCATATTTTTAACTTCACATACAAGAACGAAAAAGACGTAACGTTTCCCAGCTTTAAACAATTCCGAGATGTCTTCAATGTTCTGTAAATCTCTATGAAATAATTTCCATAAACTGAGCATAAAAAAATTATGTTGCCGACCATCAGCCGCTCACTGGAAAATGAAACATTTGGCTGTGATCCCGCGGGATTCAAGTTCACCACCATGTACCATCGATATTTTTGACTGCTCGATGAGCTCTGCTCAGATATTGATGCACTCTTCACCGTTTCCCGCTCACAAAGCTGCATTAATTGCCTTTTGCGCTCCACTGAAGTAAACAAAATCACTTCGAACTTCCCTCAGCCTTTCAAACCACTCACACATCCCTCTAAACATTGTTTTGGCATTGCCAGCAAAAGGATACAAGGAAATTATTTCAAATGGCATATGGAGTGGCAATAAATCTGCGCGCTGGGCGGTGTATTCGACAGTTTGGAAAAATACCAGCGCCACCACTTATCAATTCACTTACAATTACCTCATTCTCGTCCTTGCTGTTACCGTTGTTGTTTTTGTTGTTAGTTTCGCTTGTGCTATGCGCTGCCACTGATGATGATCTACTGCGATTTTATGCAAATTTCAAAACTCGATAAATTGTTGTTTTTTGTTGTTGTATTATATTTTCTGGGTTTAACTTCTTTAGGCCGTAATCGGACTGTGAGACCAGCAACAATGGGGTGGCCGTTCTGTATTGAACAGAAGTTATATTATTTGGAATTATTTATAAAGTAATGTATGTATCTTGTATATAATGTGTTCTTAATATTTCTGACAAAACTTGCAATAAGTATCTTTCGGTTATGTTTGATGAAAAACATTTATAACTAACAATTTTCAAATATCCACTGATTTTGAATTTTTTAATTGATGAATATTCTGTAGCTGTAAAGAATTTCTTGAATTTATTTGTCGAAAAATTATTCAACAGAAAATTAAATGTGCAGTGATTTTAATATTTGAGAAGTCTGGAAGCATTTTAGGAGCAGTAGGAAGTCTTTTTTAAAAGAATTAGAGACACAAAGTAAATATGCTCTAGAAAAAGGAAGAGAAATGAGGTTCAATCCAACATTTCATCATTCTAAACGCAGTTCCTAACTTATCGATATCCAAAATATTCACATAACATGCCAACAGCCCCCTGAGGCATTAGGTCCAGCTTCTCTATTCTGTTCCAATTTTCCACTTTTCGCCCGCTTAAAAGTTTTTAATTCCCTTCTGACAAATATGTTTCCTTTATTTGGTCTGGATTGAGTCAAAATTCGAGCACACGACCTTCTGCATTGTGGCCCAATGAACCTACTCACCACTGAGTCTCGGCCAACACTGACGTCTGTGTGTGTCAAGACGTTTGTTTAATTTTGTCTGTTACACAAAATATTGTTATGAACAGCCGCAATCCGTCGCCCATTCCATCGATAGTGCACCCACAGCGAAAGCCTGTGCCAATAGTCTGTTGTTGTAGTCATTGCTACTACATACTTTGGGCACTGATAGAAATCTTAATCCATGACCAAACGAATCCAGCCACGAGCCTCCATTGTGCCTTCACTGGCTCCACGAACGCATATCGCGGTCCATTGCGGCAACAATGCGCACAACAACAACGCGTAGATCTCATAAATACGAGCAGTGGCAACAACAGCCGGCAGAAGCCAACGAAAATGGTGCGACGCACATTTGGGCAGAGTGGAGCAATAGTGGCATTGTGTTGTTGCTGTTGTTTGCCTTATCTTTCTACATGCCCTCCTGAATTCGATACCTAAACTGTGGAGCTGCCAAAGCTCAAGATTGAAGTTGTGTCAGTCTAGTACTTCTTGTAGTAGTTATTGTGGTTGTTTTTGTGCTGTGTGCTTATGCGCGCCCGTGCTCAAAGGCGATTTCCTGTCTTTACAAAAACAAAAAATACAATTCACTCTTTTTTCATCTTTCCTCTTGCTGCTGTGATTAACACTGGTTGTTGTTGTTGTTAAATTTGAACAATAATAGTAAATTTTTTTGAAATTGATCTGATTTTTGATTTGCATCGCAACGTGCACGCGCTCGCATCGGTCTTTCAGCGCCTCTGTTGTCATTGTGATCTATTCATGTTGTTGATTTCGTGGTTAGAAAATTTCTTATTGGTTTTTTTGTTGTTTTTGGCGAGAATGAATCGCTGAAGTGTTGACTTTGCTATTGCATGTTGTTGTGGTATTCTAAGAAGGAAATCGACCCCAAGTCAAATCATTGTTTTCAATCAATTTGTTACTTTGTATGAGATAAATGACAATTAGGATCCGTAGGCGATGATGGCTCAAGACTGACAAAGTTGTCTAAGATGCTCCACAGACACCAGAGCAGTGGAAATATGAGTTTTCTCTTCGACATTTGTACTGTGGTTCAGAATAATTTCGGAGTGCTCGAGCTGAACAGGGCTGCTAATCAGAAGATTTATGCTGAGAAATCCAGCATTTTCTCGAAGAGCACCTTGTCTGCGGACTCTGGAACTGAGTTGTTGACTTTCCTGCCTTTTAAGGAAAAATCATCAATCATTGTTTATCGTTCCTTGCGTCCTATTTAGATGAGACTATACTAGCTATGCACCTTTAGCGAGAGTCCCTTTGGACTTTTTTTTGACAAAAAGTGTGTTGAAACTTGTTTGGGGTATAAATAAGAAACACTGCTACTACTTAATGCAATGTTCATTTCTGTCTTTTTTTGTTCTAAAGACAATTGTCCACCATATATTCGAATTGTATTGTATGAACACATGTAATGTATGTACAAATTACACTGAATTTTAGTCCCAATTTGATTAAGTACGAAATAAACACTTAAAGACATTTTTAGTTTTGGCTTAATTCTGGCGAGCAAGTTAATTTCTGAGCTTTTATGTATTTAGTGACCTATAGTAGAATTTTATGGCGAATATTTTCGTGGTACATTTTGTCCTTAAAAAGTCCTGTTTTATAGGACATTTTTGGCATTTTAGAAAAAAAGGATCAAATCGACCCATACAAATAGGAGCTACAGGGTTAAAATGCTCCACAAAAATGTTCTTCGTAGTGTTTTACATCAAATTGCTGAATACATCATATACCTAAAATGTGAGGTTACATGGTTTTCGTCTGCCGAAAAAAAATTCCCGTCCCCCTAAAAAAAAATTCAGACGTCAACTTTCAAAACGCTGATACACGTGTATTTGTTTTTGGCCCCCTCTACCAGAATCCGTTGTCAGAAACTTGTTATTTTAAAAAAAAATTTGATTTTGTTGTGCAGTGTTATCAAACAATAATTAAGTAAATCAGAAGCGATATTCCGTTTAATATTACACCCAACCCTGTGGAATGAATTCCACGAAATTCTATTATTGCTTTAACAGCTTTTCCCGCGCCATCGAGTCTGTCCGTTTTCCCAGATGGAAGCATTCGGTAACTGGAACTGCCCCCAATGCAGTGCCCACCTCAGTTAGCCCCTTCCATCTACTCCCGTTGTTGTTATTCAGCAATTCAACTACTTCTAAAGGCCTCAACGATTTCTTCCTACTTCTGCAATTCTTTTGTGGAAATTCGAAACTGATCTTGTTGCGTCTAGCCTGGCGTTGACTACTTGTAGCTGCAAATGTTCCCAGCTCCGCAGTGTATCTGTGCGCTGCTCGCCTCGCATCTCGCTCGGCTGCATGCAATATCGCTTAATCTGTTAGCGCGTATCTTTTTCTATCCACACAGATGCATCTACACATTCATACGATTGTGTACTCGTATAGGTGAGTGTGTGGGCTGGCTGACTCGGGCAGCATTGTGCGGATTTATTTACATAAGCCAAAAACTGACAAACTGCCTGCCCGACCGCCAGCTATCCAATGACTACTGAGCTGTTATTTTTGTGCACTGAGCTATTAAGTGGCCTCATTTCGCTGCTCATTTCATTATTTCAACTATCTTACGTGTCTATGTATGTATGTATGTATGTCTGTCTTTCTGTCGGTATGCACACACAGCTTTATGATTACCTTCGTTGCTGTTGTTGTGGTGACTTTTGTTTACCATTTAGTTAAAGTATCTATTAAAGGTGATTTGTAATTTGTGGCATCCATTGCAGCCATCCGTCCAACCGTCCATTTGTCCGGCTCGGTTCACTGCGCGCGCATTGCGCACTCCCACAAGACGCCTCAGCCCGTTTGTCGTCCATCTGTCATGTACGTATCACATGTCATTTGCCGTTCTTGTCATCATTTACGTGTTTCATTTCAGTTTTGTCAGTTGTGACTTTTTTCGCAATAATTTTTCATTTTTTGTTTATGCCTTTTGCATTTTAACAGTTTATCGCATTGTCAACGCGAATTTAATTTAATGCAATATTTTTTAATTGTCATTTGAGCAGTGGACACATACGTAATTGGAACGAGAAGACAACGAATAATGCTCCCATAATGATGCGATTTTTTTTGATTTTGCCTCAATTTTGCATTTTACAATTTTTATATAAAAATTGAAACTTGAAAAGCTGTAATGAGAAGTAGTTAGCACAGTCGTTGGCTGAGAATGTGTAAAGTTCGGATATTCATACAATTTCAATCTCTGTTATTTGAGCAGAATGGAAACGATTGAAAATGGCAGATTCTGTTAAAGTCTTAGAAAAAGGAATACAAGTCATGTCTGTTACTGGCTATAACAACAACAAGCTACAACAACTTTCGACCAAGCAATCTTATACACGTAGACTAAGCAGATACTGCTTCAGAAAATAAAAGTCACAATGGGTCTGGAAATTAGATTAACCCTTTCCGGACATTTGTACGATATATCGTACAATTTTTTCTAAAATTTGTTATTTGACAGCGAACGCACTTTTTATGGAACGACTTTTTAATTTTCATTAAGTAGGCTGTGTTGTATCATTCTGTTTAAAAATATAAATCATAATAGCCGTAGCTACACAGTATGAGTGCGTTTTGTAAGCAGCTTTTTGCAAGAATTTGAAAAACCAGCAAATGACGGTGCTTCTGCGAAGGCATTTTTAAATATGTAATACTTTTTGGTAGCAAAAAGCTAAACAATTTCAAAGTTTATATCTCAGTTAACTCATAAAACTTATTAAATTTAACATTTTTTGCGCCTAAATATTTTTCCCGAGCCTTTGAAAAAATGGTACGTTATATCGTACAAATGACCACAAGGGTTGCAAAGCTTTGTACGACATATCGTACAAATGGAAAGCAAAGGTTGCAAGTTATGTTTGCATTTTTTTAAAGTTATAGGTTTGGTAACAGATTTTTTGCGTTTGTATACCTGCCACGCCCATCTGTAAGCTACGTGGCTAATAAAATTCGACTATTCGGTAATTTTCGATTAAAAATAAGATTTAATAGACGAGTTTCTGTTTTACAGGGCAGACACAGGTTATGTATGGTTAGACATGCGTACTTGCCACTCCCACTACGATAAAAGGAATCGGCTACATTCAGTATCGTTCTGTAAAACTGTATGAATTTTAATTGATTCTGTGTTTTATTGATAGTAAAATGGCTTTGCAACAACAACAACGGTTATATAAGGCCGAATAAATGTGACTCAATTGTTTATATATATAATTTATATAAGTTTCGATCAAAATGAAATCACGTTTTGATTTTTTGTTGTTATAATTTATGTTTTCTATTAAAAAATCAATGAATTGTTCATAAAACTTAAAAAAACGAAACAAAAATTGCATGCATTTTTACTCCTTTGCGGACCATTGTACGATATATCGTACCAAATTGATTGAGCTTTAATTCTCAACGTAAATAATTTTTTTTTATATTTTGTTGTATTTTATTGCTAAAATGTTCAATGAGAGTCAATACGAGTATTTTGAAAGAAAAATTTGTATCTCAAGAAATGCGGAAATTGACCGGAAAGGGTTAATAAACCTCGACCTATAGTCTGATTCCCAATGAAATATTAAATAGTTCTGGTCGTTATGAAATTCCAACTATTTAGGTTAATTAGAGAATTAAATTCTAAGATGTTTGTCAGATGTCTGAATATCTGGGATATTGTCCTCTTTGGATCAAACACATATATGTTATCTATGAGGGCATTGTAGCTTGTGTTGTTGTTGTTGTTTCCTATTGTTCACCACAGAATCTACACTTTGCCAAGTCACTTGCGTTTTCACTTTAGAAATGCTGCCAGACTTTTTGATCTGATTTTGTCTTTTGGGTTAGAGTTCCTAAGTAGTTACAGATTTTGATTGCTAAAACGTACGTTTATTATTACAAACCTACGTTTATTGGGCAATGACAAGTCCTACGGTTCTTTTGTAATGTTCTAATTTGCATTGGCAATAAACACAAAGAGATAAGTCCTATTACTCCTACGATAGTTGATTGTGAAATGTGAAACCGGATGCATGGAGGTCAGTGAGATATATTTTATTCCTATATATTTCCTAAAAGATTGGATCCATCGATGTATCATATCAGTAAATTGTCCTTTATATGTCCTTTATATGATACATATTCGTTTTGTATTCCCGGCTTCTTCCATCGTTATATTTTATCTGAAATTTTTGAGCATCTTCAACACATTATTCGTTGACATTGAAGAATCAATTCAGTCATCGGAAAGTTCAATTCTCAGTTTGTGCCTTTGTAGAACTCACCAAACCTCACATAATTTGGCCTCGAATGATTCAACTGCAGCACGAACTCTTGTCGCATGGCAACGGCTCTTCACTAATACACTAAACTCTTTCAATTTCCCTTTCCTTTTCAGACATATCCTGTTGAACACCGTTTATCCACTCAAAACGATCCTGTCACATGCAAATACACAAAAGCACCAATTCAGAATCCGTAACAATAGAAAATATTTAAGGTAAGGAAGACATTGTCCCCTCTGCACCGCACGATTTCCGCAAGTGCATGCAGACACAAGGAAAAACAAAAACAAAAACAATGCGAAAATGTGCAACAAGCCGCTCGAGGATCAGGAACACGCGTATTTAATGAGCTGCGGAACGTGCGGGACGCGGAGCAGCGAATTACATTGCGCGTACTTTCCACGCGCGCATTACAACACCGTTTACAACAACAAAAGGCAAAACAAGGATATTTTGGCAGACGCACACACACATCACTGCAGACGGTTGCGAAAAAAGGGACGCAAAAAGGAGCTGAACCGAAACTCGACAATTCACTGAATGCATTCCTGCGGCTGCTACTGTTTTCGCCAACTTGGTTGTTGTCTGCGTTGTAACCAGGGGTGCACACAGTTGCGGGGAGGAACGATGGAACAGTGGTAAAGGCCGCAAACTGCAGTTTATTTACATTGTTTTGCAATTTAATGATAATTGCGAATAGGCACAGAAAATCGCACAGACCAGCGGAGAGGGTGAGACGTGCGCGAGAGAGCGCACTCCAAGGGGTGCTGCAGACTTTGACAATGCCAACAACAATTATTAAAACGCTTGTCATTTTTTGCATTGTTAAAGGTTGTTGAAATGTTGTTACACAGCGTGATTATCGCTGCCGCCGCCGCTGCTGTTGCCGTTGTTGTGGTTGAAGAGTGAAAATTATCGGTAATCGCTCTAAGCCGGACGAAAGGGACGTGGAAAAAATTAATGGAATTGTTTAAGTGGATTTGAAACTGAAGCGAAATCAAATTATTGAAAGAGTGCAATCAGGTTCGGGGCTCTTGGCGTCACAGGTGTGCTTGTTGTTGCAGCCATGCAAAAATTGGAGAAATTCAATCAAATCAAATTCATGACGCATAGACATGAAGGACAGAAATGCCACGAATAAATATTGAAATATTGCTTCGATGAAATTTACGTACATTCCGTACTTGAACATTTCTGCATTGCTTTTTATCCCATTAACGCCTTAACCCTTTCGCTATTTTGTTACCATATGGCAACATCCTACTTTGTGGACGTCTGCATCTTCTATGGTTGGAATAATACATTTTTTTTGTTGGTCTTTAGAATAGTTTGAAGTTTTAGGAAAAATACGAAATTAATAAACTGAATATTTAAGTTTAAAGTAGAGAAGTATACACTACACCTAATTCTGTTTTTACACGGTCTTTTTTACACGGTTTTGATTTAACACGGTTTGAAAATACAAAAATGTGAAATTTTTTTACAAGATTTTATTCCATTTAGCACGAAAAATTAAAAAAAATTTTATTTTCAAACCGTGTTAAATCAAAACGGTGTAAAAAAAGACCGTGTAAAAACAGAATTAGGTGTATTTTAATGGTATATCTTGACATAGTAAAGGAAGAAGAAGCAGAAAAAATTAGAGAACTTTTTAATTTGACGTTTTCTTTCAATTTAGATACTGTTTTTTTTAATTGTGGCTGAAGTAAATGAAGAAATATTCAAATTTTCGTTATGCGTAAAAAGTTTTATGTTTAAGTAATTATTACAGCCACAACGATGTGGTTGCTCTCATAGAAAAACACTCTAAAATACAGGGTCCGAGTATAAAAATTAAAAAATTTCTTATGGAATGTTGCTAATATAACCACATAGAAGACTAAGATGTAAAATTTAAAATTTTAACTTTCCCCAGTAAAAACCTGTAGCGAAAGGGTTAAGGATTGTCACTAATTTATCAGGAAGATTTTATAGGCTCGGAAGTTGCTAAACAAAATTTATCGTTTGTGAATTTTACCACATATGAGTGGTATATGGATAGTGAAAAGTCATGAACCTCGCAGATTTAATTTCAGTAAACTCTTTGCAAAGTTTCCACATGCACAGTCCGATTGAAAGAAATTCGGACACACGGACATGGTCAAGATCAGAAAAATGAACAGAAGACTCACTAACGAAATAACTGAGACAAATTACAGTTTTTCGTCATTGAAGACAACATTGTTCAAAATTTATCACTTCAAAAGTCTTTTCATATATGTTACACTTCTTTCAGATACCAGGGTATAGTGAAAGTTTTGTTTTATGAAGATAGTTGTTTAAAGCTTTTCTTGAGGCTATTTCAACTACTCTTATAGAAGCAAAACTCTCCAATAATTCACTAAGAGTTTTATTGTTTGAAATTACTTAAAGACTGACTCTTTCTGCCTCTTTTTCCTAAATACATTTAAAACCCCATTTGAGCCCTAAAATCAAACCATAGTGGAATTTTCGACTTCTACTTCTTTTGTCAACTCAAAAGAAGTAGAAGTCGAGAAAAACTATGACTAGTTTTAGTTTCGCCTTTCAAGACATACTCTTCTTATCCATCATCGTCTACAGTCTCTCGATCTCTGAATGCTTAATTTTACCGATTGTAATTAATTCTTAGAACGCGACATTATTCACATTTGTTTTTTTTACATTCGCATAGAAGAAAAACTACAACAGGCTGCTGTGTGCTCGCACACCTTGACAATCCGACACCTTTCCTCATTAAACCCAAGTCGACCCGGCAACACAAACGATCGACCCAATACAAGCGAAACGCACCCTTCGCTGTCTTCATTCACGTTATTCCCTATTTTTACTGCTTCTTCGATATTTCCTACAAGTCGCAACAACGGCCAACGCCACTCAGTAGCCAAGCAATGAAAAATATATGCAAATAACGCAAAAGAAGAGTGAAAAAATTGGTATACGCACGAAAATGTCCTGCAGGCGTCATTGTCCTTACATGCGAACGCTATGCAAATTCATATCGGAACGTTGATTATACGTTTTGCCACTCGTCAATGCAGCGAATGGTGACTGCCTGAGCGCTGCTAATGGGTTGTTTCCTCTACGTTTCCTTGCACCACACCTTTGCCAGCACCCAACATGTCCTTACAGCAAAATTGAGCGAAAGAAACGTATGCGACGTCATCGTCATTGCGATCGTCATCCACATCGACAATTCCTTTCGATATGCTTTTGAAGGACATCTGCTTGTACGTGTGCAAGTTTCGATTTAATTTCCATTTCATGTTCATAGTTTGAAGAGAAATGAAAATACAGTCATCTAATTTATGCAAAATGTATTCAAGAAAATTATTTCAAGCAGAGTATCGAGTGTTCTATGGATTGGAGATGGGGTGTGCAGGACTTGAAGCATATATGGCATTTTTTATTTATGTAAGTATAAGTCTGGAAGTTGTTCGTTTGAAAACACTATGTTTGCAAATGCTGGTTGTAGTTTCAAAGAAACCTGAAAGATCTAACGTGCCCATTTAGACAGTGTTTCTG
Source organism: Melieria picta (assembly GCA_964056695.1). Classification (NCBI taxonomy): domain Eukaryota; kingdom Metazoa; phylum Arthropoda; class Insecta; order Diptera; family Ulidiidae; genus Melieria; species Melieria picta. The sequence goes on from OZ057398.1 coordinate 45,431,268, forward strand.
TTAATTAAATTATTAATTTCTACATGCATGTATAGCTTTATGAATAAGTATGGGAAATCTAACTTGTAAGAAACAACACTGTAGAGAAATAATTAATAGAAGACAACAAAAACATCGGCCTCAACCATGTATCCAGATCGGAGAGACCCACGTTGACTATAAAAGTAAACAAAACAACGGTAGCACTGGTCTCAAGTAGAAGCGTAGGCATGAGAGTTTTTTTGGGTTTTAGAATCCGTTGAACCTGAACCTAACGTAGAAAGAGATTCGAAAAGCTGCAGTGTCACAATGTTCCTAAAAAGGCTGTCGGCACAAGATGAGCTCCAGAACCTCAGAATAGGACCAATATGAAGTGTCAGAATCTGATATCTGGTTCCACATGGACGGCTCCAAGGTAAACGAGAGAGTAGACGGATGTGTGCTTTACAAATATCTTTAAGTGAAGGAGTCGTTTCACTTCCAAGACTATTGCAGCATCTTTCAGCCACAAAACCCATTCCCAACCCAAGAATCACAACCCCAATGTAGGGCCTGATCCGTATGACCCTTAATAGTAGGAAAAACAGCCGTTTTCCTGTGGTATCACAATGGAAATTTTCATGACCTAAATATGTATGTCTTCGACTATTGTGCGCCTCAGAAAGCCATCTTTGCCTACGCTTTCATGACGAACGAAAGTGAAGCAAACAAAAGCAACATTTTCAAAACCCCTACCTGACTACGCCCAAGATAGGAAAATTCCTCTGCGCGGTACGTGTGCACCAATATCGGTGGCAATTACTCACAAATAAAACAACACTCAAAAATGTCAGTGCGAGCAAGCGAGCTATTTTGGCCCAGCTGATAAAAACGCGCAATCAGGCCGTACGTGATACGGCAGATAAGAAATCAGCGGCAGGAATTTTTACGCATCACAGAATGACGATACCGAAGCGTTGAGGAAGACAACTGTATGCGAAATAAGCTATGGAAAGTAGTGAAAGGGGTGGCAAAAGGTATTTTTGTTTTTGGTTTTATGCGTTACAATTTCGTTTCGTGAATATTTGAATGTTATAATATTTGAAGTACTTTTTTAGTAAAAAAAAAATTATTTTCGACATTGTTTAGCAAACTTATGCTTCAAGTTATGTTTGTGATATTTTAACCTACTCTCAAAATATTTGTGAGAACTGATAATATGGAAAATACAATTGATATGAGAACATGTGAATTAATCAAATATCTGTCGGTAAATAAGTGTTAACCATGAACTGAAAATATTCAGAGACATATTTGGAACCTCACAAAACAATTTGTATGGTCTTTGGGTGCGAACATTTCTTCCCAATTTGGCTATTTGGCTATTCGGAAATATTTTAAACAAAATGTGATGTGATATTTTTATGTTGACACCGTTAACCGTACAAACAGCCAAAAACCTAATTTTAATAAAAGTTAATGTTGTACATACATTCAGATTATTATATTTAAAAGATTTTAACAGTTATGTCACTTTGCATTTTGCAATAAGTAACAAGATAATACAATTTTCGAAATACAGTGAAATTCCTCATAACCGGACACTCACCGTAGCAGTGTTTTTGCCTGGTTATGGGAGATGTCCGCTTATGGGGAAGGGGGGCACAAAAACTTAGTTTAAATTGTATCAATATTTTGTATGGATTTATAAGTATTGAATATTTAATTAATTTTTATTACATGTTTTGGTAAAGTACACATATTGTACAAGTGTTTACATTTTAATACTACAGTGAAATTCCTCATTATGGACACGCTCTATAGCCGGACAGCTTCAATAACCGGACAAATTCATTATTTTAATTTTTATATACAGTATAATCCCGATAATCCGGACAATTAAAAACCAGGCACTGTCCGAAATATCAAAAAGTCCGGATTACCAAGATTACAAAAAAATTGATAAAAATACTAATGAACACCAATGAAACGTATTTGTTATTGAACTAAAATTATTTTTGCTAAAAAATTTTATTTTTAGTATGTTATGAATATTTTTGGTGATTTTAAAAGAAATTTGTAATTTTCATTTGGCGAAGTTCTGTTTCTTTTTTTTTAGAAATTCTAGATTTGCCTACATTGTACTTCACTGCCAGTTGACGAAGTGACTTTCCTTGACTTAATTTGTTTAGAATTTTTTTCCATGGTTAAGATTGTACGTGTTTTCTTAACTATAGTTGCCATTGTTAAAATTTGATTTAGTTTACACAGTTAGATTAAACTTTTATAATTTATAAAAAGCAGATAAAAATGAGTGTCCGAATATTTGAGGTAAATAAAAGGTATGGTGTCCGGATTACAGAGTCAACAATAGAAAGCAATTGGGTGTCCGGATTACCGCGTTGTCCGTATTAGCGAGTATCCGATTTATCGAACACTCAATCCCAAGAAAAAACAGGCAAATCATTATCGTAAATTTAACTTCAATCGAAGAAGCAACAACCACAGCGACTATAATTAAATAAAACAACAACGGCTTCGGAAAAAATTCGCACATCACACATTGTCTTCAAAACACCGCCAAAACCCCCCGTAGCCACAAACAACAATCGCAACAACAACAACAATAGCCGCACTTACTCACATAGGCCACCAACAATCAGAAGCAAAAGCAAAATGAAGTGTGGCCGGCAATAACCAAACAAACCGAACAATAACAACAACAAGCAGTCAGGTAAAAATAGTGCGTGCTCTTTTGCACCTTCGGCCACCTGCCTCCGCCCCGGCTACCTTTCAACCGTATTTCAAGCAGGCAGCGCTCGTGTCAGCGCTTCGTTGCTCCACGCGCACTGGCGACGTTAACGACAGAGACGCGGCCTCTACGCCAACCACAGCGTCAACGTCAACGCATTGTTGAAGAAATTGTGTAATGTTGTTGTTACGAAGAAGGAAAACCCGACATAAACACGGAAAGTTCCAAAGTCTGACTTTTGGAGTCATTTTTCCAAAAGAAAGAGGAAGAAGAGTAGTCTTGGGATTAAGTTGGCCAAATTCAACAAATTCAACTTGACAGACGTCAAACTACGTTAACTAAGTCAGGGTCCCCATCGCGCTGTCTGAGCCACCAGTACTCAATCTAATATTTCGCTAGTTTCGAAATTATAATAACTCCATTCAATATCTTGAGGGCCCACCAAGTTGTCGATTTCTCCAATCGGCGACGCTCACGCAAAAAGCCAACCGCCGTGAACCGAGCTGAACGCTTTGCGCAGTGAAAAAGCGACAACAAACGTCCGCAGCAACGTCGGCGTCAACGCCACCGTCAGCGCCGGCAGCTGCTCTGCTTTTGCCGTTGATGATCATCAATGTTATTATTGTTGTTGTATTCAAAGGCGACACTTTTTCTGATGTTCGGTCGCCCCGCCACGGCAACTCATCATATATTTGCTGTTGTTGTAATATTTTTATTGCTTATTGTTGTTGTGCACGTATGATGGCTCGCACCGATGACGATGATAATGGTGATTGTGATGGGGATAATGATGATGATGACGATGATGATTGCGCTCTGACTGTCGCTGTGTAGCCGCAATCGTGAATGTGTGCGAGTGTGTTCCGCCGCCGCTGTGGCGATGGCTGCTCGACGTCGCTGCCGTCGCCAATCGAATGGGGCGGGGCTTAAATCGTTTTTCGTTCGTTCGTGCACTTGCACGTGTGTGTGACAGTACACGCGTGTATGCCCTACAAGACGTGGCTGACCGAAACTCCACTACATTCATAACATTTTTTAAATTTACCAATACATTCGCATGAAATTTGGCCCATTGTGAACTTGTCAGCAAGCATTGTGAACTTGTCATCAGAGTGCTTTGAAATTGACCTGCTGAGATGATCGCTTATACACGCATGTGTAAGAAGAAGAAGCACCTGCTGACAAGAACTCGCATCGGAGTTAATATAATTATTAAGAGCCGGAGGCTGCCGTAGCTACGTAGCTCAGCTGGCTAATGCGTGCGACCGCGAGTCAAATGCGACGCGCGAATCGAAGTTCAATACTGGATTGCGTTGACACCGAAAAAAAAGGAAAAACAGATGAAGGTAAGAATTCGAATTAAAATTTACTTTAAATAATATTATTTGAATATTTAAATAATTCTGCACTTTTCAGTAGCTTCAATATTGGGCCATAGCAAGTACCGAAGCCAATGATGCTAAGCAAACGCCTTCGATTGCGACAATATGGGATCGTCCAAGCAGGACCGCAAATGAATTTTTTTAAATTCAATTTTTTTTTATATTATTTCATTTAAATTAATTTAAAATAAATTCAGGCAGAAGTAAAAGCAAACGGTTTTTCCAAAAAATTTCAATAAAAACCTGCATTTTTTCAATATTGAGTATTGGTCATGAATGACCGATTTATACATCACATTGTGACCGATATTTGCATCAGCATTTCAGCTCGATTACGAGACATAGGCAATGTTAGGTTTGTCATTTCCTGCTGAGAGGACAGCCGCCGAAAGAAAAATTGAAAAAAAAAGTTGTTTTTCTTTTTTTTCGGTGTTAACGCAATCCAGTATTGAACTTGGATTCGCGCGTCGCATTTGACTCGCGGCCGCACGCATTAGCCAGCTGAGCTACGTAGCTACGGCAGCCTCCGGCTCTTAATAATTATATTAACTCCGATGCGAGTTCTTGTCAGCAGATGCTTCTTCTTATCACACGTACACGAGAGTTTCTATCAGTTTTTTCACACCGCCTGTACAAAAATGATAGAAACTTTGTTCGGAGAGCTGACCGAAACTTCGGTCAGGCATGTCGGTCATATGACCGGTCAAATGACCGTCACTGTTCTTGTAGGGTGTTTGCATGTGTACGCACTGGCGCTTGACAAGTGATTGCATTCGTTTTTGTTTTTGTACTATTGCAGTATTTTCTTAATTCGCTTCTTCTAATGATGCTTCTTCTTTTTCTTTAGTTTATTGTGCGAATTATTGAAAATTTGAGCACCGAGTGAGGTGAACGAGAGAAACCAGAAAAGATTTGCTACGTGCAAGAGAGGGAAATTTCAATCTGTCGATTTTGAATAAAAAGGCAAATAGTTTGCAGCTGTTTTGGGGGAGAATTTTTCTATTCTGAAAATTATTAAAATATTTAAATAATTAGAAGAGAGATTTGCACCATTAAATATTTTTCATCTTTAGGTATGCACAGTTAATTTAGTTTAAAAAAGGAAAATAATGAAAATTGAGATATGAAACAGTTAAAAAGTTCAAAGAAGTTATTTTTGTTAGAAATATCTATTTATGACCAGACATTAATGTTATACAATGCGAATTTGTGCAACCCTGTTTTATCTATACATGCATTTGAATTTTGTAACCAACAAGAAACTTTGAAATAAAAAAACAAAAACAAAGCTTTGTGAGCTCCTTACAAAAAGGCCGCATTTTTCTCATTCTATTGAGGACCTATAATAATTTTAAAAAATGTTGTATCTTACCGTTGAGCTTTGCTGAGGCTTATGAGGCAAATGCCTATGGCGACATTGGGAGGGGCGGCAAAGAAGAAAAAAATATTCGAATAGGCGCCAAATTTCACAGAAATCTTGTCTTTAAGTTGCATTCATATAAATATTCCCACATCAGGGGCGTAGCCAAGGGAGGGGTTTGGGTGTCAGAACCCCCCCCCCCATAGCCTATAATTTGTCAACATTTTCAATCACAACAGTCAACATTTTCTTTCATCAATTTAAATGCTTCAGTTAAAGTTTAAACATTTTTAAAACAAAAGTTAATATTGGGTCTTTGTTCGATGCTTATTTTTGTACGATGACACAAACATACTTTCACTTCAGATGCAATAACTTCGCTTCCAGTGCACCAAATTTCATGAAATGTTTACTAAAAATCGGGAAAAATTTTATTTCCAATGCATTAACCGTTAGAGTGCTAAGCGGCGCAAAACTGGCTTGAGAGTTTGTGTCGAAAAATGCGGAGAGGCGCAAAACTGCTGCGCTCTTCAATGTGCTTTTGGTGCTCCGTGGGAGTAAACGTATTCTAACTTCGCGCATAATTTGATAATAGAGTGTCTTCTTATAATTAAAAAACATTTTTCTTAATAATAAAAAAAGAATTAAGAAAATTAATTCATATTTGTCTGAATTCGAGTGTTTAATTTGACACCATTATTTTTTCCTTTAAAATCATCAAAATAGGTATAGCACTTTTCGCACACATTTACAAAAATTGCTTAGCACTCAAACGGTTAAGTTACATAAGGCACCACAAAATGCCCTATTTGGAAAGTGCAGTTTACTTTAAAAAAACACGTAATACTAGACTGGCAAAACAATTTAAAACCCCCCCATTACCAAGTTCTGGCTACGCCCCTGTCCCACATGTTCATTATAATTTTAAATATCGATCGATTTGTATGAAAAAATTGAATTTAAACAGATCACATGTGGTTGATAATTTTCGTACTTAAAATTATTTAGGGGCGGCACTCTAGCGATTTGCCCCGGTCGGCATAAAAGCTTTGTCCGCTGGTTGCATCAGGTAAATTACACTGTGCGTGAAATTTGCCCTCAAAAATTTAGACATGGGGGGACCTACTGGGTGAGTTTTCTATAGGTATACTGAGTTGAGATCCACCAGCCGTTTGGTAAGATTGGCTCTAGTTTGTGAGAAACCCGACTTTGAAGTTTGTCGAGTTCGTCGCTTAAGTCTTCGAACGTTTAAATTCTAATAGGTCCTAAATCATTCCGAATATCGCATTACTGTCTTCGGCAAGTTTGTAGATATTTTAACGACCAACAAATTTGCTTAAGACACCAATCCAAAAAAAGTACATTTAAACTGTGTAATTGCGATATGTGCATTTTTGAGCGCAGCGCAACGTGGCGTATGAGTGTCAATTATATGAGTGTTAATTATAATTAAATGACACTCATACGCCACGTAGCGCTGCGCAAAAAAATGCACATATCGCAATTACACAGTTTGAATGTACTTTTTTTGGATTGGTGTCTTAAGCAAATTTGTTGGTCGTTAAAATATCTACAAACTTCCCGAAGACAGTAATGCGATATTCGAAACGATTTAGGACTTACTTAAGCGACAAACTGGACTAACATGAGCAAACTTCAAAGTCGGATTTCTCATAAACTAGAGCCAATCTTACCAAACGGCTGGTGGATCTCAACTCAGTATACCTATAGGAAACTCACCCAGTAGGTCCCCCCATGTCTAAATTTTGGACTTGCACAGTGTTATAGGACCGATTTATAAAATTAGTAAAAATATAAAATATAAAATTAGTAAAAAAAAAAATATTTTTGCAATGAAGTAAAATATTAAATATATATTTAGTTACCATTCATTTAACTATATTCTCATATAATAATACATTTTTTGATACAAACCCCTTGCAAACTGAATGCTTATATTCAAATGTTGGTAAAGGAAACATTTTTTATTAATTTATTTATGTATTTATTTATTTATTTAGTTAGTTATTTACTTATTTATTTATTAATTAATTTATTTATTTATTTATGTATGTATTTAGTAATTAATTAATTAATTTATTTATTTATTTATTCATTTATTTATTTATTTATTTATTTATTTATTTATTTATTCATTTATTTATTTATTTATTTGTTTATTTGTTTATTTATTTATTTAATTATTTATTTAAACTAATTTGGAAGCCTGATTACCCAGACCCATTTTGGCAGATTCTCCTTCGATTGCCGCAAAGGCAGCGGTGACATCTCGCTCCTTACGCAAAACACTATCGACGGTAAAGTTGAACAGGCCTTATAACAAAGGATCGCTCTATCTGAAACTCGAACGGATGCTTTGTAATCGATAAAGAGATGGTGGGTATCAATTTGACTCTCATGAGTCATCCCCAGGACTTGGCATAATGTGAATATCTGGTCGATGGTGGACTTACCAGGTCTAAAACTGCACTGATAGCCTTTGCGAGTGACTTCAATCTTTCACATAATACGCTCGTTAGGACTTTATACACAATGGGAAGTGGGCTGATAGCCTTGTTGTTGGCGCATATTGTTGGATCGGCTATCATCTTTTGGGGTAAACACAAAAGTTGAAATCACATTTGAAATTAATGATGTAAAAAAAATGTCTAAAATTTCATATGTATTAAACATGCTAAAGCAATGTTATTTACTTTAACGTAATTAATAAACTGTATTGAAAACATTTTAAATAAATATTTATGTAAACAACACAGAAAACTAAAAATCATACTTATAAATTGATCAAAAGCAATAAATAGAAAGTTGCAAAAGGAAAAATTTTAAATTAGGATTTCGAAACGTTACTATAAATATTTGATTTAATGGCTTTTGATATTAATAATATATGAAATTTTTACATAAGTATTTATGCATTTTAACCTTTCAACTTTTACTCAACTTGGTTGAATCCTTTGTACATATGTATTTGTTTCATTAATGTTCCATCATATTTGTCAAATCGAAGCATTTTCCCTCTGCCGAAGGCTTTCACATCCGTTTAATGAAATGTGCAGTTGAATTGCATAAATATTCAACAGCCGCAGCCAAAGTGGTCTTCCACCCCGCCTCGCACTTGTCCCACTCATTCAAATCACTCCATACACTTTCCATGCGCACTTGTGTTCCCCTTATCGTTGTTCCGGATTTCAGTGCGTTCCTATGAAGCGCGTTCAGCGAGGGTTTTCAGTTTTCCACCAGCAGCCTGTTCGAATTTCGAACATGTCTAACCACACAGTTTCCAAGTGGGGTAATGCAACCAGAATTTCCTAGTTTGCTTTTGTTGCAGTCGTGTATTTCATTGTTTGTTTCAATTTTTATTTTTTTCTTGTTTTTATTTTGTTCAGTGAGTTTTTTTAATTTTCTTTAGCGCTTTTGTTTTCTGCTTCCTACTGGAAATGCCTACTAAAAAGGCTCCTTTAGGTTATATCTGACTCAAGCCCAAATTTAAAAACTTCGTTTAAAATTGAATTCGACTTTTCATACTTTACTGTCTCCGGTCCTCGTAATAAAACAACAAACGTTCCACTTTATTTTCTGTGCATTTCGCATGCTGGCAGCAACGCTGAGCGCATTTCGCATTCTACACTGTAAACATACAAAATCGCCAAGCAAAATGGAAAAATTCACGGTCGTAACCACCTCCGCGCCACCGCCCATCCAACTCCACCCAACCAACTGGCCACATAAACCACCAGCCTAAACTTTTCTAAGTAGGCAGCAAACCTACTGCCCGTTTGCGAGTGCGTGAGTGTGTGTGCGAAGTTAAAAGTCAGCAAAGTCAGCAGCTGAGCGCAGAGCATTGACTCCACTTCATGCCCCCGATCGGTTGTTTACATAGTCGGCAATTTGTGAAAGCAGCGCGTTGGTGGCGGCAGCCAAACTGCATTTTACTGACCCGAGTCCAAAGCCACTCAGTCGACAAACTAAGCTAAACTAAATTAAAAATATAATAAAATCAAATCAAATAATAAAAAAAAATACGTAAATAAAATAGAGATCGACAAAATTTATTAAAATAAAAGAAAAAATAAATTCAAGAAAAATCAACAAAATATATTGTTGACTTGATTCATCTTATGAAATCTAATTAATTTAAATTTTCTTATTTAATTTTTAATAAATTTTTCAAATTAATTTTAAATACTTTAATGTCCACTCAAAAAATAAAACAACACAACAGACCACAAGAAATTCATCTGAAAGCACCCCTCCCGAAGGAAACAAACGTACAAGTACAACAAGACACAATCACATTGATTGGAAGCAAAAAATTACTAAGTGGGGAGGCGACAAAAAAATCGTGTGCTCTCTTTTGTGCCCATCGCAATTTCTGTGCAGTTTCTGAATTGACAATCGATGGTCGAAGGAACGGTTGAATGAAACTTGCAACAACAACAATACTTTATTGAAAAGAAAAAAGTGTAGACAGTGGGCGATTGTGTCGCGCGATGTAGGGGCACTGGCCCACCGTGTGCGGCTGTACACTGGCCATCAGCATCAGCCGAGTAAGAAAGAGCGCGCGAATGTGAGTGGTGCCGAAAGGAAAAAAAAACTCACATGCGAAGTGGGGCTGGAATGAAAACAAGACCAGTGCGGTCTGGCGGCACTCATCGCATCGCACATTCACTCGCATTCCCGCACTCACACATTGGGGAAGACATTCGCCACTTGGCACTTGTGCATTCTACATGTGAGTTGCCGGAGCAAATGTTCGGCGCAAGAAAAGCGGCTGGAGCGTATGGCGAAGTGAAATGGCGTGGGGTGGTGGCAGTGGCGAGGGCGAGGGCGCCGAGAAAAATTTACAACGCCAAGCAGCAACAAATTGGAAAAGCATTAAAAAAATCATTCGTGATTGGTGCCTTCGTGGTGTTCGAAGTGATTGGGTGGTCGTCAATGTTGCCAGCTTTAACCTTGTCGTTACTGTTTTTGTTGTTGTTACTGATGTTGTTGGCACCGTCAGCTGCACGCACGGGGAACGACCGGTTGATTGGATTGGTCGGGTGAGTGGATAAAAGAAAGGCAGGTGGGTTGGGTGGCTGGGTAGGAGGTGATAGAGGTAATCGCATTAAACAAATAAGTGGGCGGAAAGGCGCACAAAGAAACTAAAAGCAGCAAATAAATACAGAAAAGAGTTGAATGGCAGTCGTAATGCCGGTATTCATGTGCAGCTGTGAATCGGGCTAAAAGCCTTCGGACTTGATTTAATTTGATTTTTCTGCTTTACTTTTTTCACTTCTCTTTTCCTTTTTAATTTGATTTATCGTTTTGTTAGGCGACTAATATGTTTCTTAGTTTTAGCTTTTTTATATTAAAAAAGTATCAATGGTTGTTGTATTAATTTTCAATGTATTTATTTTCATTCAGTTTCATATTTTCTTCTATTACTGACATGTAATTTTGTTGCCAACTCTTTCACTACCAATATTTCTCATTATTTCTCTCTTATTTTAGTCCCAATTGAACTAAACTATTTTTAATGTTTTTAGACACCTTGACAGCTATTTTAACATGTATTGTAAAAATTTCTTATAATGAAGAGACAAATAATATAAAACATAACAATTAAATTTAATCGAAAATTTCTAATTTTTATAAGTCAAAACTATAGCTTTTAATTCTTGTCAGATGATAATTGATTAAATTTGATTATTGATTTAATTTTTTATTAAAAACTTTAACCAAACGCATTCAATCAATCCAATCAGTCTCAGCGCAATGACGAACACAATAGTTAAAGTTTTCCAAAGGAAATACAATCATTTGAAAAATTTCACTCATTTTCAGACACTCACTCGGTAGCGCAACTCACTCAATGGCTCAATAAGCCAAACGTTAATCGTAAAAAACAAATCAACGGAAAACGCCAAAGAAAAATGCCAGCAACCAATGTGGCTATAGATTTCCCCCCACAGCAACAACAACACAACTGCGAAAAAATAAACACAAAAACGCAAACGACAGCAGCAACGACAACGCTCCACCTCGCAGCCACACACACACATGCACACAGCAACGCAAAGATGCGCGCCGATGGAGTTGGAAAAAATTAAAAGAAATTGTAATCGTATTGAATGCGAGTTGATGTAACAACAACACCAGCAACAACACACACAAAATATGGGTTTACTCGCACTCGTTCAGGCCGGTTGCGCTCACCCAAACCCAAACTCAAACCCGAGCCCGAACCCCGCCCGCCCGGCCGGCCGCTCCATCGCCCATCGACCAATTCGCAACGGCGCACACACACGACTCAATGCGCGACAGAATGAAACAGCAGACCTGAACGAACCCAAACGAACCGAATTCAAATTGCAGATAAAAAAATATAAAAACACGAACAAAAAATCAACAACAACAGCAACAACAAAAACGCTGTATGAATGAATTTCAATACAAGTGCAACAATAACAACAACACAACGGCAAACACCACCATGTGCCGTCACCGTTCGCACCATACTCCCGAACGAGCGGCGGCATCAACAGTCAGTCGAACAAGTCGAATGGCAAAGCAAGAAAAAAGCAACCAAAAGCCAAACAAAAACAAAAACCGAAAAAATAAACACAAACAACACAGGAAAACTGCAGAGAGCGCGCTGCGCAAAGTCAAAGTCAACGAAACGTGTAGCAACAATAAAATGCGGCAAGCCAAATAAACCGGAGAGCGCGAACACGAGTGCACGACAGCGACAGGAGAGAACGCAATTCAAACAACAACAACAACCGCCAGCAACTATGTAAATAGGAAAAAAGTCAGTAGCGCAGGCAAACGAATGCAAAATCGAAATCGAAGAAAAAATGAAAATGGAAAATGGAATTGAAAGGCGAACGAATGGGCCAACGAACAGAAGCAGCACCAGCACCAGCACCAGCAGCAGCAACAACAACCGCAATCAAACAACACACATAGCCAAGCTCCCAAGCGGTGAGAGCAAAGTATCTGCCAGATACAAGACACAAGAACCGGACTGGAGCCAACAAGCAACCAGCGAACCAACGAACTTGTTCGAACACCACAGCGTTGACGCCAACAGCGCAGTCTACGGCCGGCTGCAAGTCGGAGAGCGCACATCAGCGAGAACACACCAAAAGTTGTAGACTCGGATTCAATGAGGAGCAGCCGTGCGTGTTGGCTGGAGCGCACATGTGGTGTTGTGAAGCGGAGAAGGGCAAACCGAATGCTTGAAGCGGAAAACAATAGCAACAAAGGGCCATATAGCGCTTCCTATATGGTCATACATGGCCCCACAACCAGTTGTTCGGTTGGATCCAATGTTTGGTGTGTTTTTTGTGTATTGAAGTTCTTAAAATCCGATAAAATGCAGGCGAGTTCATATCCCGTCGGCTTCCGATAGATCGCAAATACTCAACGCCGAAGATTTCATTCTATGGGGAATGCGATACAAAGTGGCTTCAGCTTGCTTAACTTGAACTCTTCCCTCTTGTAGAACATTGTATGTGTCTAGATAGCTTTTACATTAAGTCAAAACGAATACATTTGAACCTTCGTAGACTCGACTAAATTTTACTAGGCACTTTTGGTCCTAGATGACAGATTTAGCTGGCACTTGGTTAACTTTAGTTCAGTGCCGAGCGTCTTTCGGAGCTGGTTCCGCATTATTTAATCTCTATTTCTGCGAATTTTACACCAAAGTATTGTTCTCTTTCAATAAGCCATTTCTTTTTAACAAGCCTGCTTGGACATCACAGCACAAATTTCTAAGCCACTACGGCGATTAGACAATTCTTAAGCCCCCTAATGCTCTGGGTGAGGCAACTTTGAGACTATCAAGCTTTGATTTTTAAGGATTACTATGTACAAATTATTAAAGATTCAACCGTTTTATCGGCTCCAGAGTAAAACTTAACTCTTTATCGCCTATTCCTCCTCATTCTTTCTAATTGTATATTTGTTTTCTTAGTCTTCCGTATTTGTTCCCACTTTCTATTAACTACCTAAAATCTTAAGCTCCAACATTTTGGCGAATTTATTGCTCTGTTTCTTCTTTGTTCCACCGTTTCTTCGTCATCTTGTTATTTACCGCTTTTCCATAATATTTTTATTCTTATTCTTCCAATTCCTCCAATACCTTTTCTCACTTGCCAAGTTCTGCTTGCGCCGCTGATTGTCTTTGTCTTTTCCATTTAGACTTGTCGTAGCCGATTGCTGCCGCATCCACAATTTATCTCAATCAACTCCCACTCCTCCTCCTTCCAGTGTCCTTCCCCGTTCTCTCCGTAACTCCTCTCCATCAGCTGAATCAGCACAAACAGTCGCTCGCATCGCAGCCATTTCCACGCACATTTCCTTATGCCGAGAGCGACCAAACCGAACCAAACAAAAGCCAACTCACACCGCGCAACCGACGTCAGCGTCAACGTCAGCGCCAGCGTTGCAGCTAAGGCCACAGCCAACGCCGAGCGCTCGAACAGTCGAACCAGCAAACAAATAAACCGAATATCCAAATCAAACCTCAGCACAACAAACCAAATGGCAAAGAAATCAAATGCGAAAAAAGTCAACGCAAAAAATAAATAAAAAACAAAACACAACCAGCAAAGCAGCAACGAAAAAGAAATCCAAAAGCAATAACGGAGAGCGCCAAACATTGGCGCTGCGATGGAGCACAACGAACGACCGAACGGCAACAACAATGCGGCCACCATACCAACACCACCACCGCCGCCAGCAGCAGAAAGCAGCACCAGCACCACCATCGCCAACACTACCACAGCCGACAGCGCCATCGCCAACCTCATCATCGGCGCCAGCGTCGTGAACGTCATGATCGGCATGGCCAGCGAAACCTCATCATCGGCGTCGTCAACACAATCCGTCCGCACCGTTCGCGCCGTGCACGGGAGGGTTGTGTGCGCTTCGTTAATGTTCGATTTGTTCAGTCATCAGCCGAATTCGTGACAGGCAACATCTTATTAGATTAGCGTTGCGCTGTCCGTCTTGCACACGTATCGAGAACTGCAACCGTTGGGCTGTCTGCCACACTCTACTCACGTCGTCGCAGTTGTTGTCGTCGGCGTCGTACTGGTGTGCGTGCGTGTGTGTGTGTGTGTGTGTGTGCGGAGTGTTAAACCAGCGTTCGATCGCTTTCAGCCTTTTCATTCGTTCGACCGTTGCGTACCGCAGTGCGACGAGATTTTTCCCATTTTTCCGCCTTGAATGCGGCAAAACACACGCACCCAAGTAACAAAACAGCAACAACCAATAATCGTAGTAAAAATAATTGAATACCAACAATAACGGAAAAATGCAAAAATTAACATGGCAACAAATTGCGAAGCGGACAATGGAAAAATAAACGCAAACTAATCAAAATGATTTGATCGAATTGAAATTCGAACGAGAATCGCGGAAAACCGAAATCGGGACGCGCACCAGAGATGTGGCAACGCCAAAGCAAAATCAAAACCCACAACAACGACAGCACAACTCTCGAGCGGCAGTGAAATACCACAGCTAATTAATTAATCAATTAATTAATTGCATGCGGTTAATTGACAAAAATTAACACAGTGAAGTGCAAGAAAATCGAGCGAGGTTAAATGGAATTTTCGTCAAGTGTGGCACGCAAAGCCAACGGCGACAAGCGGCACCGAAACGGAGGAATTTCGAAGGCCGGAAGCATTGCAAAAAGTATTTTAAAACGCGACACAAGTTAATCAGTTCATTACTGCAACGTGTGCAATCGGAAGGACGTAGCATAAAAACCAAAACCAACAATAATATCTGCAAAGTAAAGTGGAAAAATTAGCGAGTATCGTCTTCCTCTTCGAAACAGAAAAAGAGTAGAACAGAAGTGAAATTTCGCTCGGGCCTGAGAACAGTTTTGAAAATACCTCAAGTGGTTTTGAAAATACCTCAAGTGATTTTAAAAGTTACCAAGTTCGTTGGTTTGCCACACTGCTAAAATATTTCTAAAAACAACATTGCAAAATTCAGTCACAAAAAATTCTGTTGGAAATTGACGCCCAAAAACGAGTTCAAGTTTTTAGTTTTCCGAAAGCACAAAAGCTATTTTTTTATTTGTAACAGTTTGTGTTAAAGCCGAAAAGATTTTGTAAAAAAATTCTCCACTTGTGAAGTGTGTAATTTATAAAATTTATGTAAAACTCGAAATCCATTGCAAAATGCGCAGAACTAAAAGTGAACAAAAGCCATTAGTTCGACGATTTTAACGCTTCAACTTTTCAGGCAGCGTTGTATGCTATCGTGACACGCCCCTCAGCGCATAAATGGCCAAAGTTAAACGTAAACAAAAAAGCCAAATTGCTGTGTCGCAACAAGACAAAGCGGTTGGAAAACTCAAACTGGACTAGGGACGACAAAATCCCCGCAACCATTTTCTGCTTATAATTAATTCAAGTGCGAAATAAGTGCAAATTACAAGAAACGCTGCAATAACGAGAAAATCGAAACAGCGACAACAACAATAACAGGCATCGACACAAAAACAATTAAAACGGCAACGGCAACAACAACAACAGCAACGGCCACAACGGCTTTTGTTGCTGGTGCTGCTGCTGCTGCTGGTGTTGCAGCTGCTGGTGTTGCTGGCGGCACCAACAGCGACAACAACAACGCTTCCGCTGATCCGACAGTGGAAGCTCTGGTTGACAATACCACCGCCAGCAGCGCTGCTACCAACGCCAACGCCAACACCCACGTCAACAACAACAACAAAAACATCGAACAACAACCACAATCATATCAGCCGTCAACGGCAGACGTCGTCGCCAGCAGCCGCCGAATGCAGCCAACAGTGCCGCAAGCAGCCGGGACAGCCGATATGGATTTGACGGCTGTTCAATCGATGGATTGGTTTTTCAAAAAGGAGCAATTCTACCTATTGGCCCAATTCTTGCAACAGGTATGTAATTGACGTCCAGAACGATCGCGCGCCCGAGATCCGAGTGCTTTCGGTTGTGAGTGTTGCCAAATGTTGAGACAAATCAAATGTTAAATGTTTAACAGACAATAAAGTGTGACAGTGGCATGCAGACATTTTATGGAAATATTCCTTTAAGCGAAAATGGAAATTTCAAACCAAAGACGAGAGTTTGATTAACAGACTATTTGAAGTACCGAAAGAAGAATTTGTTATATGAATGTGTCCAGAATTGTGTGTGTGTAGCATCTTAAGTGACAGTTTTTTAAATAATTTTTTATGAAAAGATGAGAAATCCGCATCAAATATTTTTAAACGGAAATTGCAAAATATTTGTAAAAGTGTGAACAGTTTTTAGCTTCAAGCTTTAGTGTTAGTGTTTTATTGGCAGTTTGAAGCCCTTTGGCAATTAAAGTTTTTCTTTAAGAAAATTTAAAAATATTCGTGTAAGCACTAAATATGTTTCAGTTCCGAACTTCGATGAACCGAACGATAACAAAATTTGCATGGCAATGTTTAACTCACAAAGTGTATATAACTGGCACGAGAGCCATAAGGGCTACTAAGCTTGAGCTTTAAGTTGAATGTTCAGTTATATGCTAAATCCGAAAGACAGCTTTCTACGTTTTTATAGGCATTCGGTAGGGAATATGGTCCACCGAAAGGGTGTTTTATCTAATAACAGAGTGCATCATAAGTAGTTTATATCGGTGGTTAGGATAACATGTTTGATCCCTGTAATCCACGAAGCATAGTTTCCGTATTCCATGTATCAAAAAAATATATAAGTGTAACATTTTTGGTGTAAAGTTGCTATCGTAGCAATCTGTTGTTACAACTGCTTTCGAAAACATTTCGAAAATTCTAAAATTGCTACAATAACAAATTTACACCTAAAATGCTATGAAGAGTGAACTCCGCTATCTTGAAATAAACAGGAAATGGCATACCTCAGAGTAAAATTGCTCATGAAAATGTTCAAAACTTGGCGTTCGGAATCGGCATAAAACTGTATGCATCCACAAAGCAGACCTTGGTCTCATCAGTTTGTGGTGCTACTTATATATGCATGCATGCATACATATATGTATCTACAACTATGGTATATATGTACATATACGCAAGTATATTTCTTTGGTGTGTTCTAAATAAATGCGCTTCGACCATATGGGTTTTCATGTCTCCTGTGCTTTTCGAACTATGAAAAAGTATATAATCGTCATTTCGAAGTATCCCCATTCCTCGGCTCTGTAATTAATTTCCATTGTACTTTTTCAATTGTAGAAAGATTGATTAAGTCAAAGTTGAAAATTTTATTAGGATCCGATAAAACTTATGCCAACCCAGGTGGCTAGCAGTTGTAAAGGAAGTTCATAGTTGGTAAAATTTAGGTCAATTACTGATTTGTATGATTTTTCGCTCTACGAATATGGCCAATCAGCACATTAGGGAGAATTCAGCTGGTGGATTACCTATTTTTTTTTGCTATATTACTATTAAATTATGTTTTTGAACTTGATTATGGATTCCATTTTTTATGTCTGATCTCTTTAAGTTGAGCAACTTTTTGAAAAATAAAACCCTCAATTTAAAAAAAATTAATTTTATATATTTGATTAATATTATTAGGCGCTAAAACTGCAGAGATCGTTGTTTCGAATACTCACTTAAGAAGATTTCGAAGATTTCAATTTTTATAATTTACAAAATTAAAATTAAAATTTAATTAAATTGTTAGTATTTCATTTTCATTTTTCATTTTACTTATTAATAATCAGTCGAAGAAAAATTGTTTGCTTACTAACTAATAAAGAACAGCATAATGGATAAGTAACAAAATAATATTACGTAACAATCGATAACTTAATTAAAAACAGAGTTCAACAAGTTCAAAAATATTGCTTTAGAAGTAGTGAAGTCCACCGAAAAGTTCTTTGAGATCTTATTAAATTCTATTAGAGCTCGCAAAAGAGGAGCATTTAAAGCATAATTTGTTTTGACGAAACCAACATTAAACAAATCATAGTGCCGCAGAGATCTAGAAGGGATGTTGAAGTGAACGAGTTACGAAATTAAAAAAATTATGCGGGCGGCAAAACTTTACAACTCATCTAGGACTCACTCAAGACTTAAATGATTTGCTCCCATCATCCTGCGAATCAACTTCTTCCATATCACAGCTTATGTTCTTCACAGACTGGGTTCGGTTTGTAAAATCCATCAATATTTTTATCACAAAATCTTCCAGTCCAGAAGCTAATGGTTTTATTTTTTAATTTGACGACGTGATCAGTGATCAGGCGACACTCTTTTCGCAATTTCGCAAAATTTCTCAATTTTCCTTATGCCAGAAGCGAAGCATTTTGGAAATACGCCGAACACTTGCCGCAAAGTGCATTTCTGCGAAAATTGCTGCATCTGCTGCAGCGCCACCATCACTCAGAGCCACCAACCGGCGCTGTGCCAGGAATCACAGAAACCGCCAGCTGCCAACCGCCAGCCGACGACTTCAACTTCAAAATCAATATTTGCAACGTAATTAACTTCAAAAATTGCAATTTATGCCTTTTGCGTTCGAGTGCGCGCCGCCGCGAAAAATCAACCGCCACAACAACAACCAACTTATTTAAAAATACACACACTTGCCGCAATTGTGCAGGAGGCACTGTTATTGGGAGCAAAGACAGTGGCACTGTTTGGAGGCCGACAACGCCAACAACTCAAATACTACACAACAACAACAACAAAAAATCTCTTTCCGATTTTGGAGCAACGCCAAATTGTCTGAGCCTGTGGTTTTTATGCCCGCGCCCCTTGTCGCCGCTTTTTTCCAACGCACAAACGAAAACTGTTAGGGCCACAAGAGCAGCCACAATACACATAGGTATCGGCCGACAGACAAATAGTGGAGACAGCCCGGCAGCCGGAGCGCATTGAAAGGGCTTAAGCAGCGCCCCAGCCCGTTTTTGACGTCTAGACGGCAATTTTGTAGTATTTGCCAGTTCTTGTTGTTGTTGTTGTTGCTAGACTTCAAACATGAATAAATTGCACATAATTATGAACAACAACCCGAATGTGAGCAGAGGTCTCTAGTATTGAGTAATTAGATGCGACAAAGCAAGAAATGCTAAAGAAACAAAAAAATACATTTCCAATAATTACAACAATAAAAGCCGCAATTAGATTGCCAAAACGTCCCTACAACTGTCAATTAATTACGAATTAATTAATTACATTTTTTGTGCCGCCGCCAAGCAAACACCTGTCGGTTGCCTAACAGTCCAGGCGTCCCTTCGGCAGTTACCCTCACCTGTCCGGGTTTGCGCGAGCAGGTGATGCAATAATTGCAGTTTTTTCCCCTTCAACTGCAACAACAATTAGGCAACAATGCAACGCTTTTTACCCACACTGCGCCGTTTTTCCACACTGAATCGAACCATCAATCAATCGATGAATAGTCAGTCATTCGTTTAGTTGATTCTTTTTTCGCCTTCGCCGAGTTTAATCCACTCAATTGTTGTTTACATGCGCACTTTATAAAATGCAAATAATTGAAGAAAAACTGTTTCAATACGCTGACTGTGAAAATAAAAACAAGGAAAACCACTATACAAATCAACAACAATCAATCGACAATCGACCACAACAACTAAGACAATGTACGAGTATAGGCAAAAAAAAAGCTCAGCGCACGCAAACGCAATTAATTGCCGGCAGGCGAATAACTTCAGCCCCTTCAGCAGTGTGCGAAAAATGAAGACCAGTGGAGCGGTCGTCAATTCGTTGTTCGAGCTCAAAGTCACGCCCAAGTCAAAGATTTCTCTCACGAAAATATTGGGAGACAGTCAAAAGTAGTGCTTCCCATATCTTAGACCCTACTGTGATTCATTCTTTGCTTTTTATATACGGGTATATATATATTTTTCATAATAAGATTTCTGCTAAGTCATTTGCTGCGACCAAGAGTTGAAAAGGTTAAATAGTTGACTGCCTCGGCGGCGCTCCGCAAATTTTGGCTGCAATGATTTTCAATCAGCCATATGCGAATTGGTTTGCAGTCCAGTTTATGGCGTGACTCATGCTGGGCGTATAGTCGAAGTGCAATCACACACACTCGCATGGCGCAATTAGCTCGACACTGCACTGTTATCTCATCGGTTTACGACCGCATCTACGGGGAAATAACTTTATCGACAAATATTCCAGCTGATTATTTCATTTGACAAAAATGTAATTTCAACTTGTAGCGGTTTAAGTTTTGAGCTGAGAATTTGAGAGAACTTTAGAGTTTTTATGAAGTATATTTGGTAAATCATGCAACAGTCAAAAGTGACAGATGAACACCAGTAGATGGAGATAAAGTTAGGAGGCGATCTGGGACAAATAGGTTAAGGGGAAATTTGACAACTTGAGGAGCAGAAAACTTGTGAGCTTCCTACATGAATTCCGAATGCCATTAGAACCGTTTTAGTGTTTTCATTTGAAAGGCAAACTATTTTATTGAATTTATTTTTATTGCTATACACATTGTAGCTAAAATACATAAATATAGAATGGAAAATTATGTGCTACCAAATATTTACATACATCGCTCATAATAATTTTGAACAAAAACAAACTGAGAAAGCCTGAAAACACGTAAAATTATAGTGTTGCTATCGTTCATCCCACTGAGATGGCTAAAGCCAAAAATACATATACTCGTTCTTCGATATATGTATGTATGTTAATAAATAAATAAATACATTAGACAAAATCCCTGCCAATACAGATAAAAATTCGAATAGTTGCGAGCGCGAAATAAATACCTAATAACAATAAAAAATTTTGCCAATTGCGCGCAGTCCGCTGCGAGACAGCAAAGTTGTATTTGTGCAGCGAATGCGGCTGACGCGATCGTCGATCGTCTGCGAATATTTCTATGAAACATTAATGAACAAATATAAACACAGGCGCCGCGAGAGTGGAGAGAGAGAAGAACAAGCGAAAAATGCATGTACACAGCGTGCGAACAATGTTGCCAACAGCAAGTGGCAACAGCAACAACAACAACAACACCAATAGCAGCGACAACATCAGCCGCCGGCCAGCATAGTCAGCGGCAGCCAAGCAACAGCCAACATCGAGCCGAGCTACAAGCGAAAAAATTCCGAGAAACACCGGCTACGGCGGCCCGCAACGCATGTAACACAGCGGCAGCAGCAACGGCAACACAGCGTTTTGCCGTCGGCAAATTTTCTGTCATGCTTGCATGAAATTCAATCTAAACAAAATATTTTCGTGTGCATTGCACTGCACCGCCGCAGCCGCGCCGGACGTTCCGCCGCATCCAGGCGAACTGCAGTCAATCCCCCGCCTGCTGCCGGCTGCTGGAATTGATCGAACTCGGGAATTATGCGCGCAAGTGGAGCGCTGAATTATAGACAAACAATCAATACGCAGAAGCGGCCAACTATTCGACTAAACTGTCTGCACAACAAACAAATCGATCCGCCGATCGGGTTCCGGCGAAATCGCCGCAATAAAAATCACAGCAGCAAAAGCCGAGGCCAGCAAATGAGCAGCGGGAACAGTGCAGCTTCGTGGAAGCGTCTCAAGTGCGCCGTCTGCGGCCGCCAGATACCAGATCTCGGCGCAAGCAGCAAAGAAGCAGCTCGTTTTGTATCTCGCAGATACAAAGTGTGTGGGGTGGAGGCAACGAAGCGGGGCCGGCCAGCGGAAAAGGCCACATCAGCAGTAGACCAGATTTTGCGCGCGCTTTTTCTGCGCGCTTAACGAGTATTTGATTATTTATTAATGACACGATTGAATTATACAACAACAAGAATAACAATATCAAATTAAATAACGACAGCCGGCCAGGAGCTGAGACATTTTTCGACATATCCGAGAATCAGAATATTGATTGAGGCAGCAAAAGTAGCTGCACAGAAGTAGCTGAACATTATTTGCGAAGCTTGTGGCTTGACGAGACGACACGGCACCGCGCCGCACCGCACCGCATTGAATGAAAATGATTTCATCAATGAAAGTGCCCACCCATTCTGCCGCCAGTCAGCTGGCCAGCCAGCCAGGCGCGCTCGTCACTACGCGAGCGCAACGCGCAACACGTCAGCGGCTGCTCCACGCTCATCGCGACCGGCGTCGCTGTCAGCGCGCCCGGTACGCATCAAAGCGTCACCATCAAAAACCGGCCCACCCTGCCGCAACCGTTAAACTCTGCCGCTGCCGCTGACTCCGACGCGGCCGCCAATGCCGCCGCCGCATTGGCAGTGGCAGCGTACGACACCGGCACGGCTTAATGCCTTCCGATCAGCCAATACCGTCATTAACGCACTCAAGCGGCGGAACCAAGCAGCCGCCATCCAACCGCACATCAAAGTCAACTCGACTCGCCTCGCCTCGACTCAAGCCGCGCTGCAAAGAAGACAAAAAGCAAAAAACCAAAAGACTGCAAGCTGAAAATGGTGAGGAAAAATTCAACAAAAACTGTGGCAAAATCTCGTGCGGTCTGCCTACTGTTGTTGCTGCTTGGCTTTGGGTTTGTTGTTGTATTGAAAACATTGACTTTGCACGCTTGGCAAAATGTCTTAAGTAATATTTTCCTGTATCGCTTGTTTGGGCAGTTGCTGAGCGCTTCTGCTTTTTGTCGGCAGGAGAGTGGCAGCGGCGAAGGCGGATCGGGAAAAACTGGTGTTGCCACAACCACATGCAACTTGTCATTAACGGATGACATTAAGTGCCGCTTGACGCACGAATGTTAAGCCAAACATTGCCGGGATTTTGGATTATTTTTTTTCAAGATTAGATTTTCAAATAATATATGTTTTAAAGATTAAATCACAATATTCGTAATTTTAAATTGAATATAAATAATTGTAGCATAAACAAGTCAAACTTGGGATGCAGCCTGACTTTTTGACTGTTCTGTTTCATTATATACCATTAGCATTGATATTCTAAAATCAAAGTTTTACTGTAGCCCCACTTGAATGGAGTTGTTTAGAAATCACAATCAATCCATCTAAGGATTGTAACAAATCAGAAATCAATACCAATGATCTTTACAAGCTCCCACTCCAACTCGAACCTCTTTTAACTATTGCCAGCTATTTTCATTACCCTCCGACTGCTGCCCTCACCAAAAATAACCACATGCAGCTTTCCATCTGCGCCGCGCACACCTGCTCAATTGGCTGTCGCAAATCCGTCGCGGCAATAAAGCCCGAAATTCATTGAAACAGCAAAATGTGAAATATTTCTCAAGTACAAAACAACGCGAAAACGGCACAATTCAAAATCATAAAATTGCCAAATTATCAGCAATCATAAAAGACAGCGCAAGCGACGGCCCGAGTCGGCCACACCGGGCGGCGCTGCCAAAAAGCAGAGTGGCCGCGGCATATCGCATTGCAAGCGACGCACTGGGGCCTCCGCTCACGACTTTACGCAATTTGCCATTTTCCTGCACCGAATCGAAGCAACGAATTCATGAAAATTAAAACACTTTAATTTCACTTCCGTATTTTCGGCCAATTGGCGACTTTTGTTTTGTGTTTATCGGCATTTGCTGATTTTCATTTAATTAATAACATTAAAACCAGCAACGAGCCGCACTACGAAATTATAATAACAACAGTAATGATGATGGTAACATGCAACTGGCTAATAAACTTGACCCATATTAATTATAAAAAACCGAATGCTACACCAATTCGATACGAGCATAAAAAACAAAAATACGAAAAGTAAAACGTTTGCTATTTTGTTTTTTACGAAAGCGTTCAGCTGTCTTTGTTTTGGTTGCTGCAATGAGCACATAAACTTGCTCCACTTTTTGCCATTTTTTTTGGCTTTTTGAAATTTTAATTGTGGCAATTTTTGCCGAGTCCACAAAATTGTACAATTGTACAACTCACGTTGTCCGATTGAGTAAGATTTCGTACAAATTGTATTGGTGTATACACAATTCTGAAGGTAACCGACGCTGAGCTTCTTGGAAGTGAAGTTGGGATTGGATTCATTGCTGGCTGAAAGCAATTCAGAAAACCATTCAATAATAACTTTAATACGAACATCACTGGCCGTCATAAAATTCCAGGTGTAGACGTTTAAGTTTTCTTAAGTATTTTCAAAACCTTCAGAGCGTTTTCTTTAGTAAGATTTTGTAAATGAAACTGTGGTCTGAGTGTTTTACAAAAAAATAAAGACTATTCAGATTTTTGACAAAGTTGAATCCGTACATCTGAGTTTCGTCAGGAGTCAATCCCTTTCAAGGAGTGCTCCAGCAAAAGGAATAATTTAAGTAATCGAGGTAATCTCCCTCTAAGAGAATTGTTGGATACTTCTCCGCAGATATGAAGCGATGCACAAGAGCTCTTTTCACTCCAGTTGGCTCCTAGATCTTCCTCTCTTTGTTCGAGATAATTTCAATAGGTAATCGAGCTAATCTCCCACTAAAAGAATTGTTGGATACTTCTCCACAGATATGAAGCGATGCACAAGAGCCGATTTCGCTTTCGTGCTATTCTAAACAAACCTTTCTTGACGTTGGCTCCTAGATCGTCCTCTCTCTGTTCGAGGTAATTTCAATAAGTAATCGAGGTAATCTCCCACTAAGAGAATTGTTGGATACTTCGCCACAGATATGAAGCGATGCACAAGACCCCATTTCGCTTTCGCACTTGACGTTGACTCCTAGATCGTCCTCTCTCTCTCTCTGTTCGAGGTAATCTCAATAGTTTTCGCACTGCCTTCAGTGTATTGAACACATCCTTCCTTCGTTATTACTGCATACAAAAGCGTTTGCCTTTCCCCTCCCCCAAGTGTTCAATATGAGTGTCTTATGCAAGCCAGCAGCGCAGACATATCAAATTATCCTCTTAATGTCCTTGGGGCTACGTGTGGCAAAAGCGGAGCTGCCAATAATGATGATTTCTTTTTAATGTTCCATATGAAGGCGCAATTAATGGCGCAGCAGCGAAGATCCAATGAAATAAAATATACAAAGACAATGCAGTAAAGGCCAGAAATTAACCGGACTCGAAGGGAGTGCAGCTGTCCTTCGAGGTGCTTTAAGCACAGCGCTACGCTAAGTTGTCAAATGACTTCTCGGCCGCTCCGCGCAAATATAACCTTGAAGCGTTTTAACTCCCTTTGCAGCCGCACTTCCCCTCACGATTAGGCGTCTTTTGCGTATTTTTATCGATCACCTACCGACTGCCACAGCGGGCCGAGTACATGCAAAACGTATCTGTGCGATATGTACGACAACGCAGCCCCAACTGGCCGCAACTCATCATCATCAAACAAAGAACAACAACACAACTCCTTGAATCGCACGCACGCTCTCGACATCAGCCAACCAACTGCAAAAATCATTCAAAAACCAAAACAAAAAACAACATCAACCCCGGCAACAATAACAACAACAGAAAAATTGTAAAAAAAAAGAGCAACGGCAGCACCAACATCAATGCCCAAAAGGGGTGTGTACGAAATGATATTTTATTCAATATCCTACACACGCAGAGTGATTTGTCCTTTTCACAATAATCAAAGAAAGGTGCAAGAGCGCGCGGAGCGGCGCGGTGCGGCCGTGAGCACAACGTACGCACGAAATGAATTGGTATGGAAAAATCCGTAGGAAATACAATTGATGAGCTATGGCAGCTAAATGCCATTTCGGCCACTCAAACTGCGCATGCGGCCGCCGCTCTGTCCGTCTTTGCGCACATCCAGACGTTCTCCAACGCGCCCCCTCGCTCACTGCGGCATTTCGTCAGTCAATCAGGCAGCCAGGCGGGCACTCAGGACGGCCGGCAAGCAGAGAAGGCTGTCTTGCAAGCAGGCAATCTGTTTGATGTTCGCTGGCCGTCTGAGAAAACCTAAAATTAAAAACTCATAAGATATCGACTGATATATTGAGCTGCACAAATTACTGACAACTACACACGCAGTTAAATCAGTCAGAGTCGCAGCCCCATTCCCATCGTCCCGGCCGCGGCCGCCGCCAGCTCCTTTGCGCTGTCCGTTAAATCAAAGCGGCAACTCAGGCGCAGGGGACACGGGAGTGCGGGCTTGCAGCACTTGTTGCGCGGCATGAATGGAGCAAGCGGATTTTGTTGCTCTTTTTGTTGTTGCTGTTGCCAGTCAAAGTTAAAGATCGCCTGCGGTCGAGACGGTGGTGGAGGGGACAAATTTCAGCTGTCATTGCACTATTGTTGTGCTTGTATGTGTGTGTGTGTGTGTGCGCTTACGCCTTGAAATAAAAAGGCAATTAGGCGATATTAAGTTATAGTCAACGTACAATTGTTTGGTAATCATTTTCAGTTGCCTCGCTGCCCTCCCGCCTCCCAGCTCGCGCTCGCGCCTGCGCCACACTGCGGTGTGTGGCAGTGTGGCGGAGTGAGCGCGCTGCACAATTAATGGTCGTGAAAATAAATGAAAAATTGTCTAAATGCCGCACTTGGCTTGGGCTGTGTAGCGACTCGGCGTTTTTTGGCTGTCGATTGTTGTTTGGCTAATATGCACAGTCGGGCAATTCGATAGAAATTGACTCAGCTGTTATTTGGCCGCAGCCAATTGGCTGACAGCCGCAGCTTCAGTTGGCCACTAATTCAGTTTTGGCTGCTTAGTCATTGGTGGTCGTGCAGGTTGTTGATCTCTTCATTGTTCGCTTGCCTAATGATTTCCTCTCATAAAAGCACAACTTACACAATTGGCAGACTTTTAAGAAATATTTGTTAAGTGAGTTGTGAAAAGGGGAGGCGCTTCAAACTGGTTTTCTGGCCAACAACTACGACAACGATTTTACTACTTTTGGCAAATGAAAAATGTCTCCAAATTGAAATTACGCTGAGCGAGAAATATTCACTTACGAGGTGTTTTCCGCAGCTTCGCTCACGTCAGATAATTTATATAATTTATCTGAAAACTCAACAAGTATAAAAGTCCTAAACAATTGGGTTACATTTATTCTGTGCAATGTTTTCATACCAATGAATTGTTCAACACCCATTTAATTCTCTTGGTAGAATTACGCGACAGAGTTACGACCAAGCTGTGCCACCTACAATTCTAAAAATATATCAATAAAAACAGTTTTAGTTATATAAAGGTGCCGGTAAATCCATACCCCTTGAAATATCAAAACCAAATATAATATAAGACACTTAGACACTTAGACACTTCAGCAATAATCGAAAACGAGAAAAATTCTGGCTTTAACGATATCGTTTCGATATCGTTTGGTTCGCTGGGAGTATAGATTAAAAACGAAACTTTAAGAAATTATTGTTGATAGTATTTTCATTCAATTTTTCGCTTTATTAATATTAAAAAAATTCTGCTAAATTGTGTAGACATTTTTCAAAAAATTTTATCCCAGCAAAGGGTTTTTGCGAAAAATGTTTTCATTCGAAAACTTGAAAATATCCCAAAAACTTGCGATCAATGTTAAAGTTAAAATCATTTATCAAAGTCAGTTAGTAAAACATAATTTAATTTTGACAGTTTTTATTTACAGCATTAGAAAGTTGCATGTGTATAAGTACATATGTGTAAAAACAAAAAATATTATCAAAATACAGAAAACAATTCCGTGAGCCAGTTAAAACAACAAAAATTACTATCGTTTCGATTTGTTATTGAAATTGCAAACAAAAGCAATTTGTAAGTACAACATTTCGTGCACAATTTTACAATTTCAACAACAACAACAACAACAACCACAGCAACAGCAACAACAACAGCATAGCACAAACAATTCAAAACTACTTAAAATTCAACAAAACCGAAACGCATATCAATTACAAGCATGAAATATGTCTAACACACTAACAACAAATGCATAGATACAAAATAGCGGCCAATACAACAAACATTAGATACAACGATTCCGAGACGCAACAACAACAACAACAGTATGCGGCGGCGCAGCAAAACTGCCTAATTAAAACATCAATAAAATTGTAAAGCCATAAAAATCAACTTAAAGACACAACCACAACAACAGCGAAATGCAAATAACCTAAACAAATAAAAACACCAACAAATTACAAATAATTTATGCAAATTTGAAAAACCAACAACAATCATATGGAACGGACAGCGTTTATTCAACATTTACTTGTATCACAATTCGAAAAAATTGTCTAGACATGCCAACACACACACACACACACACTTCTACACACTCAGCACACCCTCGCCCAATGAGTTGGCCGCACGAGCGGCCTGGCAGACACTCCGCATGCAACAATCATAAAAATTATAGCTGCAAGTGAATCGCTCGGTGGAGAATATTAGAAAAATACAGCAGCAACAAAAACTAGAGCACTAATTAAAATTCAAACGCGTCAATAATCGAAATAATTAAAATATTGTACGCCACTGTGCTGGCCACTCAACCATTTGCCACTGGCGTTGCCGCCAACAACAGCAGCAACGCGCACAATATCGACAACAACGACAGCAAAAAATTAAATAAAAATAATCAAACACCCACATGCGATGCGGTCGGCGATCGCATACGCTGCGCCTGAATTTGAATTTGCCGTTCGATACGGCGCACAGCCGAGGGAGCGAGTGGCTGCGGGACGTGGGGCGGCGTTTAATATTATTAAATTAATTTGTCAGCACGGAAATTAAAAACCATAAAAATATTCAGTTGTCATTTTGAGTGGTTTTACGTGGTGCTGGTTGTTGTTCTTGTTGTCGCTTCTGGCTTTACTAAACACACACACACACGCAGGCACACGCACATGTTTTCGTTGGAGGAAACTCACAGCGCCAGCCACATATGACCATAAATACTGGACACCAACAACAACAAAAGTAGTCTATTTAGATAAAAAGCAACGCGACTTACATGCGACAAAAGCAACAAATACAACAACAACAAAACAACATAATCAATAGCCAAAACTAACAGTAGCTGACAGACGCCAGCAGCGCGACCCCCATCAACAGCAATAATGACAACAACTGCAACAACGACAACAACAACAACAAACTGAGGAAAAGCATCGAACCAATTTGGCCGCATGCGAAGCATTTAATGACCATTCGATGCTATTCACATCCGTCGAGCTGAATCATGCTCCATAAACATACAACGACAACAAATTAAGAGGAAAAAATTTCGATAAACCAAAAATTAAATCGAGATCGCAGAGTTCACGATCTGCTGCTTGCGTTCAATTCACATTGATACCGCCGAAGGCTGATTTTTTCGGCCCCCGCCAGCCCCCCTCCAATTGTGTAAGAGACCAATGTCGCCCCGGTCATGCGGTTGAGGGCGAGAAAATTACACTCCCACCCGCCGCCTCCATTTCCTCTGCTCTATGCACTTGTCGGCTGCCTTCGATTCTCATCGCTTTTTCGTCGACTTTGTTCTTTAGTTTTGTTTTTGAGGAGAATTATTGATTGTGAAAAATGCGCCGCTGCCGCCCACACTTTACCCCTTTCGGCGCGGTGTGTATTTATGTCACCCTCACTAACTCACTCACTCGCTCTTGCTTTGCCATTGCCATATTTCATGTGTGTGTCTATAGCGGCGATGTCTGGCAATGTGATTAATGAAAAATTTCACATTACGAATTTTTATGAATAATCAAGTCGCACAACAACAACAAGTTGTCTAGCGTCTAAACTTTCGAGTTTTCTGATTATACTATGAACAATTCAGTTAGTTGGGCAGTTTTGAGAGAATTTCTCATGCTTGAATTTTCCATAGTAAACGCATATTTCTGCACTGACCAACCGGAAGCCGATCGCGCGACATATGTAAAACTGGTGGCAACCATTCAGAAGTAAAAAATACATCAGCCGTGCGGGTCATTCTGATAACAGAGAGCAATTTTAAAAGCCATTTTATTTGAGCATTTCAAGTGCTTACGTCTACCGAAACTAAGTATTAGTCACATACAGAATCAAATTCCCGAAGCGATCTACCTGTTGGATCCCTTTTCGTTACCATAATTTGGGTTTAGCCATTCAGAGGGTTGTTGTATTAATCGATGTTTCTCCTAAACGTTCTCCACAAACGAATTTTGTATCTGTTAGTCTATTACTCAATCTCGTCGTCTTCGTAGCACAGCCTACGGGTTCCTTCCTCAGTAAAGTTTTGCAGCAAATTTCCATGTTCCTTTCTATATCTCGCGAAACGATTGGACAATACCACAGGATGTTTGGCCATTAACTATTTTCTTTAGGTTTAATTATTACAAAATTTTAACATTAAGTCTAGTCGTTTTAAACAGTTTTAACTACAAAATCATATCCACGAACAAACAAACAATTTTATCCCGCAACAATACAGAACTCATTTAAAGTAAACCCTTATCTATTTATCATAGCAGTAGTGGTTATTAATTTGAAAGAAATTTAAACTAAAAATATTTTTCTAATCAGCACTGACCACAAGTCATAGAAATAGAAATACATACACTCTAAAAATCCAAAATGTCTAGGCTTTTAAAAAATAAAGCGGATAGAGGAATAAATTATTAATTTTTATTAATAATTAAATAGCAATCGAAGCATAAAAACGAAAATTTTAATTTCTTTTGTCTAAATCACAAACTGTTTTTTAATATTTATTCATGTACAGTTTGTCAAGTAGATGTTTGCAAACTTAAAAAAGGTAGAACAATTATTTTGAAAAGCTTATAAATATAACAGAAATTGCAATATTTTGAATTTTTTTAAGATATAGATTAATAGTAATATCTATTTGATACGCGAAAACAGTGTAAAAAATCAAAAAAGGAAATGAAGCTATTCTTCAAACTGTCAAAAAATGCGTCTTCTTTCAAAACCAAGATTGCATTGAAAATTTGGCGCCGTACAGTTCCGAACAGTTTCATGAGATACATCAGTTCCGCATTCTATTTGTATATCCAAATCTATTTCCCTTATTGAGATACGGGGGTTTTCACGAACTTTTCGGATGATTTTTCTTTCTTCTCTGTCAGACAGTTTTCTGGGTCGTCTAGGAGATACTTTCAAATCAATTCGCCCTTCAATACGCGAATCAAATAGACATTACTTTGATATTATATGAGAGTGAAATATTCAATTAATCTATATTTTCAAATAATTTCAAAATATTGCAATTTCCGTTATATTATAAGCAAACAATTACTTGACCAACTGTATTCATTCATTTTTTTTAACAAGCAAATAATATACAGATTTTATTTTGAAAAGAGTGAAACAAAATCTAAAAACATGTCTTTAATCAGTAATAACCACAAAAAATGATGTGTGTACACTCTAAAAAACTGGCACTACATACTTACAAATTTGCAGTTGTTTTATAGTAGCAGTGAAAATGTTTAATTTATTCAAAACAAATACGAAATATAAGCGAAAAATAAACAACTAGGACTTTGAATTGCTATACCTTTTTCATTATCCATCGATCGAACTTAAATTAATTGAACTCATAAATCGTCATATTCATTCGATCATAAATTAATTTTAAATAATTTTTTACAGTGTGCCCAATCGCGCGAAACTTATCACCATGCCTAGCATTCAATTTGCACAATGGAAATATTCCTTCCAACAACAATCAGCCAACTACAAAAAATATAACAAAAATAAAAACACCAAACGCGTGTTAGAAATTATCTAAAAAAAAACAAACGAGCAGCGAAAATTTATTCCCAGGGCAGATAGCTGCCCTCCTCTGTCCTCTGCCAGCGGCCATGCCGAGATTAGCCGCCGATTCCCGACTAAGTATCATAAGTGCACGTACACACACACACACACAGCCACCTCCAGCTCCGGGTCAACTCTAACCCTATGGCACACGCAGCCATTCCAATTACTCATTTCTTGCGCTCGCTTTGCTCTTTTGAGTGATTTTCACTTTGTCTCTGGTTTTGTTGTTGTTTTCGCACTGCCCCGTATCTGCACATATGCCCAACAATCACATCCAGCCAGATGATGTGACAAGAAACGCACGAAACGCTGCGCAGCCTAATGTCATTTTGTCTACTCACTTCAATTGCACCACAGTGCGCGCCATTTTTGAATGTCCGCAGCGCAGCTTTAAAGACAACCGAACGCAGCGCTGCCATCAGCCATAGGGATGGTGCGGCTGCTGGCCGGGTGGCTGTCGCTATCGATAGGATGAAAGCTACCCCGGTTCAGCGTCTGTCGCCAGCGTCGAAACCGGTTCGGAAAATTTTGATTTGATTAACACGATTTTCGATAGTGGCCGCGCAATCGCAGTGGCCCGATTTGATGCTGATACGTATGTCGAATATCTGTCGCGCTCGGTGATGTGCTGAGACAGTTGTGAGAGGGGGAGACAACGCTGCAGTGACTGTGTATTCAAATTTATGTTTCATATCAACTGCCTTTATTTATTTAAAGTTTAATCGAACAGCGATTTCGCCCCTCAGGTCGCATTTTTACTACTTTTTTTCTGCATTGTCGTTGTTTTTTTTATTTTGGTGTCACAAATGCGCATTTTTATTCCGGTTTTAAATTTTTTGCGTTAAATATTATCCTTTTTTTAATATCTCACACAATTTGTTGTGTTTGTCAAGTAGTTATTTCTGTACGGGAATAGTGTTGCTGTTGTTTGTCTTTTTTTATTTGAATGTAAAAAAAATTGATTAACTGCAACGCGAATGCGCAGCAGTCGATTTATTTTTTCCTGGTTTCCAATTTGAAAAAGCGTCTGAAAAAAAAGGTGGAAATGAGCAAAAAACGCTATTTATTTGATTTATTTTCATTGAAACGTCTGTACTTTTGTTATTCCTTTTTTCCGCTTTAGGTTCTCTGAATTAATGGGGCGTAAAGAAATCAAGAACTCAATGAGAACAGTGAACCCAGATTGAGCTGCGTTGCTTTAGGAAATGTGGAAAAGATTTGTATACACACAAAGCACCAAAAGAATCTACAAACTAAATCTACTGCACACATGGCACCATTTTCCATTTTCTACACCAAGCTATGATATTTTCACCTTGGACAAATATATAGTCAGTTGCAATCAGTATCGCCAAAATGATAGGCATTTAACTTGATCGGACTTTAACTTTCCTAGGCCCAATGAAACTAGAAATTTTGTGACTTTGTTTTGTTTGCAAAACCCACACAAATGAGCGCAATGAAAATAACTCCCTTTCACTCGGGTTTTTTCCATTACAGAATCCTTGCAGAGCATCTCAACACGCGTCTCACTCACTGCTGCGACTTATTAACCCAACAGCAGTGCAAGACATGCGCGTCCTGCTCTCATGCCGTTCGTCGTCATTGTCCTTGCCGCTAATCAATTTGAACCCTTTTTTGGCGCTGCTCCGCTCAATTGTGCTTTATTATTTGCATTTTTCAAACCGTTTCACAAATATTTCATTTCAATATGCACGGAGGCCGTTGTCGTGGATTAATTTAATGCGCACATGAGCGTCGCCGTCGCCGTCGTTGTCGCTATCGCTGTCGTCATTGTCATTTGGCATTTTGACCATATCGAACACACACACATAAATATATTTATGTGTGTGTGTGAGTGTGTGGAAGCAAACAACAGCAGCAACAATAAAACATAAAATGAATTAAGCTAAAAATATATAAAAGCCATCCATGCGTCCGTCCATCCATCCATCCATTAGTTCGGTGCATAAGGAGAATCTGCGGCTCGGAAAAAGGGGTTGCAGCCGCGGCGGATGTCCTCGCGCCAATACCATTCGCAGTGTTTACGTGTATTGTAGTGGTTGTTCTTATAGTTGTTGCTGTTGCGCTTCGATGTGAAATAATTTATCTGATGTCTGATGTATGCAAATGAGCACTGCAGATACCCTCGGAACGGCGCACAATGCGGCACCGATTTTTGTTCCAATTGTTTTTCGTTCGTTATTTTCGCTTATTTTTTTAATTCTAATTCATATTTCACATTTTTCATCGAAAATTTTGCTCAGCATATGAGTAAATCGACATCTGCGCATTGTGTGCAGTGTGTACGAGTTGTCAATTTGTGAGAAAATTCTATACAAAACTAACGTAGATTGTCAGCTTGTGACTTTACAAACTAGATTGCACGATCCTTTATGATGTTTCGTTGTTCTATGGATTTATTGTTGTTATTGTGGAGTTCTTTGTTCATTAAGGCTACAAGTTGTTGGTTTGCTGAACAAATTACTGCAGATAAACTTAATGTTTATGAATGTTTACTGCAAGGTTTTTCAAACTACAGCTTATCGACTTCATTGCATACATACATATATGACAAATGCTTCATGCCAATATTACATTCTGAAATGTTGAAGAACATACAAATGCGCATTGCATCCCGAAAACCAAACTCATTTCATCTTCGCACATACACAAATACATATATGCATGGATATATCCATATCCATCCATTACATATGGTCGCTCCCAGCTATTTTTGAACGCACAAACAATCACAAAAAAGTATAAATCAGTTTTCGTCTGCGTTGAATTTGTCATATTCATGGCTGATTATTGAACAAATACTAAAAATTCGCCCTTATAGACACATTCTGGCAGCCAGACAGACAGCGTCAACGACAGCGACAGCCAAAGAAAGCAAATCCGTAATGTGTCGTAGATGACAATATTTGCCACAGTTACTCAGTGCCGAGCGCGCCACATGCGGCACTTGCGGCATTGCGCCGCGCAGAAGCCAGAAGACAGAACGCAGCGCAACGCAACGCAACGCACAAATGTGCGAGGGCACCACGAAACGCATTCTCTGCGGCTCATTGCAATGCAACAGACGTAAAAAAATGATGATCGCCTCGCTGCCGCTGCTGCTGCTGTTGCCGTTGCCACGGCCGCGGCCGCGGCCGCTTATGATTGCGTTGTTATTGCTGTTGATGATATTCAAGTTGATGGTGACGACGATGATGGGAAAATGAAACTAAATCGAAGCACTACAGCCAAATTGTGGCTGTAATGGCAATGCGCACGCAGAGTGCACAGTTTTTGTATTTTCATTTAAAATTTATTATTGAGACTTTGCGCAGAAACAAGCGTGTCGATGTGGCTGTCTCGCTGTCTATGCTTGTCTGCGAGTGCCCAACCAGCGACGCGTTCGGCGCACATGATCTGCAAATCCAGGCAACATTTCAAAACGGCATCCCACACACTTTCGCCTCGCCTACCGATCACTGATCACAAAGTGTCGCATACAATTTTGCTGATACTCGGAGCTGGGGGAAGTGCTGGGTAGAAGTCGCGGTATGCGTGCAGCGGTAGGACGAAAGCAAATTTTTAGAATCGGAATGAAAGGATGGCTAAATATTTTTTACAATTTATTTACCATAACCACGACGAATAAAATTTTTTAGTATTTAAATCACTTCTCACAACCAGGGCCGTAGCCAAGGGGCGAGGTTTGGGTGGCAGAACCAACCACCCCCCATTAGCTATAATTATTCAACATTTTCAATCACAATGCATGGTCGCCACAATAGCTAAAATGCCGAAAAAAATTTGTCAACCCCTCCATGACCAAGTTCTGGCTAGGCCCCTGCTCACAACTATAATAAAAAGAATCATAAATAACACATAAAATATATATTGCTTTATTTTATTTCGCCACAACATTTGGTGTCGTTCCCCAAACCGCATTCTAGGCCCTGGCTGCTCGTCTTCCAGCGCCTACCCGCAATATTCACTTCGACCCACATTCAAGAATTTTAAATTTTCTTCTTCTTTAAGCCACTTGTCGCATTTCTTGTTTCAGCTTCCCTCACACAACGCAAAGCACTTGAACGTCAATACGTTTCCTACTTCAAGCGCCAACAAATAATAAAACATGAAAAGATAACAACAACACAAAACCGAAACCGAAAACTTGTCATCTCTCGTGTACACGCGTACACCGATTTCAAATAAATGCGCTGATCGCTTGTGAATAGCTAATAACGATGTGAATGATTGAGTTTGAAATGTTCGAAAAGTTCGAACAAAAAATACCCAAGAACGCCGCAGCAACAACACAAAAGAAATAGTCGAAACATAACAGCAGCAACAACCAAGCAATGTACTTGAGCGCGCTCCTTAAGTATTCAAATGGAGAGCAATTGATCACTGATCATGCCAACTAAACACTTGGCCAGCCTAAACTGACAATAGCAGCAGCAACTGATCGCCTCAAGTGGATGTGCCTCAAGTAGGACAAGCAAAAAACAACAAAATATTCAATAATCATAATTCATGTGTTAAGCCAACGGCATTTAAGAGTCCTACTTTAGATCCACACACACACATACACACATGCATGCGATACATAAAATATCTAGGCGATATATGTGAATATATATAGTATTTAGATGGTTGAACCGAACGTAGAATGGGATCTTCGTAAGGGTATTCACAATAGGCTCACTTAGCTGCAGAATAGAGACTATCACTAGGATCTTAAACCCACTTTCCTTTTTACACTCAGGAAGAAACGGAAATTATTTCTAGTGCGCCAAGGTTTTTTAAGAGCCAAGGAGCACATAAATCACATAAACTACCATTAATGGTGAATGTCGTAAATATTTATAAAACTAAACCTTAACCCTTTCGACCCCGAATGTTACCCTGTGTCTCGATATTACTTTTTGGTATTTCAATAATGAAACACTTGCCTAAGAAATGTGCACACGACATTTGAAGTCGCCACGCCTCTTTGTTGGAGTTCTACAGCTTGTTTACTTTTGAACAATTTTAGCTTAAAACGGGCTCAGTAAATTTTGCATCAATATTTCTTAATTACAGAAAAATTATTTAGTATTTATGGAAAAATACAAAATTATCACTTTTTGATTTTATTTAACCTTTATTAAAGAAACAGGGTTTTGATCAAACGCGCCCAGTTCGTAGACTTCAATTAGAACACAAACATTCCCTGATATCGCTGCAAATTATTGGAAATTATTTTGGGGATAGCAGTAAAATTTTTGGAATTTGCTTTGAATTCACTTTTTAAAATATTAATTTGTTGGTGCCTACTTAAATTAAACCCATAAATCAATCGTAGCTTTTGCTATAAGATGACAAATAGGTGAAGTTACCCTCAGGCAACTTTGGGGTTGAAAGGGTTAACTAACTATGAAACTAATTGAATGTGTGTTTCAGAGACTTTGCGTTCCCACACCTAACTGGACCACAATTTAAGTATGCTCAACCCCTCTTTGAGCAAATCTACATTTTCAAATGACCTAACCCTTTCGACACAACTTTGACAATATAAATATTCAGAAATTTTCCTATAAGCCAACTGGGATATTATGTCATAAACTTTTAAGCAAAATAGCGATTGTGTAATAAAGTAAAAATATTATAGATTACTCTACGAAAGTGTTAAACCAATACAAAAAACTAATGGAACCACCTCTGAAAGACATAGGATAGCATTTTTTGCGTTTTGTATTGCTTCGATTTTAAATCAAACACTAAAAGCCTTTATAAACAAACGTGTAGGCGATAGCAAATCTATAAAAAAAAATTAGACAACTACAAACTAAAACAAACCAACCCGTTTGATTTGTTGAGAAAAAATTCGCATAAAAATGTTAGCATTTGAAAATTCGAAACACTTGTCCCAAAAACCAATTTCAAAACAATACAACACAACAATGACAACAACAACGACTACAACAACAACAACATTAAATTCACGCTACTTTTTCAAAATCGAAAATGAACCTTAGACGTTGTCGGCACAGCGCCGTGGCCACTGTCGCGGCTGCTCTTGATCGACAGCCGTTTGCTACAAATACAGCAATAACAACAAAAACCATGTAGGCAAAGAGCAACAAAATCGAGAAATACCGATCGTGTTAAATTTAACGATCTGTCATTTCGATTTATTGTATGGCCCCAGTGTGTATATATAACTGCTACCCTGGCCAGCTCCCCACCAGCGCCCCCCGTGCGTCGACTTCCCACCGATCGCGCCAACCGTGCACAGCGCGCACGTCAGCTGCATATTAAATTAAGAGGCATTAAAGGCGATAGATACTTACAACAGCAACAACATTCGACATGCAAACATGCGCATTGTTGGTAAATATCTATCGGCTACAAGCATGTAGTCCGTATGTCGTATCGATGAGATACTGGGCGCAATACCGCGAGACGTTGATAAAAATATCGCGCACTCTTCTGGCGAACGTGGCATAGTTTTGTGAACGCTGCGCACCCGCTGCCCGGCGCCTAGTTGTTCGTTCAGCTGGTGCGCTTGTCAGACACTTCTTCGGCGAATGTCAGGTTGGCGTTGGCGGCGCTTTTTGAGGCACAAGGCGAGGGATTTCCCATCGCCAGCGCAGCTGTTTTTTGGCCTACCGTGTCTTTTCGTAAAAAAACACAGAACAAAACCGAGCAATGCATTTATAAATTACTGCCGCTTGGCTCACCTTCAGTTCGAGAGGCCTTTCCACGCTGGGCGCTTGTGTCGGTTCTTCATTGTATTCTACTTTCCCGCGTGAAATTTCTCCCAACTCCCACTGATTGATAATTCACCCCATTGCATTGCCATAAAACGTACAAAATTTATGTGCCCATGTTTATTATAAATAAATAAAATTCACCGAAAAGTCGGCGAGATTCTATGGGCTTTAACACATTTCACCTTGAAGCGGGAACATCCCCAGCATGCAGAGCGTCTTCGCTGCCAACACTCATCAATATTTTCCTCAATAACATTAAATGCCTGCGAACATGCCGCAAGCACGCATCTTCTTCTTCTTCTTCTTAGCTCCTTGTGATCTTATTTGTTGCTGGCTGAAAAATGGTGAAATATAGACAAGTCAGTGCCACACGACTTTTTATGCGATCGTAAAGTTGTTTCTAGCTGTATGGATGTCTGTCGGTGCGGCTGTGTGTGGGTGTGTTTTTGCGTTCTGGTATTGAGTTTAGCTGTTCGAAAATTATTAGTCGAGTTGTTTATTTTTAAAACAACAACACAATGCAATAAAATACGCAGGAATGAAATAAGTGGGAAACCATTCAACTTTATAAAAAGAAGGGAAATTAAGGAAGGGAAAATGTGGTTTTATGACAATTTTGTTTTTTCGAGGATGTTGTGGGTGAGGACTGAGTTGAATGCGTATGAATGCGTATTTTTATTGAAAAATTGCTGCAGTGCGTCATTGCCAAAGCGATTTTTTGTATTTGACACTAAACATTTCAGTTAGTCTTCATTTAGTCACGAGTCGTTGTTGCTCAGTGGTTCAAAGAGTTTTAGGTTCCAACACTGTAAATAAATTTATGGCCCATGTAAAGCTCCCAACCCAACAATTGGTTTCTTCTGCTCAGGTCGAACACTGAACATATGTAAATAATTATATAGGA
Source organism: Melieria picta (assembly GCA_964056695.1). NCBI lineage: Eukaryota > Metazoa > Arthropoda > Insecta > Diptera > Ulidiidae > Melieria > Melieria picta. Next base: position 45,471,017 of record OZ057398.1, read on the forward strand.
AACCCGATCCA